>CP137668.1:39225210-39398282 GCA_037976565.1 Mesocentrotus franciscanus | reverse complement strand
ATGTTGATAGCATTATACGAATTGGGCCAGTCAAATGTATTTGGTATTTGGTGTCCCATACGTCACCAAGTATTGTAGGTTTCTGAACGAAGATTGTCACCAGTTGTGTCTTTCCACTTTATATTTTTGTCCGATTAAAGCTCTTTTATATTGAAGGTCTATCGACTAAATACAATGATCAGATATACTAACATATGAGAAGTGGTATGTGAGGTATTGTACAAAATACTTTGACTTGATTGATTCATGTTTTTGTTAGTATCATTTAAAGGCAGCCAGCAGTGGCTGAATTGTGAAAGATATACAGTAAAACATATTCAGCCAATGACAAATTACAAAGTTGCAAACTAGTAAGGCTTGTTCAGAAATGATGCGGTAAACCGCCGCAGTAAAAAAAAAAAAAAGCCCGCCGCGGTTTTGCTTTTCTTGTAAATGAACGGCAACTGCTCAATAAAATTAATGTCCTCCGCATACTCACCTAGCTCTGTGTTTAAGAAACAGTATTGTGAAGCGTATTACACTTTTCGTCATCATGAGAGACAAAAAAAAAACGCGGTTTTGCCTCGTCATAACTGAACAAGGCTTTATGAAGGCATAAGATCAATATTAGAAATAAATTCGTATAATTTAACATCTTGTATTATTCTATAGGTGAAATTATTATTCTCATTGAATCTTTTTAAGAGCCGAAATGCGGCTAGAAAAACAAAATTTATTTTAAATTCTAGCTTAGTTGATGTCCGGATACGATATTATGAAGTGAATAAGGAAGATACAAGTAACAACTGAACTTATACATAACTGAACTTAGTTCATAACCACACAGAGGACCTGAGTTTATGTGTCACATCTTTATTGTAATTCAATTTGATTTTCCTGTACATTTCGAAAACAAAGTATGAATGAATAAATATGATAAATATAGTAACTATATTTTGCCTAAGTTATAATTGACTGAATTTCTCAAATAATGAGAAATATTGATACTATTGATATTAACATTAATATAATTTATGAACTGATTAAGACTTACTGGTCAGCGACCATAGTTTGTCCTCTTCTGTGTAGCACTGTTTCATTTAGCCCCACCACTTGAACTTCATCTTGAGTTTGAGAATGATGAGCGTTAGAGATTGGAATAAAACCACTTGGCTGCAGAGGATGATGTAGTCAACAGCCTGGTCCGACTTATTTAGGCAAGGGATGGGGTAAAGAGTGGTAAGATTGGAGAAGGGTAATTTAATAGAGGATGGGGCAGAGGTGGAATTAGGAACAACCATTGACCGTTAAAAGAGACAGACAGACAGACAGACAGAAAAAACACAGAGAGAGACAGAAGCGAGAAAGAAAGAAAGAGAGAGATAGGAAGAAACAGAGAGAGAGCGGAAGAGACACAGAGAGAGAGAGATGACAAATGTTCAATTTAGGACCGTGGACCCTCCCGTGTTAGGGGCTTGTTCAAGGAAAATGTGTAGGTTTCTTGTACGATTCTGCAATTCGTTTTTTTATTTACTATAATTATAATAACGCGAAGAGAGGAAATAAAAAAAGTAAAAAATACCACACACGCACAAAAAAAGAGAAAATCACAGAAGGAAAAGGAATGCAGTAAAAATTAAAATAATTTCCATGACATTTTCCTTGACAATAAACGACTCGAAACACGACTATTTAAATGTTTGGTAAGTAAATAAGAAGTTACAATAACTGTTATAAGCTACTGAAATCGTGACATTTGATTGGCTGAGAGCAAATTTGTCATATAAATTTAGCATTTGTTATTAATGTCATACTCCTCGCTTACTCTCATCAGTGATGGTAGATCACAAGTCCCAGTATTAATGATATCATTCTAGGAATCTTCATATATTAACTGTGATATAAAAGCAGTCTGTGTATTAAACAATGATGCACTTTTGATACGTATAGAGTTGTCAATAAGAGTTTCAGAAATACACAAGGCTGATAAATACGCATGAGAACATGCCTACATAATTATATGTCTTCAAATATTTCTCTCTATTTTGGAAGAGTGTGCTCTGCCTTTCTTGAAAGTACTTTATGTATGCTCCACGGCCGTCTCCACGCTCTTGACCTTCTAATGTATGTGGGGTTACTTGGGGTATAATTGTCTGCATGTAAACAATCACACGCCAGTGATGCAAATAATACAAGATCGCACGGATGTTTTTTTCTTTTTCAAATAAGCTATTGCATGATTTTGTTTATTTACTGCACGATTTATCACAAGATTTATTGTATTTTTATGATCTGTTTCGAAGGTATTAATAAAGCTCATGATCAACTTTGTAATTATTCAAAGATTATCACAGACTAACTATAGATATGTCGTTCTGAAAACAAGCTAATTAAAAGTCTTTTTTAACCAATCAACAACTAACAGTATTTCGTCCATGGGTTTGGGCATGCAGAGACCGTCCCAGTGGGTATTTCATTATTTACTGAATTTAAAGGCAAAATATTGATACCAGTGAATTATTTTCATATTGTTACTCGTTACTTGATAGGTTCTAGTCAATTTGATACATTAAATACCATCATTGCACAAAATTGTATCACCACGTAAGTACCTGCTGAACTTAAAGAATATAATGCATGTTTGTATGAAATGTATAACTTTTAAATCTCTTTAAAACTGTCTTCCATGAAAATGCACAACATTCATGTTCATTTTTCTTTCTACATACATCGGTTACACGCTTTAGCCTTTAGCTTGGTTACTGTCATACTCATATCATGCTTATTCAAACATTTGAATTCAAAGCAGAAAGCAGGTGGAATGGTAAACTACACATTACAACGAAACATAATGCATTCATCAGTTTGTAGTAAGTGTCCCCCAAAACAACTTGGGACGGAGAGTACATACATATTTTACTACACCCTGTTTGCTGTTATGTGAAATTCTTATCTGTTTGATATTCAGCTGAAAATCATAAAATTCTGATACAGTATCATATTTATGATTACGTCAAGAATTAGGACCTGAACCAGAAATGTCCAGAAATATTCAAGGGATACTAAACCTTAGGAAAAGACTTTGATAACAAGAGATGACTCAAATGGGAAAAAAAATGGGTAATCCCATCTGTCAGTGAAATTTCTCTATAGAGTGTTATTTGTGTAGGGTATATGTTGCCCTGAATTCAATTAGCGCCTCGGCTTCTGAAGAGACCAATCTTCAAGAACATCTAGATTTAAGTCATCAGTAAGGTCCTTTCATCTCCAGATAGAGAGCGCTCAAATATTATTGCGTAAGGGCCACGGTCGACCGACATTATACATCTCACCGAGTTCTTTTTTCCTTCCTTTTCTCCTTTTCTTTCTTTTCTTTCTTTTCCTTTCTTTTCTTTTCTTTTCTTTTCCTTCCTCTCCTTCCTCTTGTTTTTTGTTCTCTTTCTTTCTTCTCTCTTCTCTTTCCTTTCTTTTCTTTCTTTCCTTTTCCTTTTTTCTTTACTTTCCCTTTCCCTCTCATTTTCCCTCCCCTTTTCTCATTTTCCCCAACGGCAGCGCAATTTCATCGACAATATCCTGATAGGTGGGGGTCGCACCATACCCCCAGTTAGCGACGCCCCTGCATGTATGTCTACAATGCTTGATAATGATTATAACCATACAAATGGAAAACAGAGAGAAAGTTTTATGTAGAATTTCATGTACTTTTGGAAAAGAAAAGAAAAACTAAAAAAAAGAAATGTCAGACAGAAAGAGAGACAGAGAAGGGGAGAGCAGAGATGAACAGACAGAAAGTGATAGAGATGAGAAGAACAAATAAAACTACGATGACAATATTGGGATATCATGGAGAGATCATATCACCAGTCCAATGAACACATAAAGTCCATCATCGGAGATCAACCGCCACTTGCTACCAGGATTGATAGGTACAAGCTACGATAATTTGGTCACGTTAGCAGAAGTTCAGGAGACAACCTTGAACAAATTATCATTCAAGGTATCTTTGAAGGAACACGTAGCAAAGGAAGACCCAGGCTAAGATTGAGTGACGGTATTAGGGATATCACTGGCCATCCACTCAATACACTCTACCGGATTGCAGGAGACAGAATCCGATGGTAAGCTCTTATCACATGGGTCACAACGACAACGACGACGTCGACAATATTGCAGAGGTATCATTTTTAAATAGAGGTATGTTTTGTGAATTAATTAGAAAATCGTATCTATTATTTTTTTGTTAAATGAAGAAAGAAAAGTCAGTTGTGTCATGTTTATATAGACCGTCGTTCTATTTAAGTGTAGAATATGACTTCTCTGATTTACTCCATTTATTTTGAAATATATTGATAGATCCAGTGGCGGTACAAGGATTTTAAAAGTGTAGGGGGTAAATTGAGGGCGATGAACAATGTTGACGGAAATAAATGATTTCTCTTGCCCTCTAAAACTTGTTCTGGGTTAGGACAAATATCAACCAAAGAAATGACCTCTACTGTTATACATGAATTGGGGATGGGGAGGTAAAGCCTTTTACTATGTAGATAATGCCCCAATCCCATCCCTCTCACCTTGAGCACTTACGTTTCTGTTAGACAGATTTTTAGAAAACTTGAAAAATTAAAACTGATAACATGAATTTTAGATTAATCTACAACAGTGAAGAAGTACCAGATAGTTTAATTATTGTTCATACCATGAACGACCCTCAATCTTAATTTGTTTAACTTGTGTTTCAAGACAGATTCTTAACACTGGTATATCATTACTACTTATAGTTTTGAATTAGAATAATGGATTGTGAGTTTGTCCTTCGTTTTCATTTGTTCGTTGTTTTTTATATCTTTTTGCCCCTTCCTTCCTTCCTGAATTCTGCACCCCATAAGGAAAACATCAAGTTGTAGGCCTAATTATATCCCCAAAGTGTTCCATTTTCTTGATGGTCCTGTCAAAAAGTACTTCATTGGATAAAAGAGTGATTTCACTTAATAGTAAATGTATGTGACAAAGATTATTCATGTAAGTATAAACAAACAACAATACAACAGATTTAAATAAATAAAGCAATAAATGCTTTGTAATACTTATTATAACAACGGTTTAGAACAAAAAAAGTAAACTGAATCAATATTTTTTCTCATCTGAATTTTTATTACATGGACCTCTACGTTGGTATCCTCATGTTTTACACACAGATTAGTAGAAAAGAAGGAATCCACAATTTGTACATTTCTATAAACTTATATTTACATTAACAATATATCCATAATTTTATGTACAGCTAAAGTATATTTGTATATTTTGATTTCCTGATTATTATCACCTTGATTTTATTATTTTACGATAGTAAAATAATAAAATCAAGGTGATAATAAAAAACATTTGGCAAAGAGATGCCTCGGACAGTCATCTCCAATTTGATGGCTCTGCTTCTATACACTGATATAAATGCAATACATTCAATGACTTCACCATAAAACGGAACAACATGTTAGTATCTGGTGTATTTTCAAAACTCTGAAGGTAGTGTGACTCTTTTAATGCTATTAGGCAAGTCCAAGCTATTTTGTACCATAAGTTACCAAGCACGTGTAAGATTTAGTAGTACATCGGATCAATGTATCGAGTTCATAGCCCTACTAGAGCTAAGATCAAGGCCGTTTCATCAAACTTGTCATCAATAAGAAGTTACAATAACTGTTATAAGCTACTGAAATCGTGACATTTGATTGGCTGAGAGCAAATTTGTCATAGAAATTTAGCATTTGTTATTGATAACAATTTTTATAGAAACAGGGCCCAGATCAATTATGAAGGTAAATGGCACCTATATCAAGTTATGTTCACAATCCCACCATACTTGGGATCAGATCAATTATGAGCGAAAATGGCACCTATGATATCAACTTACGGTATGTTCAGAAGTCCACAATACTTGATTAATGCATGGGACACTAAATAGTCAAATATCTTGGGCTAGCCATATTGTTTCCCTTCAAAGTTTGACATATAGAGTTCATCATTCTCAATGTCGCACACGTAAGCCTCAACAATTGTCCTCAGATTGTCAAATATATGTACATGTAGATTTCATGAAGGGTTTGATGTTCACTAATAATCTTCATGTGCTGATTAACCATTATACACAAGAAAGAGAAACACAAAATGTCATACACCCTCTCTTACTCTCTTCAGTGATGGTTGATCACAAGTCCCAGTATTAATGATATCATTCTAGGAATCTTCATATATTAACTGTGATATAAAAGCAGTCTGTCTAACAATCATGCACTTTTGATACGTATAATTTGTTTGCAAAGAGTTGTTAATAAAAGTTTCAGAAATACACAAGGCTGATAAATACGCATGAGAACATGCCTACATAATTTATGTGTCTTCAAATATTTCTCTCTATTTTGGAAGAGTGCTCTGCCTTTCTTGAAAGTACTTCATGTCCGAGTATTGTAAAGATATGAAACAACATCAACAAATGTGAGAAAGTAATAAGTTTACAAATTATGTAATCAGAAAGGTATATTTCCTACTTGATACAGATATGATAGCCCAAAGACATATTCATTGCTGTACTGAATATAAAAAAAAGGTACTGCTTTGTTTCTTCTTGATCATACAGAGCTAGTTTTGTCAAATCTACATAATATTGTCCTGGAAGTACAATGACATAAACTAGTTTTTTCATAATGCTTATGCCAATAGTTAACCAAGGTATACATTTAAATGCTTTTGTCTTCAAATGTTGCATTGTGTACACTGCTCCATTTCAATGATATTTTCACGCCTTCAAAAACAGATCAGTTTATAATAAGAAGAGCATCCGTTAGATGTCACTTCTGCCAATCCCTTCCATCCTATCAAGACCCTTCCCTTTTCATATCATTGTTTTCAAGATATGAGCTAAGAAGTTTGGCATCCATACTATACTTTCTAATGATAGAGTCGGCTATGTTCTGTAGTTTGGGTGTAATACATATTGGTAAATTTGTGTCTCAGTCTTAAAACAGATACTCTATTTGTGCAGTTAGACTTCAGGAAATCGCCAGAAGAACAACAAATGTGTGGCAGTGTCCAAGAGATGAACAATTTTCAACAATGCATTGCAATCAAGCAATTGCTACACAATGCAGATCATTATCATGTCCATGTTCTGTATCACAATTAGTCACAGTACATGTAAAAATAAATGTACCTGTAGCTACATTACTTGGTCCTGAATAACAGTGGAAATTAAATTTTGTCAAGGTGATAGATACTCGATTCAAAAGAAAATACCCCTACAACACTGAACATCAGCCAAGAAATAATCCCAACATTTTTCATTAAGAGTGTTGCTCTATAATTGTTTGCTAGAAAGTCCTCAGTAGGAGTAGTGGTTAGTGCTGTCCCAATGTGGTACATGTGGGGCCCTCAGTCCCATCTCCCCATTAGGTATCTTCGGCATGGGGAGGTTCTTGCCGGTGAACTGAGGCAGGTTGCTATAGTTGTGCATGTCCCTGATGCCAGGATAAACTGAATTAGTAGAAGAAAAATTGAAGGAACAAAATGATTAAATGTGTGGCAGCAGAGATATCAATGGATGCAAATAGTTTGCATACACATGTGTACTGTAGATCCCATTCAGTCATGAGGCATAAAGCTGGGTATATATTATTATACATGCAGTCAGCAATCATCAAGTTGGTTAGTCAGAGCTTCATACTAACACGGGTCCAGCCTTAATTATTTTAATCCAAACACCTCTAGTTACACATTCTGGAGTGCGGGCCGTTACAATTTCAATCCATACCCCTTATGAAAAGAAATACAATCATATCTGGGCATTGAACTTCACTACATCATTCATAAGTCATAATTCCTGACATTAACCTCAAGCAATTCAATATCATAGAATTGTGTTGATTGTTCAAGCTTATGTATCAGTGTGACCAACCTTTACATCATAATCATCAGGACATGCTTTCTAGTCAACATCTTATTCAGTTTAAAATTCACAACATGACATTGGGAGAGAGCCAAACAGTACTGTATAGAATATGTCCTTACCTAATGGTGGTTGTGTCCTTTCAAAGGGTAGGTTAGGTTTCTGTTCTCGTTTGGGCCAGTTTGGATCATGCTCAGGGTAGATGTTGGTCATATCTTGGATATGTTCAAAGACACCTGGTTTGCTGGTCTCTGGATGATGAGGCAATCCTGAAGACCACGTTCCAGTCTACAAGAGAACAAATTATCACGATGAAGCAAAATGTAAGGGTTATATGGTTGAAAGAATTTGTAAGCATACCTTATCAGGCTAAATACATTTATGGGTGTTATCAAAAGAAAAAGAATAACATACAATGCGATCCTATAGAAGCGTGTCAACAAGTATCCTCTTTTATTCTGAAGATAAATACCAGAAATAGAAAATTTGTAATACAGATGTTGCAAAGACAGTGATTTTAGTAAAGGTCCTCGGTAATATTTTTAATGAAAGGGTTTCTCAGTAAAAGCCATGAAAGGCCTTATGTAGACATTTCAACAGAAATGTAGAAAGACAAATAGAGACAGAGAGGGTAAAATAAATAATTGTATTACTGAATAAAAAATAAGAAAATTGCACTAATATCATTACAATCCATCATTACATTTAGTAAGTATACACAAAGACAACTTAGAGGAACTTACCATGGGTTGTGAGCTGGTTCCAGGGTAAGAATCAGAAGTAGCAATCTTAGCATTATTTAAATCCTTCATGAATGTTCCTGATCCTTTGGGTTCTAAGCTGATTTCGGCTGGTGGGCTGTACGTGGGGACGGAAAGAAATTAAATATTGATGTACGTCTATAATGCTTGATAATGACTATAACTATACAAATGGAAAACAGAGAGAAAGTTTCATGTAAAATTACTTGTACTTTTGGAGAAAAAAGGGAAAAATGGCAGAGAGACAGAGAGGGGGAGGGCAGAGATGGATAGACAGACAGAAAATGATAGAGATGAGAAGAATAAATAAAACTATGACAATATTGATCAATACACATTTATCATCACACAGTTGAATGGTAAACTCTGTTTCTATCCCATCAAGTTGTATAAAGAGAATAGAATCTGGTAAGTTGTATTTTGTCCTTAACCCTTGAGATTTTGAATGGGGCCCAAAGGCACTAGCAAGAAGCCTTCATATGCTTGCTTCAACAACTTGTTAATTGCAAGTCGTTATTTCATTTTGAGTGTACTTAAACTTACAATATATCTCTTTGCTGAAGGAGTCTTTAAAGCTGATACAGTGAATACAGTATACCAGCATGGAACCCACAATATACAGAGCAAAATATTTGGAGTAATGTAACTTACGTTTGTGTTAATCCTCCAGCTGTCATCTCGGTAGGTCCTTGTGTAATGGTGTGCATTCTCTGTCCTACCCCAGCATCAATTCCTGTAGTGTCTGTTCTGTACAAGGTCTGCTGATGGTATGTCTCAAGTTCCTAATCAAAGAGCAATTGGATACATCATCCAAATTATGTTATCTGTTCTTCACATAAACATTGGTGTGAAGATCATTTTAAAAGAAATATGTAAATGCATTAAAAACCAGTACATGTATGCCTATTTGTTTTTGTTAGCTTTCTGGACTTTAAACAGACAATATATATTTCATTTACTACTTCACTAGTGTGAGGTCTTGAAATGATAAACATGCTAATTTCAAAATAGAGCCATGCTTAGAACAACTATAACAGCAAAACAAACACTAACAACAGAAAATCCATCACCCTTTCATAAACCTATTTACAGTGTACATGTACACATTTTCATTCATTCATGGGTTTACATGCAGCTCCCAATGTATAAAATGTACATAATTATACTGACGATGTGACTAACAAGTTCAAGTTTCTGAAAGTCACTTTCCATTTCCGAACAAGACAGACTGAAGTACATGTGTATATCCTGCTCTCTGATGGTCTAAGCATTTTCAGACAAACAAATCTTTTTCTTTTATTTTAATTTAAAAAACCCCTCAATTGTTTAACTTTTCATAGAACAATCAATTTGATATTCAAAGTACTCATGATAATCAAAAGTTCCTCTTGTTATCCATATATTAAAATGTCCACATACTCTTAAAGGGGAAGTCCACTATGATATCAAGTTGGTTTTAATAGAAGCAGAAAAAAGAGAGAAAGAGAGCAGTGAAAGTTTGAGCGAAAACTGTTTAATAATAAGAAAGTTTTACATTTTTGAAGGTGCAATAATCAAACACAAATTGACAACTCTGTGACGGAACTTGCGAGCTCCCCTCCCATTTACCCTATACTAAAAAAAAAAAAAACTATATTTTCCCTTAATTAAGAACATTTTTGATCCTACATTCACCCTAAATATAATTATTGCAAATTTGTTTTTATAAAACCCCTGTATGAAACAAATCTATTCCGTCATATATAAATGAGGAAATGAAAATTTATGAAATTTTCTGTACAGAGAAAATTGGAGAGGTGCTTGCATGATAGGTCACAGTGTTGCCAATATGTCTTTCACTGATGAAAACTTCAACAATTCATATCTTTCCTATTTCTAATCAGATTTGCTCAAACTTTTAGTATAGGTTTTCCTGCTCAATTTTATCAGAGTTGCATTTGAGTTCAAGTTTGGACGATTTTCGTCAACTCTCTGCTCTCATGGTTCATTTTCATTCCTTGAGCATTCAATTTCGTTTTATGTCATTCCTTTTAAATTTTTATTTCATTCAATTTAGAGAGAAATCCATTCAATTTAATGACACGAAGTTGTCATTCAATTTCGCGCCAGCTGGATAGACGTTCAATTTCGTCCTAAATACCAATTTCAATTCAATTTATATGCACACACCTTCGCACTTTGAACATTCTAATTAAATTAACATAAAAAAGTTTTGTAGTTCTATGTAAATCTTACCGCAATTTTTTCACGTCATATTTGATTTTTCACTGTTTTTAATTATATAATAACCGCAATTTTTTCACGTCATATTTGATTTTTTTCACTGTTTTTAATTATATAATTTCATTTTCATTTTAAAAGTTTCATAATGTTTTCTTAAATCATATTTTATATATTTCTTTTCTTTCTATTTGAGATATTCATGTACATGCACTCTTCTCAAGCCACTGCCATAGTCATGTATAAATGAATGTACGAGTATGAAAGTGGAGTTATACAAGCTCTTGCTTCGATGACGGTTTGTCAGAGGAATGAGATATTTCAATATACGGCAAAGGTCCTATTTCAAGGTTCATAAAGTTTACATAATACATTCAAACAGATGCAGATTGCAAAGAACATAAACAGTAAAAAAAAAAAAAAAAGACTGCCCAAATGCTATAAATGCTTGCCTATTCGTGCTTTTTACACGTTAATGTGAGAAAATCATGAAATCGCATGCTAATACAATTAAATTGAATGAACTAGTTAGCTTTTTGAATGTTGATCTCGGTGATCATTCAAATTTGCTCGAAATTGAATGATCGCATCGTTTTTAAATCGCATTCAATTCTGATGAAATTGGGCGGGAAAACCTATAATCTGTTTCTCTCATTTTTCTGCTTTTATTAAAACCAAGATAATATCAGGGTGGACCTCCCCTTTAAATACCACTACAGTTGAACTACAGAGCCTTTATTTGTTACCACTTACCTCAAGAGCAGTTCTTATATCTTCCACATGTTGTAAGAGATGTCTTTCAATGTACTCTTGTCCATTGGTAGCTGCACTCTTTTGACTACATGTTCTCTTCATTTCCTGGAGGACGCTCTTGGCTTTCAAAACATTTGCTGTCAAAACTGAAACAAACAAGTTGGAAAAATAAAAGTTTATTTATTATTTATTTATTTATTTATTCCTTTTTATTTAAACAGGGTACATGTAGCCCCGTCAGTAATCAAAGTACTGTTTTCCAGGGGGCCCTGTAAACAAATGCAAGATATATGAACATCATCGAAAACATCAATACATAGTAACATATAACAGAAAATAAGTAAAGAATAAGAGTGATTAATGAACAAGGCCGTAGTAAGAATGATAATTTTCAATGAGCAATTTCAAATCGATAAATATTACAAATTAGCGTATACACTGATTATTATCAACGGTCTGTTCATATTATAGTATATTATCATATTGAGAAATGTATGTAAATATTCAGACAAGCAGTAGGATTCACATTACAAGCAATAAGAATACAATCACATGCAATTTTGCATCAAAAGAGAATAGTAGCTGTGAATGAGGGTAAAATCTATTCCAGTTTTAAAGGTTTGATTCTAATTTTCTAAACATTTCAATGATTAAAGAATATTTAATCACTAACTATAATTGTCTACATATATTGGTAAACAAAATACTACCCAATAATATAAACGATTGGTCCTTGAAACAGGATAAGGTTTGATACTTGCCAAACAATCATATAGTGTAAATACCTTGAACCAAATTGAAAAAAGAAAAAAAAATCTTCATATATATATATATATACCTCATTTTGAAAAATCGCGATGTTTCGTGCACCTGTTTACACTTGTGCCGAAACATCACCGACTGAGCTGCTCAGCGATGTTTTGGCGTGTTTTGGTTGGTAGTGCGCATGCGCGGTCTTCCCAATGCAAAATGCTTGATCATACAGCGAGTCCAGCACAAACAGTCATGCACGTATAACGGTACGTGTGACTACATGGACTACATGTTACCGCACACACCCCTATAGATGGGACTACATTTACGCTTCCGTGAATGTTTCGCCATTGGTTCGTTGATGACATTGCCTTCGATTTATTCCCGAAACAACCATGGGATATAGAATTATGAGAAGATATTTGGAAGAGAGCTTTGATATACTTTGATTTATCACGTACGAAAGTATCGATCTGGTGTAATGACGGAAAATATGAAAAATACTGAAATATTTTCAGATAAAATAATACAAAAAGATTGCGCTTTGTTTCGCTCAGTTTTCGCATATTAAAACAGGGTTTGACAACTATTTGCAATATTCATGAGTTAGAACAACTCTTCTTCTTCCATTTGACATTTCAATCATTTCATTTGGTGGTTTCTAAAGCGAGATTTTACAGTTTAGCTGAGACTCTTTCGTAGCGGTTCAGCGTAAACAACTAGTTTACTTTATGCAAATAAGGCTTCAGGCGAAAGCTGGCCACGCTCCTAAAGTCACGTGACAAACCTCGCGATGTTTCAGCTGCGGGCGTTTATACTTGCGAAATACGCCAAAACACGCCAAAAGATCACACTTCGGTTTGGAATGTTTCGGGCTTGGCATTTTTGCCGGTAAAGGGTAGTTGCCTTGGTAACATCACTGAGACATCGCGGTCAGGCTCCGGTTTGGCATTTTTTGGCGTGTTTGGATGACAGTGTAAATGCCCCTAATGCCTCATCTGGAATTGCAGATTCTCTACGCAGACTACCGGTATTAAAGTACTCACATTTCACTAGTGGACCATCCACCCAGTACTCTTTATTCTGCTTGACCTCAGGTTGAAGGTCACTGACCATCTGACCCAAACGGTTCAACACTTCCCATGACCTCTCATCTATGACAGACTGCTGCCTTTGAAGACAGTTGAGACCCTCAAGAACACTGGTGCATGCATTGAAGAACTCTGCTCTTGTATAAGGTGTTGCTGGATTGGCTGAGGTCACGCTCATGATGAATAGTTTATTGATCTGAAGAAAAACATGAAAACAACTATTTCTTGGTGTTTAACATCTTTATCTAAGGTCTTGTACTAAAAAAAATGGAACTATGAAGCTCATGGGGAAATCAAGTTTACATGTATGTCAAAATATGAGTGGTATGAAAATAAGGAACAAAAGTTTGTATCTCCAAAACTCTCTGTTAGATCTAACTTTACGATTCCATTAATAAGCATCTTTAGAAGAGGTGATTCTTTCCAAATTGCCACCTGAAGTGAAATACCTTCCAAAATGACCAAATACATATACATGTACAGTACGTAGTCTATTCATATTTATTTCAAAAAGGCCACCAGCTCAGAAAATGAATTGTGTGGCTGAATACATCAGGAAATGAGGCCACATAATGATTTCACTGAGCAAAAAAAATTATGAATTTATCCTTTTCATTAAAAAAATAATAATACTAAGAAAACAGGAAGTTGGAGAGAACGCTACAAACATATTTGTGAGAGACATAGATAACCTTGTACATGTAAGTTGGTAATGTATGAGTGAGCGCACATAGACAGTATTAGGCTCTGCAAATTTGTTCCAAATCCATGAATGAAGATTTGAACAAACATGAAATATGAAATGCATGATCCCATCAGACCCACGCCAAGGCTCAGGCCCCAGTTGTAGGAGTTGCTAGGTTGCCAAAGGGGTATCAGCCCATTAGGGCATTCTTGTGAAATAGAAGTTGAAGTTGAAGTTGAAGTTGAAGTTCATTTATTCAAAACCACACAAAACATGATATAATCTTTTAAATAGAAAAGAGACTGGTAATAGTACATTAAACAACATATGTATTAACTTGATTACATCACATACAGGTGTAATGAATGATTTTAGGACCCCTTTAGAAGCTAAGCTTGTGAGCGGGGCCCTATAGTCTACAAAATACATACATTAACAATATGGCTAGGTGAATAAAAAGAATGTAACGTATATTCAAGGGATGGAAATACTAAGCTACAGAATATAGAACACACAAATACTCTCACACACGCACGCACACACCAACACACATACACAGCTAACACACTGATGAGTAGGTCCTCAGTGGTCAAAAAGCATTATTAAGATAGCAACTGCTCATTCACTTTTTATGCATTGGTTTATTGCGTGCAATGCTATGGGGGATTCCACCTCCGGCTCCGCCATAGACTTTACACTCAGCTAATTGTGTGTACGGTGGAGTGACCATTGTTCAAGTGTGACCTTAGTTTGCTATCTCAAAAAAATCGGTTAGAATTCAAAAATTTGATACCACCAATGGAAAGAGGAATCTAAAATTACAACATTTTCTATGGAATTGGGTGTGAAATTCTGAAAATATTGACAAAAATTTTACAGTCTTTTGGCTTTGTATCCGTTCCGAAAAAATATGAACTAACTGACAAGGCCAAGGCAAGGGTCTCAAAATTGTAAGTATATTGATGATAGTAGATCTATGCCTTGCAAAATATGCAATTATCTTATAGTTATATTTGTAATTTGATTGATTGCTTTTTGATTTTGTGATTTAAGCTGTAAATTGTGTACATGTAGACTAGACTATGTCTACGGAGTCGGGCTAACTCGGCCTCGTTTTTGCAGGTTTAGGGTTTGGTTTAGGTTTAGGGTTAGGAGTTAGGGTAAAATGACCCAAAAATGACCGTTTTTACAGCGAGGCCGAGTTCGCCCAAAGTCCGAGTTAGCCGGATTCATGTCTACGTACACAATCGATGACCAGTGCCCAGTGGCTTATTTCATGGTAAGTCCGGTATTAGATAGTCAACTGTCGTTTTCATTACATACCCAATTATATTATAAGACGAATATTTCCGTTAGACTTGGCTAGCTAGGTAACCAGGCGCAGGCCCAAGCTCCAGTAGCGCGGTGCATACGCCGCGCCATTGCCCCTCCTCAGTGCCGAGAGCGAACCCCGATTGCTAACGGCTGTTACCCCGCCAGTTGCAGGCGAGGACCGCACTGATGATAGGAGCCCAGCTTCAGCTTGAGGCCGAGGCGCTCATTTTGCATTCGCATAATAATATGCTGTTATTGTGATTAATGCTATGAATATTGTAAATATAACGGGGAAAAAATCTTCAATTACACCTACCATTAAACAATTATAGACCTACATGAATTGAAATTAAATAAAACATAACTCACCGATCATCCAAAATCCTGGGGCTGGAAAAACTAGGAATACGGTGCAATTTAATTGACCTTCAGTGGCTCATAATAAATTACAAAAATAAACTAAATAATTATACATTTTCATTTATGAGCAGTTAAATATAAAAATTAGTATTAATATAATAATTTTAATATTCTAAAGTATTTTTAATGACAGATTATTACACAAAATAATATTTTATTATTATTATTTTAAATTGGCTTTTCTTGAGCAGCAGTTTGTTTGTAGCAACGACCAGCTGGCACAATAACCCACGTGTAATGGCATTGTATGTAAACAAACAGGGCGTTGACTACCACCGCTAATCTTTAGCTAGCAGCCTAACACACGCAACTCATCACAATCGCATAAACATTTCGTTGACTTTGGGCATAACAATAATTTAAACATTTTCATTAAGTTGCATAGAGCGTTCGTTTGATAGGACTTTGTTGATTTTTGCTGGTTTTTCGACCGAAATTGCTAGAGACCATTTCAAGGATTCGAGCAGACGCCATTGACCATAAAGATGACCGACACTGTGCCTGTACCCGCGGTCCGCCCCCCAGTGGATAAGCCTATGCGACTGGTCGGAGTTAGCCACAGTAACAATAGCTACAGCTTGGTCGACCATGCATCTGCTAATGATCAACTTCACCATATATTTTTGGTTGTAAAGCAACATATTGCTGGTAAGTTGTTTTCTTTTGTCCCCTCCCCCCTCCCCATCTCGTTCTTTCTGTCTATCTGCCATGTCTGTCTGTCTATGTCTGTCTATCTATCTATATCTCTGACTTGAGTCTGAGCTGTGCATGTGTCATGTGTGTGTCTCTGTCTAAAGTCTAATTAAAGACTCTATTCCCCAGGCCCACTCCCTAGCTCCCTCCGAGCTCCCTTTCTCATTCTGCATATAATTTTGATTAATACCGGAGTGTTTTTCTTTTAAATTTAATGAAGGATTAGTTCATGACTTTCAATATGCTTCATAATTAAGTTCATATCAAAGTTTTGATTCATAGAGAGTTTCTGCAATAGGGAGTTGTTAGAAAACTTAGAATTTAGATATCACATTTTTACACAAAGAATTTCTTTTCTGTTTTTCATTAATATTTGTGAGAGGCCTACAATATATTATTATAATGTTTCTTGATCGATCCAATATTTTTCATGAATCCATGACTCGGTCATTCATATAAATGTATTTATTTATTTATTTCCTAATCTTAGGTATCCTTGCAGATGTTCAGTATTATAAGATTGCTGAGCTGAAGAATGAGATCATTGCTCTTGGTACTGATGTAGCTGCTCTAGTCAGAGACAGGTCTTTTGAGGAATCGAGGGATAAATATCACAGTCATTTCTGGCGAGCAGATGATGAAGCTGAAAATAAACGTAAGTGACCTGAATCTGCAGATATAGATCTACTTATTATTAACTTTTCTTCATTTGTATTAATGAAGAAAGAAAAAAATTATGCCAAGAGATTTTTTAAAATCAGGTGAATCAGTAAAATATCAATTTGCAGTGTTCATTAATTGATGAAAAAAATGTTTGTGACAGGCAGTAATATTTCCCTTTGTTTTTATGAAAGTTAATTTAATTAGATATAATTAAATAGTTTTGTTAAGTGTATAGTTTTTTACTTACAATTTTTGTTTGTATTCCTTTTATAGGATTGATTGTGAAGTTGTCAGAGGTTGCCTATGCACTTCTTGATTACAAACAGAACTGTTGCACACAGAGTAGAGGACCCTATGCATTGGACGAAGCTAAGCTGGAAATACTCTGCAAAAAACACTTGTACGAATTACAGAATTTCAGAAGGGTATGTACATGTACACTGTTCATTAACTTATTCCTACCTCATTAACATTGTCTACTAGATTTTCAGTGATGTGATAAAGAGAGACAGAGAAACAGCCAGGAATTTTAATTTTGAATGTGAAGGTAATCAGTATGAAAATTCCCCTCAATCCACTTAAACTCAATGAACTAGAGCAAAGAAAATTATCCCAATATGAAGAGAGAAATTTGACTGTTGCATGTATTCAGTTGCTGTTACCGTACACATTTTAACCTCTTAATTCTCTCATAAGGTATTTTGTTGAAGAAAAATAGATATATATATACAATATCCACCTTTATCCTTTGCTAACTCCAGGAGCTGGCACAGTTTGTCAACACAGCCCAAGATCGAAATGCCCAAGTGACCCGACTGTCTGCACCACTTCAGTCAGAACTTGAATGGTATCAGTACAAATCACCTCTAGATGACCCCAGTATCCGCCGACCTCTGCCCTACGAGTGCACCCTGACCTCCCGGGAGACGATCCGCCCAAGAACGGAACCTCCAGAGGTGAATGGTCATATATCAGGAGTCAAGCATGTACCAAGTCAATGGGATGTTCCAAATTTATCAGGAAAACCAGGAGCAGCCAATTCAGGTACGATACATTAAAAACAAAAATGATGAGTTCATACAGTATCTTATCCATGGATCCATAATCTGTAATATAATCTTAACCCTATATTAAAGGTAACCTCCATGCAATGTGATTAATATTTGTCTCTGTGTTCATGTGTTCTATGTTTGCATTAGTCATCCAATTGATCAATGATCCATTTTAAAGATGTAAAAAGTAAAGCTTTATAATGGAAATAAAGAAAGGTTCTGTAAAGTGAAGCGTTGCTTAGCAAAAACTACATGTATCAAATATTATATGTATTTGACATTAAAATATTGATTCATTATTGCTGTACGACTCTAAATACCTAGATTTTAGTATGGAATACTAAAACAATAATTAGTCAAATACAACTATAGATTACTAAAATTTAAGATCAGCAACATAATATACATTTTTTACCAATTTATCCCAAATGCAGCTATTTTATTCCACTCCATGTAAGGTTGACAAAGTTTGCTAAAACTTGAAGAAGATCAAAGCACTTTATTTTAATACAATCAAAACAAACAAACACCACTGAACAAGCATTTTTCTTTACCTATCCAGGGACCCATGGAAACCTAACAAGCCAAGGCCGGTATGGAGGCAGGCATATGTATGAAAGGAACATCAACGAGAGGAGAAAGCCCTGTGAGCAAGAAATCCAGCATGTTTCAAGTCGATACAAGCATTATCATGGACTCTGTGAATAAGCAAACAATATTATCAACTTAAGCATGTGTAATTTATTTTGGTGTCATTCAAAGATTTTATACTGTGACACTTTGACTGACTTTGTTCTGATATCTTTAATTTACATAACTGTTTGGTGTATTTGCATACAGTAGCCTTCTTATGTCTGGAAATGCAATGTATCTTATTTTATCTGTAAAACTTCATTATTTCAAAAGCAGTAGGCCTATAGCTAGATGTATCTTGCTGGCTGAAGTATGGATAGGTGGATATGTCTTGCTTTTTCATGTTTGAATGAAAACATTCAACTCTTTCTGTACAATCATACTTAGTATTTCAGCTTTGTAAAGGGGGATCAGTTATGAAAGAAAATGTCTCTATACAACTGATTTTTTTGGTGAGGAAATAAGTTTGAAGTGAAAGAGCATGTAAAGCCTAAACTCAAAGGCTATTTGAAAAAATTTAGTCGCAAATGTGTGATAGGATATCCAAATTACTAGCATATGCGTGCATAACATAGCTTATAATGCCTTTTTAATCTTGCATATATATAGTTATACATGTATATCCATTCCTATGCAAAAGGAGGGAGAAGTATATACCTTTCTAAAGAATACTGTAAGCTTTCAAACCTTTGTAGATGATCATTGATGTTGACAATATCTATTTCTACTACACCCACATGTTCTATCATCTTACCTCTCTTTGCCTGAGCTTGATGGATTTAAAAAATATAAAAGAATAACCAAAAATAACAAGTCAGTCCAAAGTTGCAAACACAGTACACAGTTCTGAGTAGTCTACTCTCCAATACCCTTGATAACCATGCCATTTCCCTCTAGGACATTCGCTGACTGTTTGTAAGAATAGTTTGATGCTGAAAGTAACTTGTTCTTTAATATTTATAGAATAATTAGATCTCAATGTACAGACTTTACCTTTTACCTTATAGTTGTCTAATCATGAAAGCGGTGAAATAAATTATGGAAAGTTTTTCTTGCAAACTCATTCTGATGTTATCCTATAAATAATCATTAATTGAAGAATGTCACTGCATGTGTTACTTTGAAAGTAGAGTGATGTGGTATACACAATAGCAAGTTTCATAATGATCTCTCAACATAGACTTTTATGAGGCACATGATGCGTGATCACTGTTGTAAATTTTTAGAAATAAACTAAATGCTGCCAAGATTGAATTTATCGTTATAATCCACGAATATTAAAAAGCGATATATAATCTGTAATCATGATATACTTTTAAATGTAAAGATTTATTGTAAATAAAGAAGTGAAAAAACCCTTAATTCATGGATGTTTTGTTATTTTTCTGTATCGTTTTGTTTATGCTACAATGTGTTGATACATGAAGTAAATACGTAAAGAGGTTGCGTAATGGCACGAAAGCACTTCCTCACATTCACGATGTTAACATGATGTTAACACGATATTTACACGATACAAAGCACGAGCTCTGAGCTAGCCTGTCTCCCACGCAGAATGAATTTTCACTGCTCTCAATAAACTTCAGTAAGTGCACATCCGAAGACAAACTAGTGGGGCTTTAGACTCGTTCTAGTCTATCTAGCATAATATTCTGTTCTGCACAGTTTCATCGGAGCAGTTGATTACGATTTAGTTTCGTTTATTCAGGAAAAAATCATAGTCACTTTAGAAAATAGAACTTCAGATCCAAAAGTCATTGCGATTTTTATTTTATTAACATCCAGCAGTAGTCCGGTTTATAAACATTCAAATTTTATGCATACTTTTTAAACAAAAGTTGTTCTTGAAAACCTGAAAGCTTGTACGAAGCTAATTGCCTGCATAGCAACAAATAATGTATTCAGAATGGATTCCAAGTATATTTCATGAATCATGCATTGATACAGTGGCGGATCCAGGGGCGGTGGACCTGGGGGGCCCGGGCCCCCTCCCCTGGCCCAAATACAGGTAAAAACACCTTTTTTGTTTAAAAAAAAGAAGACGGGGCCCCCTCTCCTGGTGCTCAGGGGGGGGGGGCTGGATGTTGAGTAAAAAAATTGCACTACCCCCGTTGAGCAAAACAAGTGCTCCTTAGCCTCCCCCGCTTATTCACCGGCTGCCGGCTAAGTCACCGCCGCTAAATATTTTTTCACGAATTGTGCCCCATCTCTGGCCCCCTCCCTTGCCCTTGCCGCCGGCTGGATCCGCCCCTGCATTGATAACAGGTTAATGAAAAGGTCGTCACTAGCTAGGTCCCCACGAAAGAAACATCCATAAATTTGAATGTGTTAGTAAACCGATGAATTGGCCTAATTTCATGGTTGAAATACATGCAAATTTAGTCACACCGCCAAACTGACCAATTCTTAGCCATATGTTTAATGAAAACAATTCGGTCTGGCGTCGGTCTCATAGAGGTATACAAACACGGACAAAAAAGGCTAAGAAATATCGTTTGAAAAATGAAAAAGTGAAGTTAATGAAATGTGTAATTAGGAAATGTACGTGCCGGTATTATTTATAATGCGCATAATGCGCATAATGCGCATGGGGCGTACGTATCAAGCAGGGGCGGATCCAGCCGGCGACAAGGGAGAGGGCCTAAAAAGGGGCCCACTTTGTGCGAAAATTTGAAAATCGTGCCGGTCAATTTTTCTCTCAGTGTGGGGTAGGTAGTGAGCAAAAAAAATTTTGGCACCCGAAAAAAAATTTCCCTCCGGGAATGGAAATTTTTTTTCCACCGCCACCCCTTGGGCGCCAGGAGGGCCCATCTTCTTTGTTTAAAAAAGGGTGTTTTTACCTGTTTTTTTCCTAGGAGGGGGCCCCTGGATCCGCCACTGGTATCAAGAGTCCAGCATCACGGGGGTGGCACCAGTCTAAGTGAATGAATTGCGAATCGGTATATAACAAAGGCCCTGGGTATATAAATAGCCATGCAGTGCAGGAGGGATCATTATTTGTTCTTGCCCCTTTCACTGTTCTTCTTTTCATTTTCTCCTTTTCCCCCTCTTTTGTTTTGTTTTGCACCATATCAATGCGGGAGGGAGGAGCAGATGACCCACTGGACCCCGGCACCCCCTCATCCGTAGCTACGCCAGTCGATCAAAATATATTTTAAGGAATGACACCGAAATCACGTTTGCTGCAGTATTGCAAATTAAAACTGCGTGTTCACGTTTTGGGTATATGGTTAGGAGGGGGGGGGGGATATGTATTAGGTCTTCCTGAATTATCATGCATGCAATCATCATCTTCATCATCATCATAATTGCAATCATCATTATCGTCATATTATCATTATCGTCGCCGTACGTCGTCGTCATTGCAAATTGTGTAAATGAATGGCATGGTATTAAACAATTAAAAGACAGAGTAGGGAGATAATTTTTTTTTCTTCAAAGTTATAATCGAATTGAGAGAGAGAAAAGGAGAGACCGGGAGGGGAGATCATCCCGTATAAGCAGAGGGGACCGGGGGCAGAGATCGATATATGGGAAGGGGAGGCGGGCAAACGGCGTGAATGGCGAGAAAGATAGAACGATGATTGGCGGGGTTGGGTCTGAGGCCATGATTTTTCATTTACGATATTATAAACAAGATTGAACGCTGTATAAAACCATTTTGATGTCCCTGTTCAGCTACCATCTAATTAATTATTTCACAACTCAGATGGCTTTCCATAGTACTCATGCATAGAAGGCATTTAAAGCGGGTAGAGGATAGTTCCTGGGTCACAGTATTACCTTCCAATTTGACGTCATATAAATGAATATGTATAAGCACGCGAAAGAAACAAAGGTAGTCTTGGTTCAAGTTGAAATATTAGCAGGTCAGTACAGAGGAGTGTAGGGACGCCCGAACCGGCCTAACTAGAAGCCGGATTCAAGCGTGCGAGAGGGGGGAGGGGGTTACATCCCATGCATACACACACACACACGCATACTTTCTGTCGGAAAGAGAAAGTAAGGAGAACAAAGAGGAAGAATTAAAAACAAAGGGAAAGGAAAATGAAAGACAAAAATGGAAGAAAGAAAAGGGCGAGGTATATTATAACCCCCTCCCACACACACACACGTGCCCGCATCACAAATCGCCAATTTCCTGTCGAAAAGAGAAAGTAAGGAGAATTATGAAAGAGGAAAAGCCGGAAGAGAGAGGAGTTAAGAGAAAGGAAAAGGAACAAAAATGGAAGAAAGAAAATGGAGAGGTGTGGGAGAGACAGGGAGAGAGGGAGAAAAAGAAGAAAAGAGAGAGAGAGAGAGAGAGAGAGAGAAGGAAAAGATGGGGAAGACGAGAGAAAGGGAAAGAAAGAAGAGGTATAAGAAGAAAAAAGGGGGAGAAGAAGGAGATCGGGGGGGGGGCTGAAAGGGCCTTGCCTCCCAGGCTGTTGCCTCGACCCCCGCCATCAAAAAAATAAGAGAGAAGGAAGGAAAAGAAAAGAAAAAAGGAAAAGAGGAGATAAAGGGCAGGGAAAAAAAGAGGAATAAGAAAAGAAAAGAAGGGGGATATCAGATGCAATTTTCCCGCCTACAAGTTGTGGATCGGGGGAAAAGGCCCTTGCCTCCCTCTTGCCTCTCCCCCCTTGCCTCCCCGCCCCGCCAAAAAAAAAAGAGAGAAGGAAGGGAAAGGGAAAGAGGAGAGCTAAAACGGAACAAAAAAGAGGAAGAAGAGGAAAAGGAAAGGGTTAAAAGAAGGGGAGATCAGTTGCGTTTAATTATTCATTTATTTATTTATTTCTTCATTTATTGTAACCAAGAAGGCTGGATTGACATCGTATTACTTTAAAATACCAGTGTAACTATACGGATTATAATAATAATAATATAATAATAAATGTATATAGCGCAGCTTTTTCATTCTGGACTCTTTGTAACCTAGCTATCAGAGAATCAGGCATTCCAAACAGCAACCAATTACAATAAACAATAATCAAGCTTACTTGTGATGAGAGCATGTACAACCAATTTTATACTTTCTTGATCAAAATATTTGCGGATACGTCTGAGATTGTATAAAAGATAATACAATTATGTTGATTTGCATATATTTCTAACATGTGTTTCCATGTTCAAATTAGTATCAAAGTATACTGCTAAATTCCTTGCTGTAACAGAGGGTTTCACATTGGAGGATCCAACTCTTACACCGTCAATGCTTATTTTTAAAATCTGTTGTGAAGTTCCGATAACCAAAAATTCACAGTGAGATCGAGGCCATAGTTTCAATGGGTAATGGTATATATTAATGTAAAAATTGTTTTAAATATTTGTTTTTGCGTTTTATGTCATGACTTTCTGCAATGAAAACAAAAAGGATCTTAGAAAATTGTCTTAATTTAACTGCATTGTCTTAACATAATGCATCTGCAGTATATTTATACAATAAAGACCTATCTTTGCAACGTGATTGTTTGAAGTTCAGCGATATTTTAGGGAGCTGAAGGAGGGAGATAGAGAAGGGGGAGAGGAACGGAGAGAGGGTGTGAGAGAAGGAAGAGAGGGGAAGAGAGAGAGACAAACACACAGAGAAAGAGAAAGAAGGGGGCATGGGGCGCAGTACCCTTTCCCTTCTGATAAGTGAACCTTTTCATCTTTGATGAGTGCCCCTTCTCACCTCTCATAAGTGCCCTCTTTTATTTTGACACATGCCCCTTGTCTTTCTAATAAGTGCCCTTTTTCCTTCTGATAAATGCCATTTTTCATTTTTTATAAGAGCCACATCCCTTTCTCTTAAATGCCCCTTCTCACACGTCTGATAAATGCCTCTATTAAATCTTATTTGTGCCCCTTTCCATTCTCACAAGTGCCCCTATTCATCTCACTGGTGAAATTACCTTTTCAGGTACAAGAAATGCCTATTACCACCTTTGTTAAGTGCCCCTTCACCTCTTCTGTTTGCCTGTTTTCAAATCGGAAAGGTGTTCCGTTTATTTTGACGGTTTTAAGTGTCTCTTTTCATCTCCAGTGAGTGCCCTTATAACCATTTGAGAGGAACCCCCTTTTTATCTATGATAAGTGCCCCTTTTATTTTGACACGCGCCCCTGTCATTTCTAATTAGTTCCATTTTCCTTCTGATAATTACCCCCTTTCTTTTGTAATAAGTGCCCCTTTTCCGTTCTCATAAGTGCCTTTCTCATCTCTGGTGAGTGTCCCTTATCAGGTGCGAGTAGTGCCCCATTTTCACCTCCAATAATTCTGTTTTTTTTACTTAGACACGTGCTCCTTTTCTTTTCTAATAAGTGTCCTTTTAACTTTGGATATGTGTCCCCTTTTCCCTTGACCATAAAATGGGCTCCTAACTTAAAGCGACTAAGAGAAACCTTTTCTTAAATTTCACCTAAAGCTCGCTCGCTATATACGGTTGCATTTCAAGTTAATATATTTTTATTTCTTATTAAAGATCTTTTCAGTCTTTCGTGGTAAGGATTGTTTTTTCCTCTTTATAAGATGTCATTTTTTCGCGGCCTCACAAATCTAAAAATTTCGCTTCGCTCGCTCGCAAATAATTATTCAAACCATCACATCCAACTGCAAAGTATGATGCTTAAGCAGTATATTGGGGCCATGTAAAGAGAGAAACAAACAATGAAATTATTCCTGATTATCTAATCACAATGGGAATATAAGGGCCTACCAATGTCTAAACTTGTATATATTCGCTTTGAGATTTCCCTTTTTGTGTGTGTGCCTCGCCCCCCCACACACACTTTGAAAGCTAGACGCTCCGCCGCCCCTGATGGAGGAAGAGACCAGGCGCGGATCCAGGGGGGAGGCCGAGCGGGCCTTGGCCCCCAGCAAAAAAAAAAAGAAAGAGAGAGAGAGAAGGAAAAGAAGGGAAGGAAGGAAGAAAAAAAAGAAAAGAAGGAGATCAGGGGAGGGGCCGAAAGGGCCTTGCCTCCCAGGCTGTTGCCGCCCCAGCAAAAAAAAATAAGAGAGAAGGAAGAAAAGGGAAAGAAAAAAGGAAAAGAGGAGATAAAGGGAAGGAAAAAAAAGAGGAAGAAGAAAAGAAAAGAAGGGGGATATCAGTTGCAATTTTCCCGCCAACAAGTTGTGGATCGGGAGACCTTGCCTCTACCCCCCCCCCAAAAAAGAGAGAAGGAAGGGAAAGGGAAAGAGGAGAGCTAAAAGGGAACAACAAAAAAACGAAGAAGAAAAGAAAATGGTGAAAAGAAGGGATCAGTTGCAATTAATTCCGCCTACAACGTGTGGATCGGGGAGCCGAAAGGCCCTTGCCTCCCCACAGCAAACCTAAAAGAGAAAAAGAAAGGGAAACTTGCTGAAATGACACAATTTTCCGAGTTTTTCCTCACTTTTTTAGTAAATTATATTTTTTTATGCGTTTGTTGGAAAATAACAAATTCCTAAATTTACAGTCAGGCAAGAAATTTCCGAGTTTTTTCCTCACTTTTTTAGTAAATTATACTTTTTTATGCGTTTGTTGGAAAATAACAAATTCCTAAATTTACAGTCAGGCAAGAAATATGCTTATTTAGAGGCCTACATGTCAGGGCCCGCGAAACTGCGGGGCTCGAGGGCCTCGAGCCCCCCAACCTTTTTAAAAAAAGTATATTAAAGAAAAATAGAAAGAAAGAATAGTGACCTGCCAGTGTCACAAAATAATGGGGTATAAAAATATGCTAATCTGACCGTGATTAAATGCCTATAACCCTTGAGCTTCTGGGGGCTTCGCCCCCTGGACCCCACACCAATAATTGTCCTGCCAGTGTCACAAATAAGGTATCAAAATATGCTCATCTAACAGTAATTAAACGCCTAAAACCCCTGAGCTTCCGGCGGCTCTGCCCCCTGGAGCCAACCAATGGCCTAAGGCGGCCCCTGAATACTTATCTGACCGTTATAAAATGCCTAAAACCCCTGAGCTTCTGGGGGCTCCGCCCCCTGGACCCCACACCAATTATTGTCCTTCCAGTGTCACAAATAAGGTATCAAATATGCTCATCTGACAGTAATTAAACGCCCAAATTCCCTGAGCTTCTGGGGCTCCGCCCCCTGGACCCGACGCTAAATAGTGTCCTGCTTCTGTCAATAACTGAAGGTATCACAAAAATGCTCATCTGACCGTAATTAAATGCCTAAAAACCCCTGAGCTTCCGGGGTCCGCCCCCTCGACCCTACCAGGGGGTCTAAGGCAGGCCCCTGAATGCTCATCTGACTGTTATAAAATGCCTTAAATCCCTGAGTTTCAGGGGGCTCAGCGCCCTAGACCCCACGCCAATGAGTGACCTGCCAGTGTCATGAATAAGGTATCAAAATATGCTCATCTGGCCGTAATTAAATGCCCATATCCCCTTCCGCCCTTTGATCCCCGCCGGCGCTTTGCCCCTAGACCCCACGCCAATTTGCGCTACGCTCTACTTGATCACAAATACTTTAGCGTCCCCCACCCACTTTAAAAAACGTTCAGCGGGGCCTGGAGGTAGTGGGGAGATGCAGATTTTTTGTCTGCCCCCCCCCCCAAAAAAAAACCGTTTTTGCTCTTTACGCCACTGCTGGTCACCATTACGTACCAATATTTGGCTCGCATAATTTCAAATTTGGGCCTCCCCCCCCCCCTAAGAAATCCTGGATCCGCGCCTAGAAGAGACCGAGAGAAAAAAGGTTGGTTGTTTGGTTTGTTGGTTTGTTTTACCCGAGTGCTTATAAGGCATTCGTATGCTTGTAAGTTAGCAACCAGGGGACCGACGGTTTTAAGTCCCCGCCGAGGGACTTGGTCATGAGGATTAATGCCTAATTACCAAATGGCACTATAGCGCATCGAATTGGTTTCGAACGATCTTTTTCAGGCACATAATTATGGTCAACCATGGCTTTAATCAATTGAAGCCTGATTGTATACTGATTTCTATTGTTTTTATTTCTTGTTATGTCAGCCAACCCCCCTCTCCCAGAATTAAACCAACACATATTTCTGGTCTAAATATGAATACGTTTTCATTTTGGCATGTCACGCGAGAGCATAACAAAATCAACTGGATCCTTTTAGAACCTGAATAATAAAGAGTTTAAAGACAATAAACAATGACAGAAATAGGGCCCCCCGCCGACTACGAATGTTTGTTACTGACCCGGCAGCAGAAGCAACTTGAACAAAGACTACGTTCACGGCCTGTGCTTGCTTATACATATTCATTTCTATGACGTCAAATTGGAAGGTAATACTGTGACCCAGGAACTATCCTCTACCTTTAAAGCGTTACGTTGCCAAGCATCAAAGACATACAGCCACAAGCTACGGAAACGAAACATCGTTTATTTAGGTATCATATTGCATGTTTATACAGTATTTAATGTTATATTATTAAAAATAAATCTGTTATTAACCATACAGTAATCGTTTTTTCAGGATTCATAGCCCGAGCTCCGCGTGGCCCAATGTTTACAGTCGAGTTTACAACAATACAGTCCCACATGCTTATTCTTGTGATGGATTATTTTATTTTGTTTTTGTTGAGGGGAGGAGGAGGGTGGGGACGGTCATATCGATCATCGCACTTGCTCCTATACCTTCTTTTGTTGGTTTTAGGCCCTGATTTTACATTAAAAAACAATATTTTCAATAGCCATAGCCAGGCATAGCCATAGATCTAGACTAAACTGCCAGCTGCAGCTGCCATAGACATAGAAATCTTGTGACACTGACATGACAGTCTAGTCTAGAAATCTAGTCTAGATAGATAACGCATGCCATTAGGCATGACTGCATTAGCAATTTTGAACAATTAAAGTAGACTCTTAAGGGTCTTATAAATAATATTAATATGAATAGGGTCTATAGTCTTATTTTCTTAATAATAATAGACTAAATCTAACTTGGTATTACTTGGTGGGCGTAGATGCTCTGGAGTCTGGGAGTGGGATTTGTTGTTGGCTTCTTGTGCAGTTCTGGTATGTCATGTTGTTTACCTTTAAGGCTTTATTTATTAAAATAGTAATATTTTAGTAGGAATGGTTATCAGAAGAAAAGTATATTTCCAAACAGATTTTTTTTTAAATTGTGAGGACATATTATAGATCTATATCCAGATGACCATCAGCCACTGGATAGACCTCTAAGTCTAACTGTACAACTAATAAAACTGTCCAGATCAAATGTATGAAAGCCCTTTCATATATTGATTATTATATTGTATGATTGTATCATATTTGCAGGCCTTGTTGATCCAAGAATGTACAAGTCGGTAAAACAAGAGGTGAGGTTTCACTTTACAATTAATTTTCAAAAGTACTAAGTAGATCTAGACCCTATGTAATAAAATCTCAATATACATTTTTTTGCAACACTATTTTGAAATTGGCTTCTCATTTATATTATAAGCAAACAGAGATGTGTAATATGTAAGATAGAGATTTTAATCAAATCAACAATAAGATAATATATAAATCAACAATTTGTTCATCTTTTTGTTGCTTATTGATCAGATCATTGAATTACTGCTATTATGTGAATCATTATGTTGTAGATACTGTTACATAGATAATGTTATTATATGCTCTTTACAGTCATTTAATAAATTCCTTTTTAGCTCCTGTTGTCACGTTGTTGACTTTGTGATTTTCTTTGACTGTGGATTATTTTTATATGCTTCGATATATATTTTCTCCATCAGCGTTTGTTGAATGCTGTAGAGGTTGGAGACCTTCAGGAGATCAACATCTCTCTTGATATGGGTGCAGGGATCAATGATGTACCAGTAAGTGGTCAAAACATTCCACATCTTAATATCTGAATATATCCAAGGATAATGATTTAAGGGAAAGTCTACCCTGATGATAAGTTGGGTTTAAACTAGAAGCAGAAAAATGAGAGAAACAATCTGTTAAGTTTGTGGAAAACCGATTTATAAAATAAGAATGTTATACATTTTTAAAGTTTTAATCGATCAGATGCAAATTTATAAAATTTATAAAATAAGAATGTTATACATTTTTAAAGTTTTAATCGATCAAATGCAAATTAGCAATTCTGTGATGTCCATTTCGAGGACCTATCCATTTGCTCTGCACAACTTTAAAGATTTATAACTTTCTAATTTTTCATTGGATTTTCCTCAAACTTTCCCTGACCTGTTTTTTTTCCATTTTTCTTTTTTCAGGAAATAAAACCTAATCTCAAGGTGGATTTTTCCCCAAGTATTTTGCCAGGATTAGGCCCTGCTATAAGGAGAATTTAAAGAAGAATGATAAGTAGATAATTAAAAGCAGAGAATATTAAAACCAAAGACCCCAGAAATTTCTCCTATCTGTTGCTAATTTAGTGCTGAATACTGCTGTATCTTGTATTCATTCAGCATAATCACAGTTCTGTTTAATTGTATTAATAATGCAATTTTTAAAAAATTGTATTAATTAAATATATAGATATGTTCATTATAGTTCATAGCATGATTTTCATGAATGAAAAACTTTGTGACCTCTTAGAAGGTCCACAAATTTCATTTTACCTTGCCCTTTTTGGTCAATCTGTCCACTGATCTCTCATTCTCTCTCATTCTCTTTCTGTCTATCTCTCTGTAGTGGGGAACAGAGTCTTTATTGATGAGAGCAATACGATGTGGGCACGAGGAGGTGGCCAAATTTCTCATCAAAAAGGGCATTGATGTTAACTATATTTATGTGGTGAGTGTGGAACTGCAGATGCATTCCATTAATTAACAATCGTCATATATTTAGTAGCTTAGCCTGATCAGTGTAGCCTGTCTGTTTTGTATGATATCTCATTTTAGAACTTCCACTTTTGAAGATGATGTTGGTCATCTGCAATCTATGATCAGTCTAGATGACCTCTGACACACTGTCAACCAGAGAAAATATTACTTTGTATGAAATGTTAGGATCAAAACTTTTCGGAAAGTAATAATGGATTAAAGAATAAAAATACGAGTTGCTGCATTCTGACTCTATAATGTTAGTCTTTTGTGATAAAAGCTATTCCGAAATTCTCTTTGAATTTCATATTTCATTTGGATTTGTCTTAATATAATAAAACATACTATTTTTTACTCACTTTGGTTCATTACCTAGCTAGGGTCCTGTCACAAACTTTGTCGTGTATCATTTACACATTTTACACCACACAATTTTATGAAAAACTTGTATGGTACACTGCAATATGATACCAAGATAATGATAATAGGACACTATTACATAGTCACATGATGTATCAAGAACTGAAATAGTAACTCTGTATGAAATTCTTTCTTTATGACTCCATTTCTCTATCTTTAGAAATCAGACTCTCCCAGAAGTGAGACGAAGAACTACAGACAAGAGACTGCGAGAGAGTATGCAGAGTTCTTCAAAATGCCTGAGATTACTGAGCTGATTGACGCGCGGCGGATAAAACTTCAGGCAACTCTGTGAGGAAGACGTTTTTTTCATTCCAAACTCAGTTTTGGGTACATATGTGACCAATTGGTGAAGTGTAAGGAAAGAAACTTGGGTGTGTTCACATTATTTCTACTGAATCTTTTTAAGGTGTAGCTGGTCAGTTTCCTTGTGTGGTCTTGACTGTCTTGGCTCTGTTCACACTTCAATTATTCTTGTGAAAGAAAGCAAACTTGAATATCACAATGGTTTCAGGCAATATATTAATCAGTTAGGCCTTGTTTTTGTTCACACATGATGTGGTCTAGTGGATAAGTCTCTGGAATGTGACAAGGTACGGGGTTCAAATCCCTGTCACAGCAATAACATCCTTTGGCAAGACATTATTCTACATTTGCCACACTCAACTCAGGTGAGCTAAATGAGTACCTGGTAGGATTATTCCTTGAAATGCACTATGCATAGATAAAAGGGAAAAAATCTCCAAAGCTTACAGGGATGTTTTATCAAATGTGAAATGCGCTATACCAGAATAGAATATTATTTTTCTAATTAAACCATGTCAAGCACTAGCAAAATAAAAGCCATTTAACATGCAAATGAATCGCAAGTGGGAGTTTATTAAAATAACTGCGAGTGACAAAGGCCCTTTTGCATACTCTAGGATATTAAGTTCTTAAAATACAGATTTGTGACAGGCACTTTGTTCATATCATTACATATTGCTACACATTTTTAGGCACTTTACCATTTCTTGCGTGAACAAAGCTTTAAGAGGTATCAACAAATAATATGTGCCCCAATATACTGGAGGAAATGTGCTATTATCAGGTAATTAGCAAACCAGCAAAACCAAGATGAAATTCAGTGAGTTTGGGGGACAACAGTTTTCTCAATGATCATTATATCCATAATGTACGATACATGGTCAGCAATTTAAAGGTACTTTCTAATAGTTTCTCATGAAATGAAATTCTATTTTTGTATCTCATTTTTTCCTTGTACTAGAGTATCTAGTGATCATATTTCATTTTTTTTTAAATGCCCTTAGCATGTATCTACGCATCAGTATTTTAGGAGACAGAATTTATATGTTCCAGAATCAGATTTTGTAATTTTCAATGATGTTTGAAAAGATGATAGCAGATTCTAAAATTGAAAAATATTATCATCAATTCATTAGCAATATCATATCATAAAAACAATCTTATATTTTCACATTTATCTTTTTATTTGTATTTGTATTATATCTCTTTTATAGTGTATAAAAATGTTTATGATTTCAGAAAAGACATACAAAGTGGGTCCTATTTTAGTAATACATGTAGTTTGGAAAGGATCAAAACAAAAATTTATAAACAAATCTACCCCATTGTATAATTAAAGCAATGTGCTCTCACTTTTAAGTTAACCTGCTTTCAAAAGTGAGGAGATATGAATCACCACTCAAAATTTTCAGCACGAACATTTAGAGGAATCTTGTTTAATGACAAATCGAAGCCCGCTCCTCAGTCAAATGATGTTCAGTTGTGCTTGATGAAATAGATATATGCCATCATAAAAGTTTTACTTGAGTTGTAGATTTAAGTGCTTCCTCCCTCGTGTTATTTTGACACCATAAGCGTAACATTGCACAAAATTTTCTTTTTTTTGTATTTATGATTGATGATAATTGTACATATTTTGTACCTTGTGTGTAAGTGAAAAGTACTACATTTTGTGTTCTGTTATGGGATTGATTTTCATCAAGATGTTTATCCAGGAGTAAAAGAAATCATTCCTTTTGAGTCTTCTTAAAAATAGTGTGTAAAAGCCCTTGATGAGGAGCCTTTTCTTGAAGAGATTTATCTGATTAGGAGAGTTGATTAATTACAAAAAATTATGATTACACATCGTTTTATTTTCACTAATGTGGCAATGCGACACTCTGTCACTCTCTCGGACTGTCGGCCTCTACCCCCTCTATATCCACCATCATCACAACTACAGAGAGGGCAGGTGTCTCAGAAGGGATATAAAATGTTGATCGTGTAATAACTAAATTATTTCCAACCTTCTTTTGAAACTGTTTACATTGGCACTATTTTGTATGCTATTCAACAAATCGAGTTGTGATCATGATGATTGCGATCAATTTCAAAATTATTCTTCCCCCACTTCTTTCTTTTTTGTATATATATATATATATATATATATATATATATATATATATATATATATATATATATATATATAATATCTCTCTCTTTCCTCTCGCTCCTTTGCCCTGTCTACTTCCTCTCTCTCTCTTTCTTTATTTCCCTCTCCCCCTCTCTCACCCTCTCTCTCCCTCACCCCCTCTCTCTCTCTCTCTCTTTCTTTCCCGTTTCTGTTTTATCATCACTCTTTTCTCACCCTCCTTTGTCGTCTACTCCCCCTCTCTCTCTTTATCTCCTTCTCCCCCCTCTCTCTCTCTCTCTCTCTCTCGCCCTCGCCCTCTCTCCCCTCTCTCTCTCTCTCACCCTCTCGCTCTCTCTCTCTCTCTCTCTCTCCCTCTCCCCCCTCTCTCTAGCTGTCTTTATCTGTAATCAACCATAACTTGCATTTGAAAATCAACATGACCTGTTTTCTGAAAAAGATTTTTTGTCTTCTTTAGTGCAGTGGGAACGCCCTATTCTATGCATGTACATTGTCGTCATGTAAACAATGATCCGTGAGAACTCTTCTTCATTTATTTCACAGGGTCCCTTTTTGTCTGGGCTGGCCAGTCACTCCACATACCACAAAGTATTCCATCAGATTAAGAATATTGTTCAAACTATTTTCATCACAGTGTCATATTTATTACACAAAATCATGGTTATTAAGCATTCCCCCTTTCGTATTCTTCTATTTAAATTATTGTATATTCTTTAAAAAGTAATGAATAAATGAATCAATACTGAAATAATGATCTACTGTTAGGATAAGGCATATTTCTGTATGCATTTACCATTGTCTATTTTCATGCGCATTGAATATAATATTGAACAATTATGTGTTTTTATTTATAGATATATGGTACAGTTTTGCACACATTATCTACCGAGTAAATGCATATGAATGAATAAATAATTTTGATTAGACTTTTGCTTTCTTATTCGTTAAATTATTTGAATTTGTATTTTATGATTCATGATATAATGTGGGGATGAGGCAGTCATGAAAGACATGCAAAGTCCAATTGTGATTATGGTCATTGAAGTAAGAGGTGAAAACCTCATAATACATGCATATTAATATATACATGAACATTTATAGATTATTTCAAAAAATCCATCCCTAGCGCGCCTATACAGAACTCTTTCTCTATCTCTCTCTCTCTCTCTCTCTCTTTCTGTTTCTGTTTGACTCTGTCTCTTTCTCTGCATTGTTCTTTTCTCACAGTAAAAGTATTGTGTAATTTCCTTTCTTTTGTGTTCATCTTTTTTTATATTTTCTCTCTGTTTATGCCTATCTTATACCTATTTTTACGTCTATAGTTCTCCCTTTAACATTGCAAAGTGATATAATATCACCCTCCCGACATCATAATCCAATTGACATTAGCTATCATAAATATTGGCTTCTTTCAAACTAACAACTACCTTATGTCACCATTGTTTATGAAATACACGTTTGTCATTATCTATGAACCTATCAGTACAGACTACATTTTTTTTGTTCTCTTTATTTTTTTAAATAATTATCTATTTCCCATTGTTTCGCTTTTTTATGGTGATTTTTTTTCTTTCCGTCACACCTCTTTGTCATGATTCTAAAGAGAATACAAGCACGGCGAAACCAAACACCTAATAGTTGTTTTTCTGTACTGTAATTCTATTCTAGAGATACGATTTTGTTTTTAAGTTGCTTTATTCATTTTGGACGAATCAATAATTTGCCCTCACTCAATCAAAAACAGAGATTAAGAAGGGAGAAGAGTTCGTCTGACCTTTCTGATATCCTTTCCATCCCAGTAGCGTAGCTATTCGTCTTGCATGGGGTACGTGCCCCCACCAATCGCTAAGAACAGAATTTTTTTTTTAATGGGAAGAGAGAGAGAGAGAGAGAGAGAGAGAGCGGTAGATTTGGAAAAAAATCTGTATACGATCCAAGCTAGTATTGAAAAGGGGGTAAACAGTAATATTTATTTCGAAGAATCTTTCATTTGTATAAATAACACAAAAATCATATATATAGTCCTAAAATGAGCAGTAATTTTCAAATACTAGATTGTAAAAAAAAATCCATAATCTCGCTTCCCATGCATCATCATTTCCAAATTTTAATGAGAATCGTTGACGTGTGTTAAATATTGTTCCCATATTCCTCCATTTATCGTCTAAGTAGATAATGATTTTCAAATAAAATGTAAACCATGGCTTTTCCTGAGAAGCAGACGATTAATCTATGCGGTGTCAAATTATATGATAATAATACTTTTTTACGACTTTCAGAAATATTTATGGGCATTTCTAAAAGAGGGTGCGCATGCAGTTCTGAGGCTTTCCTCTACCGCACGTAGGAGAGGGATTCGGTGAATCCAGACGGAAGGTCTCAGCGGAATACCTGTATATCCCCGAACGAAATAGATTGATTTTTCCCTCTAATAAAAACTAATCGTCAACATTTGCACGCATAAATAATTATAATAGTCCCATATAAGCCGGGATGCTTTTATCGTACATACATGTACATGCACTTCGATAAGCCTCCCCCTCCTCTCCCCCTCCCCACCTCTGCCTCATCACCTTTGTCCATTAGACGACAAAATAGTGCAAAGATCGGTCATGCAAAAGTTTATTGCCTTTTATTGTGCAAGTATGGCTAGTACTGTAGTAGGCGGGGAAACCCCAAATCATTATAGAGCTAGAGACGAGATTACCCCCACGCAGACGAGGTCACCATGGCAACCGAATTGAGCGTTATTGTGCCACCATGTTGTCTGGGAAACATTATTGTTCAATGCAATAAACAATTTGGTTTTATATTAGAGTACATCATTTGTAATGTTGGTTTGACGAAGATCAAGCATGTCAGCCTGTATATCGCCTGATTTCTAGTATTATTGTGTATTACTTGGTTAAAAAAAAATATTGAATTCGTCAGGGAGGTGCCTGCTTTGTGACCATCACGAATTCCTGAAGACTGAAAGCAATGATGTCTAGAGATGCTCCGACTAACCCATCGCATTAGTTGAAGAAAAAAAACCTCTATTGTCAACATATTGAGCATTTGAAATATTTATTGATATTCTTAATGGAAAGATTAAGAGCTGTAACTCAATTTTTCTGTTTTTTGATATGGAGATAATACTAATAATAATCACTATAATGATAATGATGTTCATCAACAAAAATAATCGGGTTGAACTAAAAGTCACCTAAAACAAGATAATGAACCTCAAAAGCAATCAACAAAGGGTGCAATAAATGAATGAATTAATTAATAAATTGATTAATGAATGAATGAATTAATGAAGAAATTAATAAATTAAGAAATAAATAAAAGAGAAGAGGATTGGTCGACAGAACAAAAGTCAAAACGAGTAATTTAGAAGGATTTATAATACCTTTTCTACATTATACAGACGAAAATCAAATTACTTGAAAAAACAATCCCTGTTTCACGCAAGGGCTAAAACTTACACGCTCTTGGGCGTATCATACTATCAACATGTGGAGAGTAAATGATAGCAATGAAAAGCTATCAATTTCGGTCATCATAAAACGCTTCGCTTTCCATCATAGGCGATCTGTATCTAGAAGATCTTAACCGGTGTATAGCATGACAAAGTGATACCTTTTTTTTGCAGAGGGACCAAATACTTTGTGATATTCTTTTCCTAGTTGGTCTCTAAAACCAAAACGCACAATGAATTAACTGTCTGTTTTATGACGACCGTTACTATGAACAAAAATGCGATCTTTATCTTTATTTCTTGTAAGCAAACAATCTGATATGGTTAGGAATAATGACATTCATAATACAATAGCTCAAAGGAGGTCGATTCGTTTAATTTTCACAATTGTCCTGACAGCCCTGGTAGCGATTATGAACAGCATTATAATGGATTCTAAGTACATGTATGTCCTTTCTTCAGTCTGCTGTATTGACAGAACTTTGATTAAAAAACGAATGTGACTTGTATTTGACTTGATCAGCTGAATACAGCGGCATAGCCAGTATTTCTTGAGGGGGAGGGGGGCACCAGACTTTTGTTGTGGTCCAGTGCGTTAAACCTTATGCTGCGCAAAAGCTGTACTTGTCTCTTCTTTGTGCATATGCTATGCCCTATTGGCCCTTACGCTTTCTAGATGACGTCATAGAAATCTTTCGCGTTCTCTACACAAGCCTGTGCTGTTCCTGATCATAAAGAAAGTGGCCGTGATTAAGAAAACATCAATAGTTTTGAGAATATTTGTTGTGAAAACAAACGGTGTGAAAATAGAAGCCCAAGTCCTTGGCTTCCACAGTCACAGAGAAAATTGGTGGTGCTGTATGTTCATACCAGGGAAATAACTCCACCTGCAAGTCGGACCCGTGTGGAAGCTAAACAGGTGCGTTTTGTATTTTCATGCCACTTTCATTCCACCAAATAGTAGTATTTGTTATGAACATGTTTTCTATTTCTATGGACTATTAGACTGGGTTTAGAAATCAGGATAGACTTATTCTATCATCGCTTAAAATCACTACCCAGTTTTATTTTGATATTTTAAGCGTAATTCGCTTTCCCATGCAGTCCACTTATATTATACACTCAAAAGAAAACTGATACACATGCAGTTAATGCATAATGCATGTATTGCTAAATCCTTGTTTTGTCTTTATGTTTTATATCTTACAGAAGGTATCGAAAATATATTGATAATGATGATAACAGCGTATAAAAAAGTGATTTTTTTTTGCTGTAATCTATTGTCATTAGACTTGTATCTGTCAGTCAAAGTACCATTTTCTTCCATTTTTGACGTTTACAATATTCAAATACAAGTGTAGAGAAACATGGGTTAATCCCAAACTCTGGTGTTATGTTACAGATACGGAGGCTTAAGATCCCATAAAACAAATACCTTGTGTTGGGAATGATTGAATGATACATAATGATATATAAACGTATGTGCTCTGAAATGAAACTCAAACTCTGTGCTCTAAAACAGATATTTAAGAAAAAGGATTACAAGGCCCCTATACCTCTGTTGACGTATACTTATTTTTGTATCCGTACAAATGTTAATAGTTTTGTCCTTCTCTCGGTTGCATATAGAGGTCTAGAGCTTAAAAGCTTTAGTAAAGCCCCGTTACCATGATATATTTCAGTAAGACATCCAGTTACCAAGAAACACTTCATTCAATATTAAGAAAGGAAGCGATCTCAAAACATTTCTAAGGAATCACCGTGAAGTATTTGGCTCAGCTCTAACTATATAGTATAGACGTGTCCATGTGTGCATTTTTGTCTTGTCTATCTTATCGTTGCTCAAGCCGATCCCTTGCCTAATGGGAAGATTTTGCCTCTTTTTCCTTTGTGTCTTGTGACATGATACAAAAGAAACACATCCCTATTCTTGTAACGTTTTGACTATGTTGTTGTTCCCTTGTTTCCAATGGTATTGGATTATCCAACAGTGGATTAACCAGAATGAGCAATTCTATTTTATGGGTTTGACTTTGGAGTTTAATTCTGAAAAGGGAGAGCGAAAATAAGAAAACTAAATTTGGTTTTGGTATTACGTTAGTTCATGCTATTCCACATTTAAATACTAAAATAAGAGATTTCTTTCGCATATGGATTTCATTTCGAGTCTTCTTCTTCTTCTTCTTCTCCTTCTTCTTCTTCTTCTTCTTCTTCTTCTTCTTCTTCTTCTTCTTCTTCTTCTTCTTCTTGTTATTCTTCTTCCTCTTCTTTTCCTCCTCCTCCTCTACCCTTACACCCTGCTCATGTTTCCTGTTCTTTCCTTTCCTTTTTCTTTTCTTCTTTTTCATTTTTCCTTATTCTTCTTTTTCTTCTTCAACTTCTTCTTCTTCTTCTTCTTCTTCTTCTTCTTCTTCTTCTTCTTCTTCTTCTTCTTTTTCTTCCTTTTCTTCTTCTTCTTCCCTTCTTCCTCTTCCTCCTCTTCCTCATTTTCCTCTTCTTCGTCTGAGTTTTTGCTTCTTATTTGGTTACAAGTCTTTTCTTTTTTCGGTCTCTTTCTGAACGGTATCAATTATATATCTATCTTTGTACAACCTCATTCTTAAACAGTTTCCTATAGTGCAACCATATTGCAACCTGAATACATATAATAGTGAAGTGAAGAACAAGGAAACAATAGTTTCATATGTACATATCCACTTGTCACCTAGTGATGTAACCTATACACTTGTTGCACACCATTTACTAATTTTAAATTACCTATCCGTTCTGCTTAATAAATGTGTTAATCTATTTCATGAGTTTTTTCTGGGGCTGTCATATTATCAAGCAAACTGCTTACAATGACAGTCCTTCTTCCGCAAATATTTTTATAATATTTTATAATGTTTGAGGAAATTCAGTATCTATGACAGTTTATCATTTCGTTTTTTGAAAATATCAATTTTTATATACATATATTTGGTTGTTTATGATTCATTGTCAGAAAGATACTAAATGTCTTATTGTACTATTATTATTGTTATCGAAAAACTGTATACTTACATGAATGCAGAAGAAAATAAAATCATATCAAATCAAATTAAAAACGGACACAGTGTTTAAGGGAGGCGGTTTTTATCTTTGTCATATTTCATTACACCGTCTTAATACGCAGCGTAATGCAACTACTATATCCCGAGTCAGCAACCCTTCTCAATTTCATCACCCATCGACTGAATATGATTCTTAGAAGATCACGTTCAGTTTGACCTTTGACATCGTTACCAGGGTGATGGGATTTTTCACCGCACTCGGAATTGACCTCATTGTAGAATGATTTACACTCATTCATATTTCATGTATTATCAAGAAATAACGAATATGTATCCGTATATATCATTGGTAACATAATATCACATAAAGTAGAAAAACATTATCATTATTATTATTATTATTATTATTAGTAGTAGTAGTAGTAGTAGTAGTAGTAGTAGTAGTAGTAGTATCATTATTACTATTATTACTATCATCATTATCAGTATCATTTTCATTATTGTTATTGTTACTGTTAGTAGTAGTAGTAGTAGTAGTAGTAGTAGTAGTAGTAGTAGTAGTAGAAGTAGTAGTAGTAGTACTAGTAGAAGTTGTTGTTGTAGTAGTATATAGTAGTAGTTGCAGTAGTATATAGTATTAGTAGTAGTATATAGTTGAGTTATTCGTAAAGGGCAGTAAATAAATACTGCGGACTACCCCAAACTTGATTTTCAAGATAATAATCATTACTCGGGATGATTTCTGAGTGTGAATGCTCCTTATGCATCATGTTTGATTTGTCTGCACTTTAAAGGAAACGAATCCAGAACTTCAACACATTTTCTCGGCGTACAATGATTGAAATTGAATTAATATATTTTCCACTTTCCAAAAAACAAACACAGTTAAGGTATACAATAGTAGATTTCTTACGATAATATATAAGTAAAACTTGGAGTAAGGACAAAACTTGGAGCCTGTATCTTCCAGGGAGAGTGGATAGGAACTTACTTAGGCCCTGGGCACGTGTCACTACCCCAAAAAAAAGAAGGGGAAAGAGGAGGAAGAAAAGGAGAATCATGGGCTGATGAACGCCTTTCAGTGGGGGGGGGGGGGGTTTGATATAAAAAAATCCTTAAAACAAATGTTTTTCAAGTTGATGACACCGCGAAGGTTTAAAAAAACAATGTGTTGTCATGCTTATTCGAATACTTGTTTAAACGTTTTAAAGGCAATCTCAAGCATCATACTTCTTTTATGGTAGAGCTTGGTGCGTCTGTTGTAACCATAGCAACATAAGCTCAAAAGCCATTTAGCTGTTCCGGCAGGTGTGTTGCAATGAATGAATTGAAAGGCAACTCACTCATCTTAACAGAGAGTCTCGTCTTCCACCTCGACCCCCCTCCCTGCATGATGGGGCAGACGCGGTTTTAGAAGAATAACTTTTGGTCGAGGGGCTTGTAGGGGGCTTAGAGGTTCTTGCATTCATTTTCTACACGTGCCTCGCTTAAATTAATGAATAATCAAGATTTTTTGTTGTTGAACCCTCAATCCCCCCCATAGAGCTGCTACTGTCCTCCCGTCCTTCCAGTAATACAGGATCTATGGATTTGAGATGAAGCATTTAGAAACCTAATCACCCGGATGTTAAACCAACCTACATTCTCGCTACCTACTTGTTGTGAACTGAACAAAAAAAATAATAATAATAATACATCGGGAAACGCTTGTTTGCGAGAAATTAAAGAGAAATCGAAGTAGATTTCAAATGATGAGTTATATACATGTATGAGTCTGCTTTCTTGATGTGGCATTCTGACCCCCACCCCCTTAACCTTTTTCTAAAATCAAAACAATGGAACAATACCTTGGCTGATAGACAAAGATTTAAAGAAGCAACAATCTGGTTTCAAATATGGTTGTTAAAAACAAAAGTCAAATAAAGATGGAAAGAAAATCATTGAGAAACATCTTTAAATGCTTTGAGATTACGGAGGTAACACACAATGATGTTGCGAGGGTGCAGCCTAAAAGGGGGTACTGGCGCCATAGGGAGGGGGCGGGTCGGTCTTAACAGGTATATAACACGCGAGAGAACAGGGTCATTGAGTAAGGGGATGATTAGAAAGGGTATTGTGTCATCTTTTCATGTTTGCCCCTCTTCTCCTCTCTTTATCTCTTCTTTTATTTGCAATTCGATGGGGAAGGCTCTCTTAAAATATGAAACTCGTTTATGTCTAAGTCAAGTCACGTAGATAAAGAAACATTGAACTTTACATAATGGATGATAAAGACTGTAGAAAGCACTCAAAATATAGCTCTTGTTTCAATATAATAATACACATAGCTCTGCTTTACAATAACTTAAAAGTATTGGGTTTTGTTCTGACTGTCAGTGGCGGATCAGGGGGGGGGGGCCGGGCCCCCGCCCCTAGAAAAAAAACAGGTAAAAACACCCTTTAAAAAAAAAAAAAATTGTGCCCATCCCCTGGCGCCCAAGGGGTGGTGGTGGGGAAAAAATTACCCTTCGGGTGCCAAATTTTTTTTTGCTCACCCCCCTGAGCGAAAAATCGACCGGCACGATTTTCAAATTTTCGCACGAAGTGGGCCCCTTTTTAGGCCCCCTCCCTTGCCGCCGGCTGGATCCGCCCCTGCTGACTGTCATATTATTTTCATCTTGGTAAACATTAATTTCATTTTCACCGGGAGACGCTAAGGACATACTTTACGAGACCATAATTCATGTGTATTGTTCAGAGTGTCATGTTCTGTTTCAGTTTGTTAGATGTCATGTTCATCAGGAGACTGTATTTCCATGTGGAATATTTTCCCAATTCTCCCTGATTATCAGTCTTGTTGTATGAGCATGTAAGCCAACTTGAACACGTATTTATTACACGTTTAATACCTTAGTAACACCGCCAAACCGACTCCATACCGATCGACTTTTGGCCAATGTAAGAACATTTCGGTCTGTTGTCGGTCTGGTGTCGGTCTCGTTAGTGTAACTGGGATATATTACTTAACCCTGTAATATTAATGAATCAGTTACTCAAGCTCTTCGCCCTGCCCCTTTGGCAAACTAGTGAAAATTAGATATTTGGAATCCGTGATTCTTTGATTCACGGTGTCATATTTCCTCTCGACTTATGTCAGGGTATATTATCTCATATCATGATTAATCGTGCGGTTGACATAAATATTTTCATATTCTCCCTCCCTCCCTCCTTCCCTCCCTCCCTCCCTCCTTCCCTCCCTCCTTCCCTCCCTCCCTACCACATTATTTAACATCCAACTTATTTACTTCCTCATTTTCCCTTAGATGCTTTATATCAGTTGGTCGATGGACGACAGATAAGAATTGATTGCTATCGATTGCAATCGATCACATCGATAAGGACACTTCTCGTCAGAGTAACACATTTCAACAAACTAACTCTCAAAGGGATCTTTCAAAATGTGTTCCATCGCTGGTATTAAGGTCTTACTTTTCATCGAGAACTTCATATTTTGGGTGAGTACTGTTTAGTATAAAATATTAAATGTAGCCAATAAGCACGCAAGGTTAATTTTAACTCGTAAATGAGATGGCAGAGGCGCAGTAAGTGAAAATAATAGCATCATTATAATTATTTTTTACATCAGATATAACTTGATATATTGAATTTTTAAATGAAAAGCTGGATGCGGTAGCAGGAAAACAGAGGCAATCATTACTTTACCTAATCATCATAAGTGGATTTTAATCATGGTTTAAGACAATTAGTCGGTTTTTATTAACTACTTAATTTCATGTATCTTGTAAGTTCTTCATTTTGTTGTGCAGATAATTATGTGCACTACACAAATCTAAAATTATTATTACATTATTATTACAATAATTTAATTAATGTCCACCCACGGCTTCAAATTGTAGCCTAACTGCAATATATTCCCATACCATGTTTATACCCTGAAGTAACTAAATATATTTTGAACTATAGTCTTTTAAAACCTGCTTATAGTTTATACTCAGCATTGACGAAGACATGTACCTGTACTTTTCTTCGTCAATCCAGATACTACTTAAGGAAACACATTTCAATGATAACAGTGTCGGTGTTATGACAGATGTCGTTTGTGTAGGTTTAAGCAGTAGCATTTCAAAAAGAGACGATTAGTTCTGAAGTCTCAGTTTCAGTCCAAGCGGTCGAAATAAATAGCCATTAGATGACAACAAAAAAGGTAGCTGGTTGAAATTGATGACTCTCTCAAAACTGAGAACTGCATCTCCGCAGTATTTTAAACAGTCAAACATAGGTCTTATACCCCCAACAAGGTGCTATGTTTAGCCAGTGACGGATCCAGCTGGGGGGCGGTGGCCCGGGCCCCCTCCCCTGGCAAAAAACAGGTAAAAACACCTTTTTAATATTTTTTTTAAAAGAAGACGGGCCCACTCCCCTGGCAAAAAATAAATAAATGAATTAGTGCTCCTTACCCCCCTCCCTCTCTCTGGCCCCCTCCCTTGCCGCCGGCTGGATCCGATCCGCCCCTGTGTTTTGCACCTATCTATTGTTTGTTGTGCATAGAAACTATACGTATTGTGTGATGCTATTGTATTGCATTACCAGGTTGATAACTTTTAAATTGTGAACATAAAAGCAGAATAAGTTTACCCATTATAAAAAGCAGCAATGATCTTACAAACGAATGCTGCTCCAAGAGTCCATGCATATTTTTGTTTAAATCAACATTGTAGGGATTGCCTGTATTTGACTATTTTTACATGACTTTTATATTTGTGCTTTCCTGACGAAATTTATACAAACCCAAGACAGGCCTCATCTTCATTACAAAGCTATATAGTGATACGATACGATGATATGAAACGTGTGAGAAAGACATTTAAAAACAAGTATAGCTACGAGCTATTCGAAAATAAGAGCAAAAACCATTGAAAAAATCGATCAAGGAAAGTCTTGGGCAGTGCTCTACCTGCCAAACTAAATTTTAGCCAATGTTATGCCAGGTACACTTCTAGCTTTACAGAAACATGGCAAAAACTGGCAGTTATTTGCCATATTATCAACCCTTTCACATAATAGTGACCTATAATTATGCAGACCTGTGTATCTTGTTTGGGGGGAGGGGGGGGGGCTTTGGATAATAAATTAAAAATTGTTTTTACTCTCTCCCCCTTACAGCTGATTGGAAGCGGCCTCCTGGGGATAGGTGTGTATCTCCTAGTGGCTACTAGCTTACCTGGGATTCTACAGTTCTTGAAAGGAGCTACGGTAAGTTGTACTAATGAGATTATGCCGCCCCCCCCCCGAGAGAGAGAGAGAGAGAGAGAGAGAGAGAAGATGCACCCCATGCCTCCACCCCCTCCACTTGGATCCGCCGAGATTATTCAAATACATTTTAGTTTGCTTGTTACTCCATTTTTTTAAGGGGGAAGAGAGTATGGGAGAGGGAGGTCAAAGAGGCAGGACGAGGGAGAGGGGGTGGGGGGGGGGGAGCGAGAAAATGAGAGAGAGAAGAGGAGGGAGGTAGAGGCGGTATATAGCATATGATCAACTGACACAATCATGATATTACATTCCATTAATACTCATCACGTATTGTATGACGAGTTGAACTGCACTCTCATTTGGCGGTTTCCCTTTTCGTTTATTAAATATCACTAGAATTGACCAGAATGATTAGGAAACTTATCGAAATAAAATTCATGTTTCCTTCATTATATTTGTGGGTGACTAATCTTCATCTTCACATGAAACACATCTCTTATCAGCTTACAAAAAAATAACTTTACATGCAAGGAAGACGTCACACAACATAAACCTTATTTTGTATTACTATCTAGTCTACTAGCATAATTATGCTTGTGCAGGAATGTATTAATTTTTCACTTATTATCGATTTGATATTTGACATGATAAAATGACAATACGGGACAAATGGAATATCAACTTGAACATTAATAGCATTCTTATTGTAACAATCTTATAATTTGAATGATGCCCACATAGAGTCAAGATGCCCTCAGTACCTCTCGGTGTTCTTTTAATAGATAGTGACCATTTTAATGTATAACCTGTACTTTACAGGGTGTATCAATAAAAAGTTTACCCAACTTTGGTAGCTCCTAATTGAAGAGTCATAACCAAGATGACTTTGGAATTGCTTTCATTATGAAGAGTAACTCAGTTTCTGTACAATGATACCCTATGTGTAATATTTCTGCCAAGGGTGAATGAGCACCAGGGTCTTTAAAAAGTGTTGTCAAAATCGCCTTGTTCTAAGTTTGGGCTTAAGGAACCAATGTGGGTCAGGCCATGTGCATGTGCTTCTTTGGTCTTAAATCCTTTTAAAATTTCAATTGTGCCTCGTGCTTCAGTGCTTCATTGTTTAAAATGAGGCAATGTAACTAGGCTTTCACAGAACCTTGTTTCAATCTACAGGATAACCTCCAATTATTTTAGACAGCCTACTAACTTCTTGTCTCTTGATATCTAAGTTCTCTCTGCTCACTAATTGTCCACTGCACCATTTCACACGACAGAACATTTATGATGATAAATATCAAATAAATTGACAGCAGACTTTAATTAAAACAAAACATCCCAGATAAACTTTATCCATTTTGTATCACTCAATGAGAAAGTTACCTTAAACAAGGGATGCGAATGGTGTCAAGATTGTAATCCTCATAACGAAAAGAATATCATAAAATTTGCTTGTAATAAGCATTTCTTTGAGTTTGAGTTGATGTTAACACTTTTTTTTCTTCAACTGCCTAATAGTCAATGCAAATAAAAGAGCAATTGTTTTGGAATGAGATAACACCACATAACGGTTTTTGACCCACATTCATTGCTTCAGCCCAAACTTGGTACAAGAGGATTTTGACAATATTTTTTGAAAATCCTGCTGTTCAGTCATCCTTGGCAGCACAATTTTGAAAATGGTATCATATAGACAGGGTATTAGTTCTTCTTTACAATAAAATATGATTCAAGGTCACACATTTGTGTTTGATACGCACTGTATATCACCCTCTACATGCAAAGAAAGTAATCATTTCTACAGAATATACCAGGGACTGTTGGCAGTCATAGCATTAAAATCACATGGCGAATTTCACGTAAATTATGCAAACAATATGGAAGGACACTAAATAATTAGCCATAAAATTATTTTAAAAAAATGATTAGTATTCCTATACAGCTCACATACTGATGAATATAGGAGTCTGCGTAACGACCTTGCGATAGTGCAATTTAATAGATCAAACAATTACATTATGAGAGTGAGATAGAGCGGTGAAGGGAAGAAACGCGGTATTCATAATAATTAGACCGCTGGGTTTTATTGATTTCCTGCTAATTGACTCATTCTAAAACGATGGTGGTAATATTAACTCATCATCAGTATGTATATGCCCAGGTATGACGTCTCCACCGCCCTGCTCACAGCCTCATTTCACAGTTGAGTTTCCAATGAATCATGTTGATGAATCTCAAAATTGAAAAACTGTAAAATTACCCCCTGAAAAAAAAGTTTCATGAAGAAAACAGATAGTGACAGATAATCAACGCTAATTGAAGGAAACATATCATTGTTACGATCTAACGTTAAAACTAATTTTTTTCAACACCTTGTGTTATCTGTGCATCTGTACAGTTGATATTCAATTTTCTAAAAAATATTTATTCCATTTAAGTGAAATGCTTGTGAACAATATGATAATTTGCATATTTTGTAACTTATTTGACATTTATTTTTGTAATCATTGGTTCTTTATCTAATACAAAACAATGTGAGCATATTTTGACTGTTTTTTACAAACATTTTTCCTTATCAATACATCGAAATTGGTATCCCATGTTTTTGACATCTTATATAGTTGAGACATAAATAGTGTGCAGGACAAGTAAGTTTGCATGTAGAAAAAAAAATGCTGCCATACACAAATACTAGAGAAAATAATATGAAGACTGGTGATAAAATTGTTAGATTATACGCTCATTAAGCTGAGTTATCATGAAATGCTGTGTATATTCGATCGTTCATTCCTTATAATTATGTACAACATATGATTATGATTCCATGCCCTTTTACTCTACATAATGGAAATTAGTTATACATTATACATGTAGCTGTAGTGTATAAATCAATGTATTTCTTCATCAAATATATGTAAGAACAAATGGCACGACTCTGACCTTTCTGGAATATAATGATTTATTTCTTCTTTTTTTTTTCAACATTAGAATTACATTGCATTTATAGGCCTACATGCATGACGTTCATTTACATTACGGATCAATCCAGTTAAATTGTGGTTCATATTGTTCATCTTTTGCAGAATAATTATTCAATTATCTTCCACATATACTATTATTTCAGACCCTGTGCTATATTGCTATTGGTGCCGGTTCGTTCCTCTTTATTCTCGGTGAGTTTTGTTTCCTTTAGAATGACGTCACGATGTAACAATAAAATGCACAAAGTACATTATGTTCCAGCCACACCTCCAAACCAACTCCAACCCGCACGGTAACTGACAAATGCCTGCCTGGCTAGTGATTCGCTGTACTTTTTCTGTTTTTGTTCTTGTTTTTGTTTTGTTTCGATCTAATAATTGTCGGTCTGGTGTCAATCTACAAGTAGTCAGTGTGACAGCGATGTAAAAGTTATACTGATTAGCATTGGAGAGGCGAGTGAAAGGAACACAAAGAGAAATAATGTACAATATAGATCCAGAAGAAAAGTACCAATAGATGTGAGAAAGACGTGATACATATTGTAAGATGACGGGTATAATTATTCAATTTATCCCATGTCAAAATTTTGATATGGCTACTATTGTAAAAAGGTAAAATTGTAAATAAACAAGCAAACAAACAACGAAAATATGTCAATAAACGATAGAATTATAAAGATCTATAAGGTTTCCTTCTTGTATAATTATAATGTTTCTAAATCACCTGGTTACAATAATCAGGATAATGAATAATCTAGAATGCATCTTAAGCATTTTCTTTGACGGGTTCTTTCTATTCCATTCTCATACCTTGAAGTGATTTGATTTTTTGAAATTTAATATTTTTATCACCAAATAATGGTCGTAATGAATTAATAATCTTGAAAAAAATTAAAGTTATTATGAATTTGTGGCTTAGGAATCATATTAATACAAGGTTACATCTTTGTAGTCTTTTCTTTTGTTACGATGATAATGATGGTGGTACTGGTGCATGGTGGTGATGATCATCATGATGATGATGATGATCATCATCATCATGATAATCATCATCATGTATTTATGTTCTCACTCTCTGATTCAGGTCTTCTTGGATGTTGCGGAGCTGCACATCACAATGACTGTCTCTTGAGATCAGTAAGTAAAAGTTGCGTTAAAATGCGTTTATCAGGCAAACTAATTATACGACTATGGACCGGCTCCAAATGCCCGTTAGCGCTGCATACGAAGCGTCATTTTAATGACGTACATGTAGCACTGCGTCAGCAAAATCCTTGGTCTCTGATGCGCGCGCAAAATTATGACAGTGACATCGTACGAAAAGTGACTGCAAACTGAATAGTGAACGCATTGCTCTGAATCACTGGCGCATGAGCTTAATTTACATTTACAGGCTTGATTAGCATATGTAATAACCCAATCAGAGTGATGCTTTGGACATCATGTGATTTTCCAATTCAATGTCATGACCATGCTCTCACAGAATTGCACATTTGCAAGGCGAAACTTTAACTATCGGGTATATAACATAATTTTGATATAGAAGAAAGTCGTTTGGTATTGTTTAAAGCCATTTTATATTGAATCAAAAGCCGTTGGTGTGCTTAATTGAACAAAATTGAGCTTATTATCAGCTTGTCATGCATATAAAATTAAATCATTTGATAAAAGGAACTAATGATTTTTTAATGACTTTTGCCTTTTCCTCCACAGTATATTCTTGTGCTGGTCTTGTTCATTCTGGCTGAGATTGGAATTGGCGTCTACGTTGGACTAGGCTTCGGCACAGAGCAGGTAAATGATCACTAGGTACTTAACCATTTTAGCACAGATTTTTTTTGAAGGACCGTGCACTTGATAACATAATGTTGTCTTCAAATTGGCAACAACAATATTTTTTCTTTTTTTAATGCTATATATTGCTCTAATAAATTGTTATATCTCTGCCAAAAATAACTTTGGATAAAGACTTTGTTGATTTTTTTATTGGCAAATTTCAATTAAAAACCCCCCAATGATTTTGAACCTATCAACATATTACCGATTTAAGATTTTTAAAGCTTATTTTCCTTTATAATAATGCCTTGCATCACATGTAATATGATCATACAACAAAAGTTGACACAACGAGTGCAGACTTTTTTGCCCTTCTTCTCATGCATATGATCTACTTTTATGGCTCTGTATAAAAGGTTATTGAGGCTAACCACGAAACGCGTGATAGCGGAACCGATGTGTGTGAGCCCCAGCTGTCCCGCTGTCCCGCGGCACACATTTCCATAGTTTCTCGAAGCCAAAGAAAGTGCCTCTACCCAAGATGGCGAGATGGAAAGTACTAATCCTGAGATTACGCAAGAAACCTGTAAAGTGCCCCCCCCCCCCACACACACACACACAATCTAGGAACCGCTAGCAATTTTCAGCTGGTATATCCCTCTTTTTCTTTGGTATACAAGCACTATGGTGTCATCTGTTCAATTTACATTGGCATAATTTAAAATTCAAGAAATCACGATACATTATTTGCATCGAAGCAATAGAAAGCAAGTCAAAGTAGAGACGCCATGGCTCAGTGGTAGAGCAATGGTCTCGTAACCGGGTGGTCCTGGGTTCGAAACCATATCGATGCGTTAGTGCCCTTTGGTATAAGGCATTAATCTTCATTACCAAGTCCCCTCTGAGAGGGCTTAAAGCCGTCGATTCTCTAGTTGCTTACTTTCAAGCATATACAACTATCATGTTTTTTTTAAAGAAGACTTAAATAAGTGAAGCATCATGATTTTTCTTTCTTACAAGGAGGAGAATTGAAATTAATAGGATGAAATTCAGACATAACATAATCATCTCAATGAACAGAAACCGAATGGGGTAGATGCCGTATACAGCATAGAATAAAACCAATAACCAAACAGAATTCCATATCCGCTTGACGCCGTAAACTATTTAAACAATATTTCGTTTGATTTATATGTTCCTATATTTTACGAGGTGAAATTTTAAAGTTATAATTACAATACATATGATCATGTTGAAGCCATTGAAACAAAACATTTTTCTTGGTTTGAATTTCCTAGGGTAATATCTATAGATTTTTACAAACATTGCGGTTGTATTGAACAAATATATTTCTATGATATTTGTTATTGTATTCTTTTTTTAACTGCACAAAAATAGATACAGAAAATATGGGACTCCAGCGACGATCAAAGCAAAGACGTGATCTACAACACGGTAAGTCTGACATATAACATGGAGAACTTCTGCGAGTGATTATATTGACCTTGATGGTTTGAACTTTGAAATATAATGCAAAAGTTATATAATCACACCATGCATGTTGATGCGTAATGAGCACGTTTCAGATGTACGAATGCAAATCGCATCGAAAACCTGGTACTTTGCAAGCAGTACAAAAAATGAAAATAACAAACGTGCTTGTTTCGTAATTACTTAAATTGTGGAGTTTAGTAATGGTGATGATGATGATGATAATAATGATGATGATATTGATAATAATGATAATAATGATAATGATAATAATAATGATGTTGATAATAATGATAATAATGATAATGATAATAATAATGATAATAATAATACTAATACTACTACTAATAATGATAATAATAATAATAATAATAATAATAATGATAATAATAATAATAAAAATAATAACAATATCAAATCATCTAATCAATGCCTATGCCGCATAAACATTTACATTGTTACTTGTTAAAATGAACACCCTTTGAATATAATTATTTGATTAAATGTTATTAACAGACACAATGTCTGTAGAATGGGCCTAACATGTATCTCGACTGTATATGCATGTATGGCATACCGTTCCCACATTATAAACAAAATCGTTTTGATAATTAAGACAACTACTTCATCTGGCAGCTCATGACGTATACATATTTCTGTTAGTCTTATCCACTCTTATCACGATCACAAAGACTTTCGAGAAATCATTCAAGAGCGATTTAAATATGTTATTGTACACCTCATAGATATCATGTTCGGATTACGTCATAAGTCATTGCAGCGTTCGCACATTTCAATACGTGATGGAGTTTTAAATGTCCTTGTGATTGTGTTTCACGATTATAGTTTTCTTTTCCTTTTAACAGTTCAAATGCTGTGGATTTAAGTATCCAACTGAAGCTCCAGCATGTTTCCTTGAACATGTCTTCACGGTCAGTATACACATGATTTACTAACAACGTTTAAGATTTGCCCTCCCCTATTTAAATATAAATTTCTTACTCTACATTGCAATGTGTTACAACGCCTTTTCAACATCCAACATTTAAAGAGTTCTTCAGCAAGGGGATCAGCCACACCCTACATCCTCCCCCACTCCCTTGCAAAGTGCCCCCCACACACACTCACTTTCGATATCCTGTTGACACCCTTGCTTTGATTAGCTGTACTCAAACACTGGCTAACTGAAAATTACAACTTCAAAGAAATGACTGAACATTCAAATTATCTAATACGATTTGTCATTCGTGCCAGGATGTTTGTACTTTGATTGCTGATCGTTGGTAAATTGAACAGTGAGATTTCTGAATTTGGTTATGTTTGAATGGAACTCAACCTAACACCATCGGGGCCTGACATGTTCTTCTTCTTCTCACGTCACTATATACACAAGCCCGGTCCAGTGGAGGACGGAGGATCTGGCCTTGGCGTTGAAACCCTCTAGGTCTTTGGGGTATATGGTTCTGGGAGGTGGGAGCAGATTAAAATGTGTTTCATCGTCTGGTCCTCCCCACAGTCGCACATATTTTTTTCATATAGCCCTATTTACATGATGTATGCATGAGGACTTTGCATCGTCCTGTTCCAGTCTGAAGGCGATTTAGACAGAACCAGGTGGGCCATGCCTCACTTGAACCTGATGGTAGAGATTTGCTGGGTCCATTGGAAAGCTTGTGACTGGTCCACAGGGCCATCCTTCAGTTTTTGGCGGAGTCATCAAGGGCTTTACTAGAGTGGATTAAACTGTGTCTTGATTTAAGTCTCTTTTTGCAGGATCTTGGTTATGGAGGGGATAAAGGGTTTTTTTTTTTAATTTTTGCTTTGTTCTCCATAACTCCGATGAAACCTCTCGTCTGATATGTGGTAGTACATAGCAATACCACACAGGAAGTACAGGTTATTTACTCCTGTTGGCCTGGCATGTGATCTGAGAATAGCATCGACAAGATAGATGGCGCTGTAATGTAAAACATGCAAGAATACATTGCTCGTTTTGGTGAATCAGAGTGTAAACATGGAATACTAGTCAATCAATCATTTTGTCAATCTTCATGCCTTTTTTATGTCAACCCACACCCTCCCCCTCACTCCACCTTCCTTCAATTTTCTTTAAACTCCTTCATGTTTCCACTTTTCTTATATTAACTGATATTACTTCCGAGCTTGTGCAGCCTTCATCATGTTCTACCTCCCAGGAGCAGCGGACCTGGATGGAAAGGGCCGGAAACCTTTTCAAATTACCATAAAATTTCACTTTTAAGTGCCTAAAAGTGCCTATTCGACGAAGTGAAAGAACTTTAATAATAGACCGCCCTTTCAATGAAAGAAGTTAAATTGTTGGTTAGTATGCATACGTACATAACTGTGAACATATATCAATCAATATACAAATCAAAAATTCAAAAGATTGCCGCATTACTCTATTCAGAGCCATTGAATTAATGCCTCTGTTCTTTTAGATGTCCAGAAGTGCTTCAAGAAAGCCAAGATTAGAACCCGTTCTTAAAACAATGGCAAACTCTGATAGACTGAGAAAGAGAACATAGAATAAATAAACATCCTCTTACACATAGGCAAGCTAAATTGGCAATATTCATTATATCGATCCTTAATGGTTGTCAGCAACTATAGTGTAGAAGGCCCTTGATGGAGAAGACATTAAAAGTAAAGACACATATGTTTTAAAGATGTTTTAATACAATGCATAAATTAATTGGGGGAGGGGGGGACAATAGCAATGTGTCTGAGCGGTGGTAGTTCTTTAGGCTTTCCCCACTGCAAGTCAAATACAATTTATTTTCCTGTGCGAACGTACCCATTGTAAAACTTGCCTTCTCCTTCACCGTCTTTGTAATTAAATTATATATAATATGTATTATATTACATTTTATATAAGTGTGTTCATATTATATATCAGTGTGTTATTTATGTTTTGGGATGTACCAATATACATTCGTGAAATATGTTCAATATATGACCCGCTCAGTCTCTGTTTCAGTCTTTTGAATCGCAAATATCACGAGTGCATGTCTTCTAGACAAACAATTTTCACCTCTCTGAAACAACTTTTTTGGGGGGCTAAACATATTTTTTTCCTTTATATTTCCAATAAAGGTTGGCTGTTATACAAAGCTCAGTGCAGCTTTAGCAGAGCTGGACGTTGTGCTTATCTGTGTGGCAGCTGCAGTTGCTCTGTTGCAGGTAAGATTCCTCTTCGAATTCTATCTAAAAGTATCTGGCTAGCAAGGATGTCGATGGGAGGAGGTGGGGCAGAGGACAGTCCTATACCCCCACCCCTCTCCATATTTTAAAAATGATTAATGATATGTTGAATACAGCGGGAGCTTCGAGTACTGCTTTTGAACCCCTTCCCCATACTCCATCAACAAGATTTATAAATATTATCACGAAGTGCATGCGAGTGATCTCTAGTAGATATTTTCTATTAGTATTAGTATTATTTTTTATTTTATTAATTATTATTATTATTATTATTATGAACGTTTTGTTGTTGTTTTTATTATTATTATCCTTATAATTATTGTTTTTGTTGTTGTTGTTTTTGTTATTATTATTATTATTATTATTATTATTATTATTATTATTATTATTATATTCACGTTTCTCTTCCTTTACAGTTACTTGCAATTATCATGTCTTGTTTCCTCGCCTGCAACAGAAAGGAATATGTCGAAAACCAAGTCGTGCCGTTACGTAAGTATTGATTAAACCCTTATGATCAAATGGGGGGGGGGGCTGTGTTACATCTCCAATGAGGTAGTTGATTTTACAAATATCGTTTGCAAAGCCTTCTGCAATACTTTTATTTTTCATACTTTTGACTTAGAATCAATAGTATTGTGCTGTCAAAAAGATACATGTAATTGTTCAGAAGTACTGAGGTATGGGATAGAACATGAAAATGAAGGAGGAAAAATGTTTTTGTACAACCTAGTGAGAGTTACATATCCAGTGCGAGAACTTATAGCCGTAATTCAATTTTCCACACTTTTCTTGCATGTCAAATTATATTACACATACATATCAGTATGCTGTCATTTTGCCGTCGAAATTACGACATTCAGTATCAAGTTACGTAGCTGTTATTATCTATTCTATCGTTTTACAGAAACACGAGGAGGCTACGACAATGGCGGATATCGGTGAATTGCATCACCACGAAGGGAGAAAGCAGATGTTAACTATTTAGAACATAATGAAATATCCAAATTAATTTCAAAAAAAAATTAAAAATAGCTAAGAATTTAAAGCCCATTTACATTTTTGGTAAGCCCTGCTAAACTTGTTCGTCTATGTTCTAGGACTTTAGTTGGTAATAACAAAATACTGTTACGGTAGGCTGCGGTGATTTGTTTTCTTCTCGTGTGGAATATTGAACAAATAAAAGGTAAACTTGTTCATTTGTGTGCCTGCATGGCCCGGCTCATAAATTTTCCAGTGACGTCAACGTGACCTTGACACGTGCCAAACCTAACGTCACAATCCGACGCAAGACGTATAACCCAGTTTCGAACAGGTGTCCGTCTGAGACAGTACTGACGGTATACCGCTAAACCAACTCATATATCGCATCTCATGAGAAACAACTCCATCTGACTAGGAAGCGTCTTTATACCAGCCGCAATATGGCATCTCTTTCATATTTTTTTCACTCTTTATTTATCAGAGACACCATGGGCAGAACATTAAAAAATAAAAAATAATAAAATAAAATAAAAAATGAGAGATATAATCACGTGACGTAAAGTATTTTGGCGACAATAGTCACAGCTGACTAATTGCCAATGAGACAAAACAGAAGAAGAAGAAGAAGATTAGAAATATATTGTTATTTATCTGTTTTATAATACAATAAGGTTCATTCCGATTTCTATTGCGCTTCGTCATCTTTAGTGTTTACTTGCTGCCTTCATAATTCAGATTGATCGTGCCGTTATTTTATCTTCTGCTGTACATTGTAAAGTATTGTGTATTAATGCAGATTAATTTTTGACAATCACGTTTATTTTGACGTGTTTATATTTTGTCGTGCACTTTCTGCAGTGATAGCAAATTGTATTGATAATAAATGCTGATTTGTAAATAATGTTATAATAATAATTGAAAAAAATTATATACTCATATGAAATTGTATTTTTTCATAGTGATGCTTTCTATGATTATATGCTAGTATCTAATATGTATGGAAGTGTGCTTCATCACAAAAACATATGATCATGATTTTGTATAGTACGAGCAAACTAATGTAACGCAGATGTAGACAAGATCAATTTCATAGCTGTTGTGTACCTGTATTTTAACATCTTAGGACTTTAAAAAATGGGGGGCTTACGTGTTGGAAAAATAATGTAGACCATCACCCTTATTTAAATTGGTTTAGGGGCGACCCTTACTTCATATTTTCCTAATTTTTTTCAGAAATAATTTTACCCTTTGTCAGACCTACATGTATATTAATCAATGAAATTATGTAAAACGTACACAATTATTCTTTCTGATAATATAACTGTTGGGTCAATCTGTTTCTTCGACTATGATAATTTAAACGTAGGTATGAAAGATATTCGAGTGAAAATCCGTATTATAAACTCTCTATTACGCAATAAAGATGGCGCTGTGGCATAATATATATGTTAACTTTAAACGTCATGTATTTTGTAAAAATTGTGCTTTTAATATATCTCTAATTTTTGTTTGAATAATAAACTCTGCAGTGTCTTTCAGATTTTCACCTGTAACTGTCTGTCACGTGTGTATATGTAATTCGTCCAGTCATTCACTTCAAAGCTCTCAAACACAAAGCATTTTAATTTCACCGGGTAGGGGGGGGGTATTCCTTGTGCCCTTTCCGGATCCCGATCTGCAAAAGTAGATTATTAGAACATACGTGAAGAAGAGCACACGATGTACTTTAGACTGAGACAGAGAGAGACAGAGAGAGAGAGAGAGAGAGAGAAAGAGGGGGGGGGGGGGGGGGTAGTCGAAAAGAATACATAAATATTGACCAATACACTGATATCGTGGACAGAGTAAATGTAAACTGGCGTAGAAGTATAATTACTATAACAAAAATGTTGATATTGTTAAAAAGGGCTCATTATCCTTCAATAAAGTCTTGTGTTAATGTGAGCAGAAAAGAAAGCCCGGGGAAACAACTAATTTCAGTAACAATCGAACCAAGAAGATAACAAAAAGTTATGACTCTTTGTAAATTGTGATCACTACTAAAATGTCAATCTTCAGTTGGCAATGCAGAGGTGTTGTGTAAAGCCATATTTGGAGACTTCTCCTCCACCCCGACACTATCTATACCCCGGATGAACCCATCACCTTTCTTTAAAAATGTTAGAACATACTTTATTATTTATTTATTTATTTCACTTTAAAAAGACATATAAATATACATGATTCAAAGGTCCAAGGACCAAAAACTGATCATGTTTACAAGTAATACAATAGTCTTATAGATACAGTAAATATACAATAGTAGCCAAACAGACAGGTATAACAAGTACAAGATGACAATAAAGATGAAATATAATACATTTCAATCAATACAATACCAACATAAACTAAGAGAAAGTAATGATCAAGATCGTCAAATTCTGAATTGCTTTAGAGTAATGGTAACAGATAAACAGACAATAATAATAATGTTGAGTAACCAAAAATCGAAAAAATAGGGAAAATGATATTTTGAAAATAGGCAACGATAAAAGCCTTAAAACATGAATTAACATAATTACGTTTGGGTTGAAGGGTTTACCACATAGAAATATATATTTTACAAATTGGAATCGACCTTAAAAAGTAGATATACAATGGCATTATTAAAATATAACGTTACCAAAGAAATTTGAAATGGTATTATATAGTATTTTTAACCTACAACACAATTTTATGCAAATGACATCCCAGTCATGATCCGGAACTTGTTATTTTTTTGCAGTCTTCCTATTCTGCTCTCTCTCTCTCTCTCTCTCTCCTGTTTTTCCTCTTTTCCCCACTCTCTGTCTGGTATTACTTTTCTACTTTCTCTTCTATCTTCTCTGTATTCTCCATCTCTCTATCTGGCATTACTTTATGATGCAGTTAAAGGTAAAGACCAGTTTTGGAAACGCCCCTCTCTCAAAAAATGAAATGGAAGCTCTCATTACCAATCATGTGAAAGAATATGTTTTGACTAATACGTGATTATACAAATTTTGCCGGGAAACCGCCTACTAATTGATATCTTTGGTAAATTAGTATATCTATTGGGACCAAATAGATATCGCGCACGTGGTCGCGTAGTCCCATATACATCTTTCTGTGTACAATGCTTGTAACGCTACCAAGACTGGGCCAAATTTCTTATCATTTTGATGATTCCAGAAACTTGCAGTACACACCAATAAATGATCAACCTTTCTGATCGATTCCACAACGTTTCTTTCACAATGCAATCGCATGACCAGAACTGGTCTTTATCTTTAAGCTACATGTACATGTGTGTTTGAACTTCTGTCCCATTTTTTTTTTTTAATATGTGATTTTATTCTATGTTGTATCCACACTTTATGTCAAGATATTTGTGCACCCGATTGGGTGTGGGAAGGAAGGAAGGATGTCCTATGTACATGTACATTCGATAATGTTTTCTGATTTTGTTTCTTTTGAAAGTGCCAAATAAATAATAATAATAATAACACCAGTGCATCTATAACCATAAAAGATGGGGATTTAAAAGCTTAATGTTGCCACATCCGGGTGTATCAGATATTCTCTTTAACATATTTGACAGAGAACGCATTTTTGTGATGTTGTCATTGTGTTTGTTTGTAGCAGAAGTCTCTCGTGTTGCATTTCTAAACAATAGCCTTACCGAAACAGCCGGAGGGTAGTCACGTGTGACCTCCCAAGGAAACGTAGACTTTGGGGCAACATACTCTATGGCAACACAAAGACAACTATAAAGAGAGTATGGCCAACAAGGTTTTACTTGGTCACAACATGGACCCATGGTCCAACAAAGCAGTAGTCACCATATTCAATTGTGCCTAACTCGAACCCGGTTGGCCAAACTCTCCAGATCAATGGCTCTAAGGCAATATACAGAATGGCGCCATCACATGACTACATCAAGTACAGCGCTCGTAGCACTTTATTGTCAACCACTGACGATCGAAATTATTGTCAGGACTTTTAATTAATTACTCAAACTCAATTTGTAAGCATAACTTCCCACAGCTAAATCCCAAAACTAATCACTAATTTCTTTTCCCACATTAAAAAAGTAAAAAGAAATTCCACTTTCGGTATTTCTATATTTCTTATTAAATTATGAAACAAATTCCCCAATGTCTACCGTTAACCATTTGTATATACAGCTATATATTTTCGGTACAATGAGTTTCGTCGTATGAAAATAAGATTATGGCGTTGCTTGTATTCATGTGATATTATTCGCAATACTAAGTAGCAAATTTGCAATTAATTCTTTGCGAGCATGAAAAGAGAGGTAGCGAAGATTTCGGCATTCAGTTTTTAAATATTTTAAAATACTGTACTAGAAGCACAACCGCAAAATCCCCTCTGGCGCCAATTCAGGTTAGCTAGCTGTAGCAGTATGGTCTCGCTGATTGACTTCAATTCACAACATGATATAGCGTTCAAGGTTTCTTCAATGATGCTAGGACACACTTGAACCCAGTTTCCCCTTTTCGTCGAGTTTGACTGCATAACCTACATAAACATCTCCGTTTTGCTACCGAGCAGCCAATTTTTGAAAAAATATCCATGATTTAATGAGGTTTTACAGAAATTCGATGATTATGTAATTTAAAAGTTATTTATAATTTCTTTCTTGATCGGAAGTGGTTACTTTGCCCCCTCCTGCCCTTTGAATTGAATTGATTGCATATACTTTGACTTAATAATGTCTACTTCTCCTTGATAATGTTGCTTGAGTTTATTTTCATCATTTTAGTAGGGAAAATCCACCAAGAAGCGGGCCAGGTTGATTGGACTGTACGGCTAGATGTGGGATGTCTTTATCATCAACGGGATATTTTCGCTCAATTTTCTGATGAAAAAATAAAGATATTGCACCGAAAACATAATATTTTTCTGAAACAATTGAAACCTAAATCAAGGCCAAAAAAAGAGCACTTTATTTAGTCTTGAAATTGGGTTTATATTTTCCATTTCTTCCGTATGCAAAAAATAATTTTTATAATTTCAGGGATACATTTTATCATATTTTCAGACATCTGTAAGCTATTCAACATTTTAACCATTCTGTCGAATATCTAAAATACAGTATATAAGCAAAAATGGTATCACCCTTTCATGGAGATGACTTATACTTTGCTCTAATTCATTATTTATTCATTTAAAGATATATGGTAAAGCACTGTTTTCTCGCTGATTTAAGCGGATTATCTAACGTTTGTAAAAATGTTACATTATTGTTCCTACTTCTTTTACATTGATGGCACCGTGGGGGCAGCGTAGTAGATTCCCAGAGTAAAATCCTAAGCTCTCCTTCCTTCTTGTCAGCTCCTTAAAAACAGTTTATGAAGAGCGTTTTCTTTTCAATTAGAATTCAAATTAATGTCCGCGAATGTGTAATTTCTTTACACTACCAAAAAATTTTGCGGAAAATGTGGAATGTGAAGAATGGATATCGGGCAAAAGGCGTCAGCCCCCCCCCCGCCCCCCTTTGTGAAAATGTGCCCGTACGTCTATGTACATGCATGTAGTTTGTCATTAAATGTAGATTAAATTAATGTCAAATGCTTGAACTTTAGTAAAGCTCTTCTTAAAACGTATAGGCCTATAAAGTATAGATATAAAATAATCATTAAAGATTATGGTACTCGAGGGTCGGAGAGAAGCCATGCAAGGATCGTTTTTTGTTCGCTTTTTAGCTTGCTCTTCATTCTTCATTCTTTCCATCGTCGAATGGTAAATACATTTTTGTTTGATAGCCCTAAATCTGAATGGCAGACTTTTTTGGTTTGCCTGACCCCACGTCCCCCCTCCGCCCCTTTGGTCAAAACGCCCTTCACTGGTTTGTTTCCCAATTATTAGATTAGAATAATTGGTGAAATATAATCACCCAAAAAAAATTATGTATCCTTGGGCATCTTTGATAGTCGTTTTCCGAAGACGCTGTATTGTCGTTCCCGCCTCCGGGAATTGATTGAGACAAAAATTAATGCCGAAGAACAAAGAAGTTTTTCGGAGATCGAGCCTCCTCTAGATCAGCTGTAGCTCCATATTGTGGAATCTATTACCAGCTCGTGTCTGTTCTAACTTCCTTACCCCCTTCACATACACGGTTTTTTTCTTACGAGTCATTAAGGATCGCCAACTCGTAGTCCATCGCAAGCATCCGTAAATAACTCGTCACAACTCGCAACAACTCGCAGACACTCTTAATGATCCGTGAAAGGAGAGGCAAATTTGTTGATACCCACTTCACATACACGGATTTTTCTTACGAGTCCTTACGGATCGCACAAATTCACGGATCCTTACGATTTGGCCACTTTTACGATCGATTTAAGAGTTGTTACGAGTTATTACGAGCTATTTACGGTTTATTACGGATTATTACGAGTTATTACGATATAATTATTTACGGCAAAATTCCACGATTTGTTACGAGTTGTCAAGGATAACTACGAGCAACTTACGTGTTAGTTACGACCTGTTTACATAGTTACGAGTTAGTTACGAGTATTTACGAGTCCTCACGGCATTTTATTAGCTTAAAGACGGATTTTATTGTTCACAAATTACCGGTAATGGGGAAAATTGGCTACACATTAAAAGTTTGATGGGGCTTTTTTATATGAATTATCTCTCCTTTAATAATAATAAAAATAATAATAATTACATTTATAGGGCGCTTTATACAGGCGTTTCTAAGCGCACAGGTGGTACTGTCTAACTAAGTATAATTATTCCACATGTTCAATTGCTTAAAAGCAACAAAAATAACAACAACAACAAAAATTACTAATACATACAATACAATTCAATACATTAACTACTTGTGTGCGCCTCCATTATGCTATAACTGATTAAAAAGGTGGGTTTTGAGAAGGGTTTTACTAATCACGAAACCATACGAATTGACGTACATATTGGCCTTGATGGGTGTTATAAGGATTCGATGACGCACGTCTGGAAATGATCTCGAATCCCTCTGGCGTTATGACTGAAACCTCCCTATTATATCATAATCTCGAACCTGTCGGCTTACTTCGAATCATCAGATCATCGCGTTCGGTCGGGTGGTCGCATTTCACGACCTTTCGTGAAACAAAAGCGGAAGATCACGTGAAGATGCACGTTAAGGACCGTAGATTTGCCGTAGGGTTGTCTCAAAGTGGCGGGTAAATTGAGCCAGATCATTTATAGATGAGAGGGGTTTATATCACTAATATCACCCTTGACATGTCGGGAATACAGGGGCATGTTTTCACCCTAATCTAATAATCTACAAAATCAAGTATTATATTATGTATTTCTCTATAGATTTTGAGGAGGGCCAAAGCAGCATATCTAGGCCCCTTGGGCGATGTTAATTGGTTAATTAATTAATCCTTCCGGTGACTTCCGGTAAACAAAGAAAGCGGAAATGAATCCTTCCGGTGACTTCCGGTAAACAAAAGAAGCGGAAATTAATCCTTCCGGTGAAACAATAGGGAGCGAAAATGAATCCTTCCAGTGAAACAATAGGGAACGGAAATGAAGCCATCCGGGTGACTTCTATTTTATAGAATGATTCATGGTGGACGCCATAGACCTTCTGTTGAGGTACATTCATGTTGTGTGTGTGTGTGTATGAGAAGGCAAGGATGTTAGAAAGGATGTGATGTCATCCTGGTGATAGCTAGACAAGAGAAATGGAGTGAGTGACTGAATGGGGGAGGGTACAATGATATGGCTGGCATGACTTTTAACCCTTTGCTACATTTGAACTTTGTATTTCAAAGTGAGCTTTGCTACATTTGAACTTTGTATTTCAAAGTGAGGACAGCCATTTGAACTTTGCTACATTTGAACTTTGTCTTTTAAAGTGAGCACAGCCATTTTTACCATGATTACTACAGTAGAATTAATGAGGCGGCTACAGGCCTGCACCAGCCTGGAAGAAGTTACTAACCTTCGCGATGAGCATTGTGACGACTTAGATTCAGAACAGCATGCTTTGATTTTTGCGAGAACAAGTTACCTTTTGAACATGGAACCGGAGAACAATGAACAGGTCCATCCAGATTTCGAAGATGGTAAGTGCCTAAGCATTATTATGATTATTGAGAAGAGTGAAATTTGTTAGGTATGCATTTTTGAAGAAAAAAAATCAATCAATAAATATATTATTATTTTAAGAGATGGAAATATGCTCTGATGATGATGGTTGGATATTATTAGTGTATTGCGAGCAGGGTAAGAGGGTAGTTGTCTATGTATTTTAGTTATTGTTATTATGAAATTTATACCACATTTTGTATACGAAAGAAATGGAAAATTTTTGTAGTTGTTTTTTTTACGATGATGTAGAGCATACATAGTTTAAGATGAATGAATAATAATGTATATGTTTGGTAGAAAACACGGAACAATAATGCACTTGCATTTTTTTAAATATCTCCCAGAAATCAGCGAAGAAGATCTTTGTAATCAGTCCACAATCGCTGAAATGGATCAAGAGCTTCCAAGACCCTTATTATACCCACTGCACATTGACAGCAGGCTATCTTGTTCATCACCGTTCACACCAGAAGTCCTGTTCATTGGACATTCTCCTCCGAGAGCAACGTTTGTCCGCCGACTGTGGAGGCAGAATGCAATCGTAGAGGGAGTGACGACGCCAAGGGGAACAAGCAGACCTCCATCTCCATCAACCTCCTCGGTTTTAGATGGAGGTAGACGTACCTGAAAAGGTCCTCCGAACTCCCCAGAAACTTCGCAGAAAGCTTAACTACGAGGAAGAGGTGGATGTGGAGGATGAGGACCGTCTAGACACAGATGTCGGTATGCAGGAGGTGGAGACGGTGACGATGGAGGCGAAAGACGACATACATCTTCCTGTAGCACCTGTCCTCATGGCATTCAAGGCACTTTCGGGGTCTTATAAACGAGGCGGTGCATCGGTCGTGCACAGGATGCAGACTCAACTATCCCAGCCAGAAAGACCACGAGGACTGTATGTGGCTGGAGTGGCCAGACAGGGTAAGCAAATATTTCGATAAGGCCATCACCAAGCTCACCGAGGAGCGATACTTTCGCTTCGTAAACATGATGTACATCGTGAATGAAATGTTTGAAGAGGAGCTGGACGCTTGCGTGGAAGAAGCCACAATCTTATTTTTTTTACAACGAATTGAAAAAGAAGGACGTTTAGTCATTCATCATGAGCTAACTAAAAGATCTATAACCGGAAATTTTAAAAAGTGAATTTTATATACCTATTTGAAGTATGTATCCACGTTGTTTTGTTTTGTTTTGTTTTTAAACAACAACAAAAAATCTTTATAATGTATAGTTTAAATAAAAGTAGCAATGACGTTTGCGTATGAAAAAAAATAACATTACTTTTGTTGTATTCTCATATTTTCGTGCGAATAGTTTTCCCGCTTATAACCAGATTGAAGTGTACATGCTGAATGTCATCAGTGATGTGCACGTGGTTACTTGTGAATGTAGAGCGTGACGATTGAGTAATGGAAAAAAATACTTGGGAAAGATATACTTTGAGCCGAAGCATGAAGCTGGTTTTGGTGGTGGTGAGAAACTATTTCGATTTGTCAAGAAAGAGGGTGTGTTAGAGTTGTCGAGAAAACAAATCAAGTAATGGCTGGAAGGGAATGATTCCTATATACTATTCATCGTCCGTTGTGAGACGAAAATTTACGAGAAGTAGAGTCTTGGCGTATGGGATGGTTGATGTATGGCAGATGGACTTGGCGGATTTGCCATTTGAAATGACATATGTAAGGGTAGCAATAGGAAAACTTATTTAATTTCGATTGGACGATATTATTTTGACAAGTACACACTGTGATTTATGTCTTCGCGTAACGTCTCTTTTAATTATGCGATTATTTTACCTACTTGAGACTACATGATCAGCAGTCTGACTTTTTTTATAAGCAGTTGACACGAATTAGTTCTCTCTTTTATTTACGCTATGGCGTCATTGGTTTTCTTAAGACACGTAAATATAATTGTCGCCTGTAATGTCTAATCAGTGTAGACACAAAAACGTATTGATTAAAAAAAAAATGATAACAATTACCGATTGAGAAGAAATACATGTTATAACAGGTTTTGGAATCGCTAACTGCAAATGTTTTTTTTATTTTTTTAATTGACACAGAAATGATGTCTACGACAAACGATAGAGCATGTTTTTTTGTTTATAGACGTTATGATATTCTTGTGACACACTAATATTTATTTACGTCTTGCTTAACGTCTCGCTTTATAAAGAAGTTTCAAACTAAGTCTTTTAAGACTCGATGCAAAAAGTATTAAAGCCTCTACACTTTCTTCATTTATTTTAAATTTATTTTTGATTTTTCTTGTTTTGGTTTTGGGGTTGTTGTTTTTTTTTCGTATTTTTGTTGTTGTTGTTTTGTTTTCTGTTTTTATTTTCTGTCAAGATGTAATTTTTTTTTTCTTTTATAATTTTATTTTTTAGATCATTTTGCACGAATCGATCATTTTTCCCCCGTTAAAGACTTGATGCAAAAAGTTTTAACGCCTGTACACTTTTTTAATTTAATTATTATTATTATTTTTTTTTTTTAGTGTTTTAATTTCTGTATAGACCTTATTTTTTTTCTTCTAAAAATTTTTATAATTTTTTTTTTGTAGATCATTTTGCACGAATCGATTATTTTTTTTTCCCCTTCGATGACTTAATGCAAGAAGTATTTACGCCTTTACACTTTCTTAACTTATTTTTATTTATATTTGTTTTGTCATGTTTTTTTTGTGTGTGTGTTTTATTTTGGTTTTGGGGTTTGGTTTTTGTTTTCTTTTTACTTTTGTCAAGATCTGTAATTGTTTTTCTTTAAAAAAGTTTGATATATATATTTTTTAAAGATCATTTTGCACGAATCGATCATTTTTTCCCTTTAAAGACTTGATGCAAAAAGTAACGCCTGTGCACTTTCTTTATTTATTTTTTTAATTTTATTTATTTTCTTAAATTTCTGTCAAGACGTTATTTTTTTTCTTTTAAAAAGTTTTATATTGTTTTTTCCACTTTGAAGACTTGATGCCAAATTTGTCCTTCGTAATAATTTACAAGTTCCGACAAGAGTGGGAACTACTTTTATATGGTTGCATGTTTAAAGGTATAGACCAGTTCAAATGGCAAATCCGCCAAGTCCATCTGCCATACATCAACCATCCCATACGCCAAGACTCTACTTCTCGTAAATTTTCGTCTCACAACGGACGATGAATAGTATATAGGAATCATTCCCTTCCAGCCATTACTTGATTTGTTTTCTCGACAACTCTAACACACCCTCTTTCTTGACAAATCGAAATAGTTTCTCACCACCACCAAAACCAGCTTCATGCTTTGGCTCAAAGTATATCTTTCCCAAGTATTTTTTTCCATTACTCAATCGTCACGCTCTACATTCACAAGTAACCACGTGCACCTCACTGATGACATTCAGCATGTACACTTCAATCTGGTTATAAGCGGGAAAACTATTCGCACGAAAATATGAGAATACAACAAAAGTAATGTTATTTTTTTTCATACGCAAACGTCATTGCTACTTTGATTTAAACTATACATTATAAAGATTTTTTGTTGTTGTTTAAAAACAAAACAAAACAAAACAACGTGGATACATACTTCAAATAGGTATATAAAATTCACTTTTTAAAATTTCCGGTTATAGATCTTTTAGTTAGCTCATGATGAATGACTAAACGTCAACCGGTGACGAGCATCCTAATAGGTTAAGAAAACGTTGCCATTTGTCTTTGTTTTGAGAAACTGGTCCCTGGCATCGAAAGTGAGCTCTGGCAGTGACGATAAACATATTGAACAAAGATAGCCTGTATCTATAATATGTGACAGATTATGTGAAGTGGTCTGTAGCTCAGAAATGTATTAGCATACAAAGGTGCACAGTTATGGTTAAGAGACCAAATCAAAACATCAACAACAAAACATCACAATAGATGATTCACTGCAGAAATAAATATTAATTTCCCATACCACAAGCCGGGGTTTTCCCAAACGATTCAATGTAAGATCTGGACAAAGAGTGTGCCGTTGAGTGGATGATATGAATTAATATAATAAATATAATTCTTAGTAAAATTTGTAAACATTCATTAGAATATCGAGTTTAATTACGTCGACGTGCAATTCAATTCAATTCAATTCGTATTTATTTCATTTCCAACAGAAAGATAAACAAGGGCATTACATAATATTACAGAAAGTAAATTTTGATAGGTATACAAATACACTGTATGAACATAATGACATCATTACAATAAATTCTTTAATTTCTGAGGAAATGGAGGGATCCACTAAAAGCAGTGCTTGTAGTTTGTGGATCCCCTAGAAAGAAAAAAAAAAGTTTCAAATTGTGCCTAAGAAGACCTGGAAAACACAAAACAATATTAGAGAACGACAACCACGAAACGACAAGGACAAGGAAAACATATAAAAGAAGAAGAAAAGGGGGAAGAAGGAATTAGCATGCAGGACAAATCATGACCGAAGAAGAGGTAGTTATACTGGTGATTCTGGGAAGGTAAGATCATAAGAACAAATAAATATTCGATTAATCGAGCAGATGATGAAGACCTAAATGAAAATTTAAGATGATTACCAGCTGTTATCAGATTATTATTGTATATTATTATAAGATTTGAGCAAAAATATTTTTAGTTTTTTCTTGAAAGAATTTAGGGATGGACTATTTTTTAATATCTTCACTTAAACAATTCCAAAATCTAGGACCATCATACATGAATGATTTCTTTGCTAATAAAGTTCTAAAGAGAGGTATGTGAAATTCGTTAGACCGTCTAGTTTCGCTTCATCGCTCAACTCCTTTACAGAATAATTCCTCGCTCCATCACATTTTTTTTTCTTGTGCCCCCTTCGGAAAAAAAACCTTGCTACGCCGCTGGTTATGCTATTGTTAATGTATGGATTCAGCAACATGCCCTATTACGCTTGTTACCCAACTTGCCTGTTAACGTAGTTTCGTGTCATGATATGACGTAGTTAATTATTTTCCTGACGTAGCTTGAAATGTTTTCCGAAGGTACGGTATAAATGGTATTTTTTAACTCGGTCCTCACAAATGAATATTTGACGCTGCAGAAGTTACAATCACCAACGTTCCAAGCAGATGATCGGAGTGTAACAACCAAACAGGATATTTGTAGTAGTCTGGTGCATGGTTAAGCATAGGTAAAGGTTTAACATATTATTCCTATCTACTTAAAACATTTAATAAAAAGAGAAGTGTTTCAGCTTGTCATATTTTCAGTTTGTATTGAAACAATTTGTATTGTTTTGTAGTAAACAAGCTTCGTTGGCACATATCAATATTTTCTTCAGAAGGAAGAAGTTGTACTTTGGATACTATTATAAGTGGAGAAGGCATCTAAACTTTCAGAGGTCATTCTGTTCATTGTTGATGAGGTTTTTAAATAAATGTATCGTTATATAAGATGTTTTATTGCACAGGAGACACGTATTATTGATGTTGTGTATCTTTTATGACAATTTTTCATGATTGTTTTGTCTTTGATAACAGAATGGACTCTTCGACCTTCTAGTCAAGTCTGAAAATGAGCAACATACGACGCAACATCCCCAATATAGGCAACATGGAGTTGAGAGAGCAGAGAGTATACAAACGAGCTACCATGACAAACCAAACTCAATCAAGAGACAAGAAAGTTGGACGATTAACTAGCGGCACCGTGAATGATAAACCGATTACATGTATAAACTCAGGACTAAAAAAGAGTAAATGTTTCAATGAGTATAGTCCAACAATCAACGTCACTCCGTCAATTTTTATACACGGTGGTAACGCTGTCCCCTCGTGCATTTCCGATTGTACATGGCTACAAGATTGCTATTACACGAGTCTAGGAATATCCCACACAGTGACCGAAGAATGTGTGTCATCTGATTCTGAAAGTGAATCCGAAGATGACACACTGGACAAAACTCGCGTCAACGACATATTCACGAATGTTGCCTCCATGGTTCGTTTGGGAAAGACTTCAGATGAGAAAAAAGAGGATGTCAAACGGGTTGATTCTTGCCCATGTTGTACTGCATACCGCGCTTCGTCCAAAGAAGGCCAGCAGTCGCCAGGTCAGTTTTCAAACATATCTGCGAGGCACTTCTTTCAGAATCCGATCCTTGTTTTTATCCAAAACATCTGCGAAGAGAAAAACATCCAAGTTGACCTGCAATCATCCACTTTTTGTTCTGCCACAAATTGATTTCAAGAGAAACTGTCACCTTCGTTCACCTCGAGATACCAGTACGGACTTCAAGTCAAAGATAGAGAGGGCTTGGGGATCGCCGGAGTTATCTATCAAGAAAATTCCATCACAGTTCCACGAATGGACAAATATTCTCAAGAGCCCAAGTAAGTCTGTGGACCAATTTAAATCCATGTCGAACATAACGAATAATGGCAGCATAAGGAACGTGTTGGACACCGTGAAAACTGTAACCTACAACTCGACCAGTTTCCCCAAACATGAAATGAAGACAAATTTATCCCCGCGATCTTCTCAAGAAAACAGCCTAGGCGAATACGATTTCAAGTATGGCAGCGACAGCAAACTTGCTGTTAGCAAGACATTCGACATGAGCCACCTCACCATGAAGGAATCTGGTCCATCAAGCTGTCCCCCTCTACGAAAACTGTATCATATGTCAACGACGGAAAGTACCGAATACTTACCTACGAGCAGCTATGAACCTCCTGCACAATTGAATCGGTGTGTGAGCACACCTATGATTCATCCGCCTTCTGGACCATGTCCTGAAAGAAGATCCCAGCGAGTCGGTGTGACCCATCGTAAATCTAATCGCCCAACGGATCTCATGCTTACCGACTGATCGACTGACGGGTGTTTTTTTTTAGAGGCTCTTTCATACATCATGCTTACCGACTGATCACCAGACAGTTGTTTCCCTGTAGAGGCTCGTTCATAGATCATGCTTATAGGCCTACCGACTAATCGCCAGGCGGATGTTTCAATATAGAGGCTCGTTCTTACATCTTGTTTACCGACTTGTAGAGGCTCGTTCATACATCATGTTCCTACTGATCACCAGGCAGATGTTTCCCTGTTGAGGCCGGTTCATACATCATGCTTACCGGCTGATAACCAGACGGGTGTTTCTCTTTAGAGGTCCGTTCATACATCATTATGCTTACCTACTGATCAAGTGACGGGTTTTTCCCAGTAGAGGCTCGTTCATACATCATATGCTTACTTCCTGATCACCAGAACTCACAATTGCTTAATTTTTTTTGGTTTATATGATGATGATAATGATAACAATAATAATAATAATAATAATAATAATAATAATAATGAAAATATAATGATAATAACAGTCACATTTGTCTAGCACTTAATACCATACGTTTCTAAGCACTTTACATTGTAATTATTATTATTACCCCGGCCATTGGATTCAATTGCTAATCCGCACATGATAGTGCTCCACTCCCTGGGGAGTATTCCGGCCAGGCGCCATTTTACAAACGCACACATGCCAATCCACAAAAAACATTCGCATCCATCCTACTACCCATTTAAAGGGATAGTTGAGCTCTTGTTTCAGACAATTGCCTGAATGCCTTCAAAGTGCATGGTCTCCATTGGTACAATGAAGAGATTCGGGCTGCAAAGAAAGTGAGACGAAGGTTGGAAAGAAAGTGGAGAAGGTGTAAATCCAGTGAGGAAGGAAAACTTCAACATAAGAGATACCAAGAGCAATGCCGAAGTGTTGTTAAGCTCATAAGGGATGCAAAAAGACAGTTCTATTCATCTGCTGTTGAGAGCTGTACTTCAGGTCAGAAAGCTTTGTTCATCATCATTGATGAGCTCCTTCAGAAGAAAGGGGATCCTATATTACCACAAAGTCCACCTGAGGGGTTATTAGCCAACAGTTTCTCAGAGCATTTCATGAGCAAGATTAACACGATTCGCGATTCGTTGGTGCAGTTTCTGGAGATCGGTGAAAAGCCTACACCTGGAGTACCGTATATGGCCAGCTTCGATGTAGCATCCGATGATGAAGTCGAGTAACTCATCAAACGATCGCCGTCAAGCTCTTATCAACAAGATCAACAATTAGCGCCCCCCTCCCCACCAGTACGCCAGTGCCGGCTGGAATAAAAAAGTATAAGGCGCTATTTCGTTTTTTCAACGGCCGGTTCAAATTATGGGATATTTGTGGGGCACCACATAATTATATTAGAAATCGTTACATTTATGGATATTTCAGCTATTTCATTTGTAGTTCAATCGTATTTTTAGTTTTGTTCTTAAATAGATCGCATTATTTTGTCAGTGTTATACATACATCTTCTAAGAAGAATCTAAATGAAAGTGTAAAATGTATAACAAATAAAACGTATTAATGTAAACTAATTATCAATGAATTTGTTATTTTTTAAATAAATTTGCCTTACTTGTTTACAAAACTGCTATGAGGAGAGACTGAGGGGGGAGAGTAAAAAAGAGGGAGAGAGAGAGAGAGAGAGAGAGAGAGGAGAGAGAGAGAGGGAGAGAGGAAGAGGGAGAGAATACGAAGTAGAAGAAGCAGAAATGAAGAAATGAATGAAAGAATGAATGAATAAATGAACTATTGAATGAATGTTGCATGGGAGGAATGAAGTGAAAAAGACAAGGAAAGACAAAAATCGGTTTTCTAAGGGAGGAATGTAAATAGCAGAAGGTGGGAAAACAGGATACCTTCTTCTTTCAAAAACTGGCTTATCCGCGAGCAAGACATTATCACTTCAAGTCTGAACGTGTTTAAATTGTACATAAACACCTTCAAAGCGTGATAGGAGAATTTCAGACTAAGTGTGCTGAATGAGAAATGTTTCTCTTATATATTAAATTTGGGGAAAAGGCCAGAATTACCTACAAGTTTCATCTATTCGGCGAGATACTTAGGTCCATGCTTTAACCGTTGATTGTTTTTATTGGGTTTTGTAATGCCCCAAACACTTTAGATACATTCAAAGTAGTAGAAAATTAAGTATTGAAATCAAAAGTGTCTGGTCTGTGGACAAATGTCAAAAGCTGCTTTGCGGCTTTGTTTGATTGCCTCAGAACTCAAACTTCAAAGGATGCGGTTGAGGATGCTGTCTTTGACGGAATGTCTGTTTAAAAAGTCACATTATCTATATATAAACTATGTGAATATATAGAATGCGAAAGGAGATGAGAGAATAATGATTACTTAATCAATGCTCGCCGTTGCTGTCCTCCCTTTCGGAAATGTAATGCAAAGGTTGAAAAAAGTCTACGCAGGGAATCGAACCCGGGTCATTGACTTAGAACGCTAATGCGTTGTTGGTTGTAATATAAACTGAAAAATTAGAGGAATGTGTCAGAGAAAGTTTTGAGCAAAATGCGATTAAAAACACGAAAGTTATGATTTTTTTAATTTGCGATAAATCAAACACAAACTGATGGAAACTCGCATCTTGCGAGCTCCCCTCTCATTTACTCTTTACTAAAAATTCTGATTTTTTAAATCTTTGCCCTAAAGAAAATCTCCAGTCATACATACGCCGTAAATATATTTGTTGCAAATGTGTTTTTATAGAACCCCTTTATGAAACAAATCTATTCTGTCATCAATAACTAAGAAAATGAAAGTTGATGATATTTTCTGTACATAGAAAATGGGAGGGGAGCTCGCAAGATAGGCTTACGTCACAGAGCCAATTTGTGTCTGATTGATCGCAACTTCAAAACCAACCTTTAAATTAATATCAGGGTCGGACTTCCCCTTTAACCACAAAAACACGGAGACTGGCCAGTGGCTTCGACGAATCGGCGACACCAGATTCAGTAGACCATTTTCGTAATGTAATCAAATTTAAAGCACAAATCTTTGTTATTCAGTGCCTCGTTACAAACTATTTCATTCATCTGTTACGAATAATGTATTGCGAATTCCATACATTCCGTGTTGTTAGGTAGGACAATCCATAATGTTAGTCATACCCAGCAACAATTTATATATGCAATTCGCATTCTGACAATTGAAATTATTTGTAAAAGGTGAATGAAATAATTTTTAACAAAGCACTTAACAAAGAATTATGCATTAAATATGATTACGTAGAGGTGCCGTGGACGAGTGGATATGTCACCGGACTGTGGATCACAAGGTCCGCGGTTCAAGTCCCACCGCGGCACTAATGTCCTTTGACAAGACATTGATCTACATTTGCCACTCTCCACCCAGGTGTTAAATGGGTACCCGGTATGATGCGAAAGCTAATGTGGTTTGATTAGCAAGTGGCGCTTGTAAAATGGCGACTGGCTGGAATGCTCCCCAGGGAGTGGAGAATGTGCATACATTGTGTGCGAGTAAGCATGAATCCGATGACCGGGGTAATAATATATATCTGTAAAGCGCATTGAGAGGGCATGCGGTCCTGAAATGCGCTATATAAGGACGAACTATTATTATTATTATTATTATTACGAAAATGGTTTGTTGACCGACGGATTAACAAATTTGAAACCAATTAATTAATTCCTTTGTCTGGAGGCAGATAGGTGAGCTTTGAACAACATGACAAGCCGCATGCCTCATTATATTTGAAGGTTGAAACGTGAATCAGACTGAAGATTTCATACTATAACATTGAAGGATGTCAGATTTATTTGGGGCAAGCTTTATTGTTATATCTCAATAACATTCTTAGAAAAATGCCTTTTTATTATATATTTTCTTTTAAACAAAATAATCAAGGCATGTTGTGTGAAACACGCATTTCACTGAAATAAAGGTGTCTAGACTGTCTACACCCTTTTTTCAGAACACAGTACTAGTATAGTAGACCTACAATATGACAGACAACCTTTTGTGACCGAGAGTCGCGAGTCTATTGAGAAGTTTTGGTAATGACACAATTATGCAGAAAGTATCAGTTGTGTTCACACAGATTTATATACCTATAGGTGATCAATATAGTAACACACTTACCGTCTCTCGAACCAGTAAAAACATAGGTGATAAGACTTTTTTTAATCATTGCCTCCAAAACATGGAAATCCTTATCTCCTGTATTAAAGTTTTGTCAAAGTGTCACAGCAATCAAGAAATGTCTAAAACATTATTTTCTAATTCATCTGAATATTGTTTTTGTTTTTTTCAACTAATGTTTGCTCGTTTGACATTGTTTACTTTCTCTCTTTGGTTGTAAGTATTTCTGTTATATGCGCTTTGTATCTTATGACAAGCATTATAAATGAATTATGAATTATTATAATGATAATAATTTATTGTTATCATTATTATCAGCGGTAGTAGTTCATCATAGTGGACTAGTAGTAGTGGTGGTATTTAATAGCTTTGATCCGTAAAAGGGGCTACAGCCTACAGCCCACCGTTAGTACGGGAGCCAGGGGGTCAACCTAGCTGGAAGGGAAACCAATTTTCATATGCACAGATGCAAAGATTGCATAGCTCCATATAACAAATCGACCGTCTGGCACGTTCTAAGTGGTGGGTGTGGACAGGGGGAGCCCCCTCCCCCAAAAAGCGGCCCTTTTGACGACAAATTAGTATTTTGTAAATAATATTGTAAGGAAACCTTGAACCACCATGAGTTTGGTGTCATATGAAAGAAAATTAAATCATCTACATTTTGATACCTATTTCAACGAAATTGAGATTAATTTACGTAGCAAATTTAAGTTAAAAACATGATTTTTGGTGATTTTTTCGAAATATTGAATTTTATCAAAAAGATTATTTTCCATATATCAAAATTGGAGAGGTGCATTTTTTATAACTTTCCAGGAATTTGCTTATGTACAAAGACAATATCCTGTGCGAGGGAGAGGCTTATATATCTTTTCAATAAAAAGTTATAGCAATCAAAAGTCATTGATTTGATTTCCACAAAAACAACATTTTTGCCCACATGTGTATTAACTGTATGCATATACGTGCATTAGTTTATTAAGGACCTATTTGGTGTGTTTACATCGATTTTTAAAGATAACTTGTAACTAAAACCTCTAATCACCATGTATTTGGTGTCAAAAGATGGATAATTAAAATACCTTCATCCTGATAACAATTTCAATTAGTGATGGAGTGTTTGAAATATAAATTTTGAGCCAAAAAGGTGCTTTATTGTAGATATTCCTCTGATTTTGGCTAGTATCTCGGTATATTAACTCTTTGCCCGCTACGTTCGGCTAGCGGAACATACAGCGGGCTGCCAACTTCGACTCAAGTCACATTTCATTCACAATACACACGGAACGCATTTAATTCTATTGTACGCACACACACACAATAGTAACGCGTGCTTCGCATTGTATACACATCACACTTCATTGCACCGCTTTCGCAGACATTGAATACATCTTTTCAATGAACTAACTCAGGACATAAACCTCCATAACAAAGTATTAGATATAAGAGGTATAGAATACCCTTCTAAACGAAAACTTGGATACAAAATGTATAGTTGATAATCTCAAAATTTATGATAATATACATTACAAAAATGATACCATTGGCAAGACTATTAATTTCTATACAATATTGCTACACAAAGTTTTTCATTACAGTACACCAATCAAAAGTTATTGCGAGTTGAATAAGCATAGTCCATGCAGAACCCCTCCTAAGGTGGCACCCTAAAAACAATGTGGCACAGGGGGGATTGTGTACGTGGCGGGCAAAGAGTTAACTGGACAAAAGTGATTAGACATTTAGTGGAGCGCTGAGTGCAATTGATAAGTTCTTCTTCTGTACTCTGGGCTGTTTCAGGAAATGTGGACATTGGCAGTTGCCTCCCCCAGGCGCGGATCCAGGGGGCCAGGGGCCCCCGCCAAAAGAGAGAGAGAGAGAGAGAGAGAGAGAGAAGGGAAATGAAAAAGAAGAGAGAAAGGGAAAGAAAGAAGAGGAAGTGGGAAAGAAAAGGAAATAGAAGATCGGGGGCAAAATGGCCTTGCCTCCCAGGTTGTTGCCTCCCCAGCAACTACACAGAAGAGAGAAGGAAGGAAAGGGGGAAAAAAATGAGATAAAGGGAATGAAATAAAGAGGAAGAAGAAAAGAAGGGGGTATCACTTGCGATTCTCCCGCCAACAAGTTGTTGATCGAGGATTGGAACCTAAATGCCCTTGCCTTCCCCCTGCCAAAAAGAAGGGGTAAAGGGAAAGGGAAAGAGGATAGCTAAAAGGGAACAAAAACGAGGAAGAAGAAAAGAAAAGGATGAAAACAATTTTAATACCTACCCTGAGCTTACGGGGGCTCTGCCCCCTGGAATCCACCTAGGGCCCTAAGGCAGGCCCTTGGATGCTAATCTGATCGTAATCAAATGCCTAAAACCCTGAGCTTCCGGGGCTCTGCACCCTGGACCCCACCTAGGGCCCTAAGGCGGGTCTCTGGATGCTAATCTAATCGTAATCAAATACCTAAAATCACTGAGCTTCCGGGGGCTCTGCACCCTGGACCCCACCTAGGGCCCTAAGGCGGGTCTCTGGATGCTCATCTGACCGCAATTTAATGCTTAAATCCGCTGAGCTTCCAGGGGCTCCGCCCCCTGGACCCCACGCCTATTAGTGACCTGCTAGAGTCAAAAATAATAATAATACGCTTGATACGCTTGAAATGATCAGTTGTAGCACATTTACTAGCTTGAACTTGCAGAGTATTACATGCAGATTTCCATTTCTTCTTTTCTTTTGCCCACATCCCAATTAAAATTCAATAAATAGAAGTAATCAAAGATTGTCTATGACAGTGTCCCTGGTGGAACTGTAACTCGAACGCTGTTTCAAAGGAAACAATCTACGACAAGTTTGCATTTTATTTTATTCTAATTTAAAAAAAATGTTATTCTATGTTCAAAAGACCATATGGTTTATGCAACGGGCATGATAGAACTCTAATGTAGACGGTGATGTGTTACCAAAATTATAAGCTGGTACCTAATGACATTTTCCAATCATCAAATCGTGAGATCCTTAGAAGTTCAAGGAGTTAGTAACGATTTAAAGTTATTCATGGCTAAGCAGAAAAGATTTCAAATTGATCTCAATTGTAGTTGTGGAACTTCCTATTTGAAACACACAAAGACTAAAACTTAGATTCAATCGAATCAAGTAGTTTCATAATGTTCCTTCGATTTTTGTACCGAATTACTTGTAATCGAGAGAAAAAATAACTTTGCATACCTAGCCGAAACTATTTTATGAGAAAAGTTTATGTCATTCTAATCTAATCACAATAGGAATCATGCGGAGTATTGGTTGCTCACAAGCATACACATGTTTTCTTAGTAGTCAGGCAAATAAACCATTAAACCAAACATGGCGATATTATATTATATTCATGTTGATCGATGCACTAACTTGTCTTGGTCATGGGCAAGATTATGACAAGCGGCTGGAAGGGGGTGGGGTGGGGTAGGGGAGGGGGGGCAGGAGGCGCGGATCCAAGATTTCTTAGGGAGGGCCCAAATTTGAAATTGTGCGAGCCAAATATTGGTACGTAATGGTGACCACTAAAGCAGTGGCGTAATGAGCAAAATCGTTTGGGTGGGGCAGAAGAAAAAAAAAATCCGCATCACCACCACTCTTACATGCAGGCCCCCCGCTGAACGTTTCTCGAAGTGGGTGGGGGGGGGGGAGGCTAAAGTATTTACGATCATGAAGAGCGTAGCGTAAATGGGCGTTGGGTCTAGGGGCAAAGCACCGGCGGGGTCAGGGCGGAGCCCCAGGAAGCTCGGGGCGTATGGGCATTTAATTACGGTCAGATGGCATTTTTATACTTTATTTGTGACACTGGCAGGACAATAATTGGCGTTTGGTCCAGGGGCGGAGCCCCCGGAAGTTTAGGGGTTTGGGGCATTAAATTACCGTCAGGTGAGCATCAGGGGCCGCCTTAGGGCCCTAGGTTGGGTCCAGGGCAGAGCCCCGTAAGCTCAGGGTTTTAGGCATTTAATTACGGTCAGATGAGCATATTTTGATACCTTATTTGTGACTCTGGCAGGTCACTAATTGGCGTGGGGTCCAGGGGCGGAGCCAAATCAGGGGTTTTATGCATTACGATCAGATTAGCATCAAAGGGCCTGCCTTAGGGCCCTAGGTGGATTCCAGGGGGCAGAGCCCCCGTAAGCTCAGGGGTAGGTATTAAATCACGGTCAGATAAAGGGGGAGGCAAGGGCCTTTCGCCTCCCCCCCCCCGATCCACACCTTGTTGGCGGGAAAATCACTCATGATCTCCCTACCTTTCTTCTTCCTCTTTTTTTCCTTTCCCTTCTTTCTCTTTCAAGTTTGCAGGGGGGGGGAGGGGCAAGGGCCTTTCGGTCCCCCCGATCCATACATTATTGGCCGAATTAATCGCAACTGATCTCCCCTTGTTTTCATCCTTTTCTTTTCTTCTTCCTCTTTTTTGTTCCCTTTTAGCTCTCCTCTTTCCCTTTCTTTTCCCCCTTTTTATTTTTGGCGGGGAGAGGCAAGGGCCTTTAGGTCCCATCCCAGATCCACAACTTGTTGGCGGGAGAATCGCAACTTTTTTTTTTTCTCCGTCCTCTTTATTTCATTCCCTTTATCTCCCTTTTTCCTTTTTTCTTTCCATTTCCTTCCTTCTCTTTCTTATTTTTTGCTGGGGGTGGGGGGAGGCAATAACCTGGGAGACAAGGCCCTTTCCCCCCCGATCTCCCGTTTTCCCCTTTTCTTTTCTGCTTCCTCTTCTTTCTTTCCCTTTCTCTCCTCTTTCCCTTTCCCTTCTTTTCCTTCTCTCTCATTCTCTTTTATTCTTTTTTGGCGGGGGCCTAGGCCCCCCCTGGATCTGCGCCTGGGAGGCAACTGCCAATGTCCACATTTCCTGAAACAGCCCAGAGTACAGAAGAAGAACTTATCAATTGCACTCAGCGCTCCAAATCTTTTGAACTTTCTGCACTACTAAATGTCTAATCACTTTTGTCCAGTTAATATACCGAGATACTGGCCAAAATCAGAGGAATATCTACAAAAAAAGCACCTTTTGGCTCAAAATTTATATTTCACACACTACATCACTCATTGAAATTGATATCAGGATGAAGGTATTTTAATTATCCATCTTTTAACACCAAATACATGGTGATTAGAGGTTTTAGTTAAAAGTTATCTTTAAAACTCGATGTAAACACGCCAAACTAATGCACGTATATGCATACAGTTAATACACATGTGGGCAAAAATGTTGTTTTGTGGAAATCAAATCAATAACTTTGGATTGCTATAACTTTTTATTGAAAAGATATATAAACCTCTCCCTCGCACAGGATATTGTCTTTGTACATAAGCAAATTCCTGGAAAGTTATGAAAAATGCACCTCTCCGATTTTGATATATGGAAAATAATCTTTTTGATAAAATTCAGTATTTCGAAAAAATCACCAAAAATCATGTTTTTTACTTAAATTTGCTATGTAAATTAATCCTAATTTCGTTGAAATAGGTATCAAAATGTAGATAATTTCTTTCATATGACACCAAACTCATGGTGGTTCAAGGTTTCCTTACAATATTATTTACAAAATACTAATTTGTCGTCAAAAGGGCCGCTTTTTGGGGGAGGGGGCTCCCCCTGTCCACACCCACCACTTAGAACGTGCCAGACGGTCGATTTGTTATATGGAGCTATGCGATCTTTACATCTGTGGACATGAAAATTGGTTTCCCTTCCAGCTAGGTTGACCCCCCTGGCTCCCGGACTACGTGGTCTCGCGGAATCTTTTTACATATTCGGTCTCGTGGGCCTTCCGTCAAGTGGTCAGACCCCGTAAAAACGTGACACTTTTACATCAAGTACATGCAGGTATATAACGGTAGTTGACTAGTTGTACACCCAGTCAAACACGAGAAGGGTAGCCTATACACAGCAGTGCATGTTTGCATGCAAACAATGCATGCACACGCATGTAAAACGTGATTTGTTTCATCATACATGCAATCGCCCTACGCGAAAGTGATGCAATGATGGCGAGACATATGCAGTATCGCGGTCGTGAACTTGGTCGTCTGTGGCGTATTTAGAAATTAATTCTCGGGGGTGGGGCAATTTAACTTGCATGTGGGTTATGTATATGGGCAGCTCCGCGTATCGTATAGATCGACCGGGGATGGAGCGTACCTATGTACGATATTGATAATATAGTGGTCCAAAGAATGTTATTATTCCTATCGAAATATTTCATTCTGTAAGAGCGAATTACGGTTGCACGTTTCTAGTGCATGGTTCACTCGTCGTACATAATAGAACATGACGCCCTTCAATGTGAAACGCAACGAGGAGGAATCTGTTGAATTAAGCTTGAAATTGAATGATTCGATTGTTTTCATCCGTCATAATACGACCTCCAGGTGCCAGCTGGAACAATATGACACGTTCAACGTGCTTTGACGTTGTGTTATATGAACAGCTCACATTAAAAACGATCTCAAACCTGGTCTCTCAGCACAATTGTTGAACTCTACCTGTATAGCGTATGAAATTATCCGATATGGATGCGGAGAAGAAAGACACAGAAGAGGAAGTAAACTGGTTAGACTGTGTATCGGCCATTGAAACTGACAAAGGAGTCGTTTATTTTTGTAACATCGAGTACTTTTCGCAGGGTGGAAGCACGAGTACACCCGACTCTGACTCTGAGCAAGGCACGTCTTTTGATTTCAGACAGGCTAAACTGAAGCTTGAGAGGATCATCAATGAATTCGGCGACAATGACACATGTAATCAGCAACTTGATGGTATGGACGATACGAAAGAACGGGTAGTTGATAGTGTGGCAATTAAGCCACTATTAACCCCTGTGGCCGATTTTGTCTCTCGATTTCACCAAGGTCACGGATGTTTCATGTATTCAATCACCGCGTACAATCCGCTAGACACACAGCAAGACACCGTCCAGAATTGCCTAAGCAATCATCTACTCCTGGCAGATCTTCGTGAAACCTTCCCGGACTGCGATATCTTCAAGAACTTCTCCTATTTTCCTTGCAGACCACATCACTTCGAGCGGGGATTCACGGTAGTTCTACCCTTGGCTCACCCGAAGGATCACGAAGGCATCCTCCACCATCTAGCCGTGAAGTACAGGCAGGCGGCGTATTTCAAATGCCGTATTCTACCCAATGGCAGGAGTACTCAAACCATCGTGTTGCTTGAGGAGTATGTTAAAGAGGTCCAGGAGAGTCTTGTTGTGGTGGAGAGATTAGGTTACCATCCCGCATATCTTACAAGGAAGAACAACAATGTGTTTCATGGATTTCGTGATGCTATGAACATACTCTCAAGGTGATTGAAATGACGAGACAACAGCTGAGGGGGCTAGTATATAGTCGGGAAAAAATCAGCAACAATTACATTGGTCTACAGCCAAAATGCTTTTTAAACAAGCAGCAAATCTAGACTAATCTATGGTCTCTGAAAATGGGGGTAACATTTAAAATTGCTGGTTGACTCCTGTCTTGAAGATATTCTAATTTTCACATTTGATGTTTTGTATATATATATATATATATATATATACATATAAAACTAACCGTGGGCGTTGTACAGGCAATACTGCTTGCCAATAACTCAAAAGTGTGAAACTCGAATCAGATTAAAATTGACACATTTTAAAGTTGAATGATGTCAAATTTATTGCATGAATGCATTCAAACAGGAATTAATGATACTTTCAATTCTGTCAGTTAACACTTTTTTGACTGATTTGACCCTAGTGCGACTATCTACCCGAGGCTGGTCAATTAATGGAAATAGCCCAACATCAACTAGCAGTGTTACCAGCCTGTAACCATGGTAATCAGACAAAGTTGAATCATCCAGTGCTTGTGATGGAGGGAACATGTGATGCAGGTCAGTGGGTACTACAGTTACTAGCTTCCATCATTTCGTCTTTTCTATGTTCGGAAAGCATTTTTGACATTTTGACAACGCCATTCATGAAATGCTTTAATCTTTTTAAAGACAAATCTCATGCATTGTGACTTAAACTAATGTAAGAATTAAAGAGTATAATCGCATTAGGCCTGTATTTAAATCATGACCACGATTAAGCTAATGATTTCACATGGAACCCTTTGCCCATCCAAAGCAAGGAAATGCAGAATATTAAAGAAAGTCACTGTGAGAGGCATACATGTAGGCGTAAGAGGCAGGGGAGGGGAGGGGTACATGGTGGGGGCTCAAGGGGCAATCTCTTTAAAGCATTTTCAGGCAGCGAAGTGGTCTTGTATTTTTTTTTAAAGCGGCCTGACTTTACATATTTTGATGACAAAACTTCAATATTGCTATCAGGGGCGGCGATTTCTTTTCATGACCGGGGCGACGAAATGCGAGGGACGAGGGAGCATTGTGAACGAGAGGGGCGAAGGAATTTAGCCCCCCTCGCCGCCGGCTGGATTCGCCCCTGCGGTTACACATTGACGCCTTCAAAGAAAGCCATAAAATCTTTATGGTTTAAGAATTTTTTCAGGATTTTTTGCATGTTAGAGGGTTAGTACAGTAGAAGGAATATAATAAGTAACATTTCATACAAAAGATACCGGTTCACTTTAAAGAAAAAAAATTGCCAACATTTAGTATCCGAATTCCGGCGAGCTGAATAGACTTGCTCTTAACAGTTAACACACAATGCAACGTGGGATGTTTTTAATGTACCGATGCTTTTGCATTGTTGTACAAGAACAACATCGCAATTTGCATGTAAAATTACCACATTGAAAACCGTTTATGGAAGTGCTTCCATATCTGATATTGATCAGTATAGGTTACTTCACAAAAAATTGATATGCAAAATTTGATAAATTGCACAATTTTGCACCTATGCCACCGTACTAAAATATTCTAATCGTTACATTGCACCCGCCCCCAATTCACATGAAAACGCTGTTGCGACATGCAGGACCATTCTAACATCCTTTCATTCCGCTTCTTTTTGCAGGTATATCTAATCACAGCTTGCGTCTCAGCAAGGCCATCGGTGGCACTCACCTCCAGTCTCCGCCATCTTGTATCCAACACCTCAGGGGGACTTTTGACAAGCAGAACAAACTGGTCCAAGCAGCTTTCTACACTGTATGTAACTACATCCTAGGATCCCAAACAGAGGAAGCCAGAAAGAATGCACCTGTAGTGCTAGATAGGTTCGTCAAAAATAAACAAATTGTGCCCGTTGAAAATGGGACGTTATTTTAGCTGACGCGGGACTGCGTCAGTGATTGCTTCGGTCTTTGACGCATCATGTGGCAGTGACGTCCTAAGAAAAAGTGAATGCAAAATAAACATTGCAAAAATTTTGCTGACTTACTGGCACCTAGCTGTAGTAATTGCCTTCATAGAATAAGCCACTTCGGAAATAGCACTTGCAAAAATTACTCCCCCATATCCACACATCTTTTGCACAGTCATGGAGACGTCCCACTTTGTGCATTTTAGAATTATGCTATATTAGAAGATGCTTCATGAATACCTTTTGTTTGCTCTCTTGCAAAGAATACTTCCACCTGTTAATCATATAATGTACCACCGGTGCATACATGAATAATTGTTACACAACTTTCATGAACACGTATCCAGCAGTCGTCTCGAAGGGTTTGTACAAATGACCTTTATCTGCCCATGCGCAGATTGTATCTCTGAAGTTACTTATTTGATTAGCGTATCTTAATTGATACAACCGACATTGCGCCTCGTATGCACAAGGCTTTGAGTAAAAGTGTCCTTCAATCGTCATCGTCACTATTTAGTGACTATGTGATTGACTCAACCCAAACACTTCATAAGTTGTTCTAGGACCCATTAACGAAATTACAAACTTCAACCCTGGACCAAACCCTAACCCTCATCCTTACATAAAACCTCATCTCAACCCTAACCGTCATTCTATATCTTTAAACAGATAAAGTCCGGATTAAATTGGTGGGATCACACACAAAATGCCAGATGACATATTTACTATTTGCCAAAATATCAATTTATCAGAACAATTTAAGGGAATGTACATGAGCATTTAATTAAAATGGATAATGGCGCTATATAAATCTCATGTATTATTATTATTATTATTATTACATGGTTCGGCAATTCATCCGAACGAAAGTTTCATCACACCATTTATATACTTGTTATATAGATGGTAACTCAGACAGGGATGTGGGATAGGGATGTGGGATAGGAACAGTATGCAAGCAAAATTACATGCTTGTAATTGACTAAACACTTTCCGACGTCATTTGACGTACTAGATAGATTACTTTGATGTCCAGTACCCTCATCAAAGGCCATTGGATGTGGAGGTTTCTTGACATCAAACATGACTTACCTATTCTCGGACCAATACCATGCACTGCTAAGGTAGACTGTCTGGTTTCATCCTTGCATTCTCATCAATGCCAATGAAATGTTCTTACCCAACCTCAGATTCTGGAACAGTACTGCTGCTTTCTCCATAACATCGGATGTTGGGAGAGGGTATCCAACCTCCCACCTAAGGATCACTTTGTCTATGACTGGCCGATGGACCTCTTAAAACCTGATGCAGTCATCCTAGTTGGATCCAAGAAGGCCATACGAAACCAGAGTGGGAGTAGGAAGAGTAGTGATGAGCGCATCACCAAACTGCTGTAAGTGAACCGTTTCCCTCAAAGACATATAGGACACATTAGGCCAGAGTAATACAAAAGGTGCAGACGTTGGTCTGTAGTGATGGTGGTTTGTTTGATTGGTGGATAGTTAACTTTAGTCATTTTATAATCGTGGACCGTTTGGTAGAAGTGTTCCAATGAACATGTTAAAAGACAATGCAAGTATGAAACCTAAAACCTGAAATTCAGGACTAAGAAATAGGATACAATTAACCTCGGAAAGAGTGTAATACCTGTTTTTTTACCTCCTTCCATTAATATCATTTGTTCGTGCTGTCTCCTTCACAGGATGTTTGAAACATTACGACGTATGAAGACATCATCATGGATCGAAGTAGACCGCATCCGAGACCAGTGTCATTCAGATGAGGCTGTAACCTTGGTAATCATTGACAAACTTCATTCCAAAAAGATTGGCAAATTCCACGTAGGCGCCAAAGAGGATGGGATATGTCCTGGTACCAGACTGCATCCGACCCAGGAACATGACACTCTACCCGTTGGCGGACTGGTATCGTTGAAGGAAGACTCGGCACAGGAAATCGGTTTCCTGTGAATTTTATGTTAGACATTTCTTCCTTCTCTTTCCGCTTATAACATGTGGTTTAAACTTCTAACAGCCTCCCACTCAAATGGGCTTTGTTAAGCCGAACGATTTTACCCATGCGATTTCTTGCTGCCTGTTGCTTGGAGATAATATCTGTATAAAAGAGCTTAGAGAAGGTATTCCATATTTTAAGCGCCATATAAATCCAGACTTATAGGGAGACGATGCGTATCTAGAAAGTCCCTATTCAGAGTTTGATCAATCCTTTTAAAACTCTTTCAAGTTCCTTGATTAGAATTGATATGAATTGTCAATCATTCTAGCATCCTCCCATGCAATGTTATGTCCAACGTTGAGGGCGTGTTGAGGGAGTGAAAGCAGCTTAGACCACATGTAATGAATTCCTCAACCAAGGAACTTTTCTCTATCATGACGTGTCATAATATTTCACCTCGACTAACTTGTCTTACGAAGAACGGTGAACGGTGGAGGTGTCGTGGTATAGTGGTTCGTTCGCTTGACTCTGAATCCCCGCCCGGCACTAAACATCCTTTGTCAAGACATTATTCCAAGTTTTCCACTCCCCACCCAGGTATAAATGGGTAAATAGTTGTGATAAAAATACTTGCAGGGCTCTCGGGAAGAACATGGCCCCATTGCATAAAACTTACCATTGGTGATAACTATTATCTACCATGGCATCATCGCTCAACAGCTAATCAAATCGAGGTTTCCATGGAAGTTGCCATCAATGGTAAGTTTTATGCAACTGGGCCCAGAACTGATGCTGATAAGGTCTCCTGGGTTAAAAAAAAATGGTCATTATTATCATTATTATTGTTATTATTAGTAGTAGTAGCATTACTTTTATTATTATTATTATTACTATTATTATCATTATTTTATATTAATTTTTTATATTTGTTATTATTACTGTTGTTGTTATTGTTGAGAGGAGTGGCATTTCCCGCATCTTGTGAGCCTAATATCGCTTAACCTGAAAGCAGAATGAAAAATACAAAGAATGCTTTATTATTTGGCGTATGAGCCAACTGCCTTTACAGGCTAGATAAGAGAAGGTAATGACGCATTGGAAATGGCGCCTCGTGAGTAACAGACCTAAATAGTCATGCTAATGTTTGTAAATTTAGCAATCACGTTGTTAGTAACATGATTAACCACGTGATTTACATCATACCAACTCTTTATGTCGGTAGCATTCTACAGTGCGTCCCAGAAAAAACGAAACCGAGAAGTATCGATGTTTTATCATAACTTAATCACAACTATAATTAATGAATGACACATATTTGTAAAGCTTAGAGTCTCCTCTTTCATTTGATGCTACTCAAGTGATGCATATTTCACGCATGAGTGATCAAAAGCAATTTGAAGGAAGGAAACCAAAAAGTCATTTGGCGGGCGGTATCTGAATTTCGAAGAAAAAAATACATTTCTAGAAAGTTCATTTTCTGCACTTTCATATGACACCTGAATCAGGAAAAATGAGCCAGGAATAACAAAGTTCTGTTTGTTTAAGGTAATGCTTGCATTCCCATAATGTTATCAAACAAATACGTTTTCACTGGCTGCCTGCCCTAACAACACAGAAAGAAGTCGTTGACGATCAGCCATGCATGAAGACTTTTGATAACTCTCTTTGTTGCTACGGCAGGCAGCCAGTGAAAACGTATTTGTTTGATAAAATTATGGGAATGCAAGCCTTAATTTAAACAAACAGAACTTTATTATTCCTGGTTCATTTTTCCTGATTCAGGTGTCATATGAAAGGGCAGAAAATGAACTTTCTAGAAATGTAATTTTTCCTTCAAAATTCAGATACCGCCCGCCAAATGACTTTTTGGTTTCCTTCCTTCAAATTGCTTTTAATCACTCATGCGTGAAATATGCATCACTTGAGTAGCATCAAATGAAAGAGGAGACTCTAAGCTTTACAAATATGTGTCATTTATTAATTATAGTTGTGACTAAGTTATGATAAAACATCGATACTTCTCGGTTTCGTTTTTTCTGGGACGCACTGTATATTGTAAGTTTTTATGCAACGGGGCCCAGAACTGATGCTGATAAGGTCTCCTTGTTAAAAAAAAAATGGTCATTTTTATCATTATTATTGTTATTATTAGTAGTAGCATTACTTTTATTATTATTATTACTATTATTATCATTATTTTATATTAATTTTTTATATTTGTTATTATTACTGTTGTTGTTGTTGTTGAGAGGAGTGGCCCTTCCCGCATCTTGTCAGCCTAATATCGCTTAACTTGAATACAGAATGAAATATACAAAGAATGCTTTATTATTTGGCGTATGAGCCAATTGCCCTTACAGGCTAGATTAGAGAAGGTAATGACGCAATCGAAATGGCGCCTCGTGAGTAACAGACCTAAATAGTCATGCTAATGTTTGTAAATTTAGCAATCACGTTGTTAGTAACATGAATAACCACGTGATTTACATCATAACAACTCTTTATGTCGGTAGCATTCTATATTTATTTTTGGTTCCAGTATATCATTGACTCATTCCGTGATTTAGTTATTTATTGCAACAAAATATAATGAATGAAAGTGAAGCTCTACAAAGTTTGCACATTGACATTTTTCTCAGAAAGGTCAGCATGATAAAGCATTGATTGAAGAATATATCGCCGTTATATATCATTTTGTATTTATCACTTGTGTAATGCTGTCGCCATTGACTTACCGTAAATAAAACAAAATTAATCAAAGTGAAGCTATACAAAGTTGAACTTTGACCTTTCCATTATATTGGAAACGTTACCACGATGACGATTTCATTAAGAGAGATATTGTCATTTGTAACTTATAATTTTTGTTAGCTTCGTTTCTCATTATGTCTTCCACTTCATCAAACATTGATAGTTTAAATGCCAAAATGTCTTTTGTTGGAGACATGTATATGGAGAGTGACCAAGGCAGTATTAGAAAGACGTCATTTTGATTTGTAATGCAAATATCAATAAGTGAGAATCTGTTACAATCGATTTACACAACTTGAATTGATGATGTTACTTTAACGAGTTTATAACGTGTATTGTTAATCCATGATACATGAGAGAGAGAAAAAAAAACCACGGTGGTATAACAAACGATGAATGAAATCAACCATCCGAAAATCGAAAAATAAATGTGTATAAAAAGGTGATTAAAGCCAGTATGTGTAGCTATATGTTTGCATCTTTATGTCAATTATTAATTTATGGCTCTTTAAATTTTTATTTCTTTTAATCTGAATAAGATCATAACACATGAATTAGACAACAGAATATAGGAAAAGCATTCCAATATGAATGCCTTGATACAATGGACAAGACGCAAGACCAGTGCATTGAATAAACAATATATATTATATCCCTTCTATTAAAGGTACTATGTCCCATTTGCAGGCCAAAAAAATGAAAAGGTTAAATTCCAACGTCATTTGAAAGACAATACTACTTTAGAACTTCCCAAAGAAAAGGGGCTTAAAAATGTCTTTAAGTGGGAAAATAACGACTATTAGTTGTCGAATCGACTTAGGAACTATAGAGCCAGTAAGTAATAGTCTGATTTTTCAGACCATTGTACCGAATGGTCGTACGTTTTATGCTGCGCAAAGATTCAATCAGTTTAATTTTGGCCATTACAAGAAGTGGGTTATTGATGTAGACAAATGCTCATGTACCCTTTACAGCTCATTTTATGTATGTTATTACCAAAGATAAAAAGCCAGTCAGTCACTCAATAGTGTCTGACAGTGAAGTCTAGCAAGTAAACGGGTTTCCTTGCATAATTTGAATATTAGGACACTGCTAACGTTTAAATTTCACAGATAGGACATACATGACATATTCATAATTCCTGCAAAGTTCTACAGAATTTGATGTTGGCTGCAAAAGGGACATAGTATCTTTAATATTCATGAGTATTCTAACTACATGATTGGTAAATTGGTGCTCACGTGATAAAAAAATAGTACTATGCCAGTCCCTCCTCAGATAAATAATTTCCACTATACTTTCTCACAGCTTGGTATATTTGTATAATACACCATTCATGTTATTGTCATCGATTAAGAAATAATAATATAATAATAATATAAGTTTATACCTTGCAGAAACTAAGATTGATCGTTAGAAAAAATGGAGACGTGTAGGCAGACTTGGGACCGAGTGTGTGTGTGTGTGTGTGAGAGAGAGAGAGACATGCAGAGAGAGACAGACAGAGGCAGAAAGTGAAGTGTAGTCTTGCAAAACTTGTGGCAACAAACAAATCATAATTGTTGGAAGTATGGCTGAAGTAGATGAAGTCTATGCTTGTTTGTTTTTGTGTTGTTTGAATATTTGTATGACAAACATGGAATACTAATAACTAAATGTAACTGTCTTCATATAACTGTTTATCATTATGAAAAATAAAAGAAACCTGTGGAAGGGTATATACATTTATATTGTATATTTTTTTCTCCAAATGGAACTTAAATATTCTGAAGAATGAATATGTAATGTTAACACGTACAATATTAAACAGGGCTTAGTCTCATTCCTTTTTTAGCATAATCAGCCTAGGTCTACTGTCTAATAACATTTTCAACTGTAAGTATATACGTGTACCCGTATCTTTGTCAATTGCCCTCTAACGCTGTCTACACCAGGTTGGAAACACAACCACCAGCTTATTGCAAAGTAGACTCTAAGAAAAAGTAGGTGGCTCGTTTAGTTTAAGTATTGCCGTCCTCAAGAAACGACAAGTGCATTTTGGAAGGTGTTGCCATCGGACGATAAATTGTTGGTCAATACGATTTTTTGATAAAATCTTATATCGCTCAGGAAAACAAAACACTTCGAATCGATAGGGTTATTAAACAGGAGGTATCTTACGACTCGAGAACTTTGAGCTTCAAATGTGTCTTAAAAGTGATCTGGAAAAACAAAGGATAGAACGATCTAATCAGCCATTTTGTGAAAAGCGATGATGCTCTACAGAAGTCATAGTTTTGACGTTAGTATAAGGAGGCACGAAATCTCTTGACTGCAACTGTATACAAAACAATTATTGCACATGGATTCCGTGATTATCCTTCATTGCGCTTAAAACTGAATTATTGCTCTTACGTAAAAATACACTAAAAATTTGATTGCTACATAAAGACTTTAATGGACCAATTCATTTTACGCCTTAAAAGCATTAATATTCAAACCCACCAGAAGGCAACTAATTTCCTGGAACCAAAAAAGATCGATTAGCAAGAAAACAGAACGAAGAAGCTATTGATGCTATTATACGAAAAAAAATACAGAATCAAAATGCAGAATTACAGCCCAGAGACGTGGACGTCAGTGAATCCTCAAAGAACACCATCTAGCTCCTCATCAACCTTGACGATATCAGGTCATCTCGTCACCCCACGTCCAGAAGCTGCTTCCATTGGCCATTTGACCACCTCGCATCACCCGACATCAGCCGTTCCACTAGCCCATCGCTACTCTACCTACTACAACAACTTGGATGGCAGCTCAAGTAGCACCTCGGCCACCATTCCACCCTACAACGATGAATACTCTGCGTGGAATTCCTTTGATTTCACATCGCCAACGACGCATACCCACCCGCACCAGGCGGCTAGGAGCTCATTCGCCGCTGCCGCTGCGGCACATCACGGCCATTTCCACCATCACAACGCCGCAGCAATGACGCCAAACCCACAGGCGACCGGTCTAAATCCCACCACTGCCACCATGGGTGTTGGTTTGCAGCACCGTGACTCGCTGCTTTCGGCAGCGTCAGCGGCATCAGCAGCAGCAGTGGCAGCAGTCTCAGGGAGCAGCTTCGGCAACATTTCTCATCGACATTCTTCTTTCAGTAAGTATGAGATGCAGTCATTTTATAACTTAACACTTTGTCAAGAGTTAAATTAGAAATAGAGATGAATACATTACACAATTCGAAGAAGAGGGTTTTTGCCAAAGGTCAAGGAAAAAGAGAACAGAAATTAATATATTCTTTTTTTTTAAACGTTACAGAGTAAAAAGTCAAGCACCAAATTACATAGGACACTCTTTTGCTTCATCCATGTCCTCTCTGTTTCATACATTGGCGATCAATGCATTGAATATATTTCGAGCTGTGGTAGGCTAATTTGTGATGCACTGGTCCATTTATCAGCCAGTCCAATGAATGATTCCCATGTATTTAATATACTGTCCCCTACTGCTTCTCCTTCCTCCAATTTTCCACTTTATATTCATTTTTTTGTATCTTCTCATCTCTTGAACTACAACCTTGATCTATCTTTTTCCTTGAGATGTTTAGAAGAGGCCGATCGACATAATGCCTTGCCAAGCATTTACTCACTTGGTATAGTCTGTTAGGTCATGGGTATTGTAAGGTTTCTTCTTAACAACCACATTTTCTGCAGCTTGAATTCTGCTATCAACTGATTAGTGTCTAGTTAATGTCCAGTTCTCACAACTATAATATGTGAGAAGATACTAGGCATCTGACAAATTATTTTAGAATTCGTATTCTAGTGGTCATTTCAGTTTCCCGTTTGTTAAAGGAAAATAAAAGCCAACAAACTTTAACAGATAGCCTTATTAAGAATTATGAGCCATCTAAAATATCTTGAAATTACTTCTATTTGATCACTAAGCAAGGAAAACAATCGCTCCAAAGTTTGCAGTTTCCTTGCTAGCCATTCTCCCATGGGAGCTGCCTTTTTAATTAAAATTGTGATGTCGGACTAGTACATATACGTTCGACTGCATGAGATGGATAGGATGTTAAACAATGACTTGGTGTTGGACACCTAGAACCATCGATGCAAGCAGCAGCCATATTTTTACCCCGGCATCTCAAACAGGTGATTTCTTTGAGCAGTTCTATGTACGTCTTTGTCACTCTTTTGAATAAATGGCGGAACTTTGTTTGACCAAGCAACAACTTATGTATGTCAAATATTGCTTTAAAAAAGAAACTGCTCAACTGTTTGAAACAGCTGAACCAAATAGCTTGTCCCAAGTTTTGAGAGAACATCCATTCATCTGAATGCAATCAAATTTATTATTTATTAATGTACAAATCTTTGTTAAGTGCCTTGTTACAAATTTGTTTCATTCACCAAACATTACATATGACTTGCCCTACCTATCAACACGGAATGTATGCAATTCGCATTCTGACTATTGAAATATACTTATTCGTAACAGGTGAATGAAATAATTTGTAACAAGGCACTTAACAAAAATGTTTACATTAAATTTGATTACATGACGAAAATGGCCTATTGCCGAATCCCGTATACAGGAGAGTGGCTAGCGAGGAAATTGCAAACTTTGGAGAAATTGTTTTCCTTGCTAAGTAATCAAATAGGAGTAATTTCAAGATGTAAGAAAGCCAAATTCCACGATTGAAAAGTAATTAGGATTCGGTAGAAATATTCAAATAGCATGTGCCAAGTCCGATGATTATTTCGCGGATATGGTTGAGCCAAGACTGAACCAAACCTAGCTCCTTTGTCATGGATAAATACATAATTTCATGAAATTGTAGTTAATTGGGGTGTCAATATATATTATTTTATGCCTAATGGTTCTTTCTCCAATTATAATTTCCAGCATATTCGCGACATGGACAGGGAGAACATAAGTTAGGTGTTGGGGTCCACTTAGTTGGGAGGGATGGTAATAATAACCAATGTTGTTTGAGTTGGGTGTCACGTAAACCTCCCTTTATCATCGACTATTATCAGTAATTTAGCGCTGATTTCTTTACAGGTGTTTAATTTTATTTTAATGGATACAATATATAGTTAAATGTTATTAATATTGCCTTTATAACCTAATTCACTTGGCAGAGGAAAGTTTTAATAATCTACTTAACAAGTAGCAGGCAATAATATACAGATTACATCTTTTATGGAGAACGTTACTTTTTATGATTAGAACTAAAATTATTCCCCAATTGTGTTTACTTGTGTTTCACAAGCTTGGGTAAAGCTATGAAGAGCGTCCGCATTTCATGGATCGGTTAAGAATAAAAGTGTGTGATATATAAATATTATGAGAAGCTTTCAACATTGTGCAAAGCCAGTGGTAACGCGCTTGTAGCTAAACGTACGTGCGTTCACAGAATATAAGTGCAAATACTGCCTGATCATAATATATACCCGCTTAATATTACAGACAAAGATAGGCCTTGGATGGTAAGAAACTGAATAGCGGAGATAAAGTTTTATGGATGGTGGCGAGGTAGTGTGTCGGTATTTGGTTAATATGCGTGGTACCAGCACACGGTTCAAGGCATATAAGAAAAGAAAGAAAGAAAAGAAAATTATCTTTCAAGTCACGAGTTGATTAGAAGGAGGGAATATAAATACCATGAACTCGAGTTAATTAGCAGGATTGGCGGGTATGGTTGACTGTCAGTTGGATGGGATATGCGTGCGGGAATGAAAGAACGAGAGGAATTAAGATGGAGAGAAGGGTAAGGAGAGAGAGAGGGAGAGAGAGAGAGAGAGAGAGAGAGGGGAGAGATAGGGAGTGTGGAGGAAGAGAGATGGAGACAAACAGGGGAGAGAGGACGGAGAGAAAGACAAAAACAAACAAATGAATAGAGGAAGATGGAAAGATATATAGAGAGAGAGAGAGAGAGAGAGAGAGAGAGAGAGGGAGAAAGAGAGAGAGAGAGAGAGAGAGAAAGAGAGAGAGGGGGTAGAGGCGGTAGAGAGTAATGCACTTTTATCATATCGACCTATTATGTTTTCATTTAAAAGGTTCGATCATGGTTGGTGAGCGTTGTATGAAAATAATAATAATAATACAGAATATTTATAATGCGCCAACTCCGCATGAATAATTCGCTCAAGGCGCACAAGAACAATAGGAACATGACAAATCACAATAAAAAGATAAGTTAGAAAATACAATTAGATCTACTAGGGAACAATTTTCAAAAGATCAGTTTCGAGGGCATTTTACTGAAAAACAATTAGCACTTGAAATTATAACGAATGTCCTGCGGCAACTGATTCCATATATAGGTAAGGTCCAGCATGCGGAAATGACCGATCCCCTCACGATATCTTAGTTTTAGGAACAACAGGACCTGGATGTAAACCATATATTAATCGCGTTATTCATGAAGTGTTGATAAATATAGAAGAAATCAAGAAATACATTTCATTAATTTTCAGATTATTATTTAATTATTTGCTTTACTTATGATGAAGATTGAACATAACCTTTAAACATTTCTTTCTGGAACTCTCGGGAAGCAACGTTTACTGTTGATTTCCTAGTCAGTCTACGTCACCGATGACATTGTTTGTGAACTTAAAAGACATAAATTGGTTTCTCTTCTCTTTGATACAATTCCAAACTAGATAACATTAGTGATTAATGACTGATTACCAAAGAGGAGCAGTATTTGTATGGGTTTTGCCGCCTACCTTCGTAGGCGTAGATCATCATTCAAACTGCGAATTTTCTCATTTTTTCTTCAATTTGATTTAGGAGCATGCGATTTCATATTTTGTGTCATACAAAAGTGTATAATGGTATTTCATTCAAATTCGCGCCGTGTAGACGGCAGTAGGAATTTCAGCCATTCGGTTTAGGGAATAGGCTTGCACTTTTGAAATTTGTTCCATGTTTTTCATCTGCGTTATAATGTTAAGTGGTCATTTTTTTAAAAATCATTCTATGTGTTTGAAAAATTTGAATGAGTAGTGGGATTCGTTAGCTTGTAGCTCTCATTACACCGTTGTCATGCTGCAGAGTTTGACTTACCATGATGAAACAATAAACTATATGATGAATAATGGAAAAAAGATAAAATGTAAAGAAAGGCATCACGACCACTCAATGAAATCATTTGTGATAGGGTCCATGAGTCCCTGCCACGGCTCTAATGTCCTTTAGCGACACATTAATGCACATTTGCCACGCTAGGCCCAGGTGAAGTAAACGGGTATACCTGGCAGGATTCCATTCCTTGAAATGCTACAGCGCCATTAGGCGGCGTTACAGATAGGGCACCAGGCGTGTCTACTGTGACAGATAATTTCTCTTCTTCCTCCTCTTCTTCTTTTTTTTTTTTCTTCTTCTTCTTCTTCTTCTTCACCTTCTTTTTATCATTATTATTCTTCTTCTTAATATTATTATTATTATTATTATTATCATCATCATTATCATTTTAATGCAATAATCACAGAGTTTATTCCTTATTTCTTCCTCTCCCCACAGCGTCACAAAGTCATGGTAGTAATTGGGTTCCGCCATCATCGTCCAGCTCGGCTCGGAGGACGAAACGGAGACCGTACTCAAAGCTCCAGATCATCGAACTCGAAAAGGCCTTTCAAGAAAATATGTACCTGACGAGAGAAAGGAGGACAAGGATAGCTGATTCCCTTAATCTCACTGATCGACAGGTCAGTAACTTAACAAAGACATGGTTATATATAGATACACAGTAGATAGATAGATGGATGGATAGATAGATGGACGGATAGATAGTCAGATAGTTTGATAGTTAGATAGATAGGTATATACATGTAGATAGATAGGTAGGTAGGTAGGTAGGTCAAGCTTAGGTAGATGAGTGTGTGTGTGTGTGTGTGTGTGTGAGAGAGAGAGAGAGAGAGGGAGAGAGAGAGAGAGAGAGAGAGAGTGTGTGTGAGAGAGAGAAGAATGCTAGCTGAGTCCCTTGTTCTCACTGATCGACATGTCTGACAGAATATACATTTAGATAAAAAGAAAGAAAGGACGGGAAAAGGGAAAAGGAAAGAAAATTGAAAATAGATGTAGGCTATAGATAAATAGATGGGTGGATGGATGAACAGATAGAAGGAGAGAGGCAGACTGAAAGAGAGAGAGAGAGAGAGAGAGAGAGAGAGAAATTGATAGACATGAGAGAAAGGTAGATAGAATTATGGATGCAAAGAAAAGCTGCCAAAAGGATCGATTTTTAAATATATAAATAACTGCATTAAACAAAAGATAAACGTCAAAAATGATAAGTTTTCTCTTTGTTTTGCTCCAGGTGAAAATCTGGTTCCAGAACCGTCGGATGAAGATGAAGAAGATGACAGAAAGAGAGCGGACTGAACAGGAGCAGATTGAGCGAGAAAAACAGGCTCTAGGAGCAAAGTTCTACATGAAGACAGAACCCATCATGACTTTGTGATCTGAACAGATTAGACGATGTATTTAGAACTTTACACAGATAATTAGATTTTTCTCATGCAGTTGGAAAAAACATAGACATTTTCCTCTCGCACTGGAGCCCACTGTACAGCCTGTATAAGTATGTATGTCGGATGTGGGTCTATTGGAGGCATTAACATCATTTCACGTACGAAGACATTGCATTCTGGATCGTTGAAGATTACAAATGTCTGGTCAGTATTTAGCATTTTAAGTCTATAGCAATGACTACTGATAAAAATTTAGTCAAAGCACACTGTTACCTATATTTTTATATTCTTATAGGAAGCATACTCGTTATTAAGTAAATGTATATGAAATGAAAGACATGCATACCATACCTATCATGTTTTTGAAGACATATTTTGGTTTAATATAACCTGATTTTTCATGGAAGCTGTCTCAAGTTGGATGACCCCGTCAACCTTACGGTGAAAGTATGTATTTATACATGTGTTTCTGTACTCACAAAGTAAACGACACGGGAGTAAATACCAGGGGATGGGGTACACACCCCTCCCCCATTTTCAGTGAGGGAGAGGGATCGCGGGAACGTCTGTACACCCCCACTTTTCAAGGAAAACAGAAAATCATATTAAAATCAACCTTTTGTTGAAAATTTGGACAGAATCAATTTAAGTGAATCTTCTTTTAGTGAGTTTTTTCTTTAAAATGCTATTAAAATGTTAAAAATAGGTTTATAAGGTCCCAAAATGGTTCAATTGTTTTTTTCCTTCAAATACTCACATCCATCTCCATTGAAGTCCTCGGAACGGATTTACAATGATTTACGCAACTGGTAAATGAGATGTGTTTCTTATAATTTTATCAGTATGCATTGTATTAGCTATCACATTACTCTTTGATCCAAACCAAAGAAATGGTCGCAAACTGTGAAACACTAAATGCAATGTAACACTACTGGAGATATGATAAATGCACGGTATGATAACATTTGATTCTTAAAATAGCACGTCTCTACCATTATGTTCATTTAATATCTTTTAAATCACCTGATGTATTATTATTCAAGTAAAAACAACAAACATTATCATGGGCTCAGGATTTCTGAAAGTCTAAACTGATTTATTATACAATAGGCTTACGGTTGCACCATGTGAGAAGGGGGAGGGGGGAGGATTGGTGAGTCCTGAAAAGGACTGTCGGTAATCTTTCTTTCTTGAGTGTGTGTGTAGTCCTGAAAAGGACTGTTGGTAATCTTTCTTGAACTTATAGTTCTAAAGAGAATTATAGCGCCGGTTGGAGAGGATGAGTAGTAGGAGGGGCTGGACGTTTCGAACAGGTTGACTATCCGTCGTCAGGGGTGGGGGGAGGGAGAGACGAAGAAGAGATGAAGCACAGGAGTAGAGAAAAGGGCAGAGACAAATGATAAGAGGAGACATAGAAAGACTGAGCAAATTTTTTGGAGACAGAAGAAAAGAGGCAGAATAGGAGACAGACTAATCACAGCAGAAATGAGATAGAGATGGAGAAAATGAGAGAGAGAGAGAGAGAGAGAGAGAGAGAGAGAAGGAAAAGGAGAACGGATTTATTATGTTATATGTTTGTATAGTTCATGTAAATACATGGCAATAAGGGGATAAAAGAGAAACAATGTTTGACTCTACATGCCCAAATAATATACCTGAAGCCAGTGCAATATCAGAAAGTGCAATTAAGAATATTGTCATGGAAATAGTGGAAGTCAAGATTTGTAAAATATGTTTTATAAAAACAGTATCTGTAGATAAGTGTCGTTTGTCAGCAATAAATAAGTTTTTATATGATTATAAACAAAGTGGTTATCAGTTCAGAGTATCCGTCATGATGAGAGGAAAACTGGAACGAACTGAAGAGAACTGAAGGGAGAGAAGGATAAGTATACTGCTTTCTTCCATGTCACTATATAAATAGAGACAGGGTGAGAGGTGGAGAGAACGAGAGGGACAGACAGACAGAGGGGGAGGGGGAAGAGAGAGAGAGAGGGAGAGAGGGAGGAAGAGAGAGAGAGACAGACAGACAGACAGAGGGGGAGAAAGAAAGAGAGAAAAAAAAAGAGAGAGAGAAAAAAAGAGATAGAGAGAGGGAGAGAAATAGAGATGAAGAACAAGAGAAGAGAAAAGGGCAGAGACAAATGATAAGAGGAGACATAGAAAGACTGAGCAAATTTTTTGGAGACAGACGAAAAGAGGCAGAATAGGAGACAGACTAATCACAGCAGAAATGAGATAGCGATGGAGAAAATGAGAGAGAGAGAAGGAAAAGGAGAACGGATTTATTATGTTATATGTTTGTATAGTTCATGTAAATACATGGCAATAAGGGGATAAAAGAGAAACAATGTTTGACTCTACATGCCCAAATAATATACCTGAAGCCAGTGCAATATCAGAAAGTGCAATTAAGAATATTGTCATGGAAATAGTGGAAGTCAACATTTGTAAAATATGTTTTATAAAGAAAAAGTATCTGTAGATAAGTGTCGTTTGTCAGCAATAAATAAGTTTTGATATGATTATAAACAAAGTGATTATCAGTTCAGAGTATCCGTCATGATGAGAGGAAAATTGGAACGAACTGAAGAGAACTGAAGGGAGAGAAGGATAAGTATACTGCTTTCTTCCACGTCACTATCTAAATAGATACAGGATGAGAGATGGACAGAACGAGAGGGAGACAGACAGACAGACAGACAGAAGGAGGGAGAGGGAGGGAAAGAGAGAGAGAAGAGAAGAGATGAAGAACAAAAGAAAAGAAAAGGGCAGAGACAAATCATAAGAGGAGACATAAAAAGACTGAGCAAATTTATTGGAGACGTTGGTGAATAGGAGACAGAATAATCAGAGCAGAAATGAGATAGAGATGAAGAAAATGAGAGAGAGAGAGAGAAGGAAAAGGAAAATGGAGATATGAAATGAAAGAGGAAGAGGAAAAAATACAGAGTATATAAAGTCAAGGAAGACTGTCAAATTGGGCAAAATATGAATTGACAGAGAATACCACTCTTTTAAAAATCATCACCATTATCATCATTTATTAAAGTCAGCATTTTCCCTCTTCTAAGGGGTTACCGACTTTTACGCCATGATGACGCTCCCTCCCTCCACTTCTTCTTGTCTCGAGCATCCTCTTCGTTTAAACCAACCTTACTGCTTTCTCTCTTCACCATATCTTTCCATGAAATCTTCAGTCTTCCTTTCCCTCTTATGCCATCCATTTTCAGATCCCCTGCTCTTTTCACAATTTAAGATATCACAGCATGAGTCAATTTGTATAGTGTTCTGGTAAATTTATATAATTTCACATATGCAGTAACAATGAAATAACAATGAAATAAAGATTGAAAATAATTCAAAAAAGTATTGTTTCCCATCTTTAGGCTGCAAAAATCATAACAGGCAAGTATGTTCAGAAAGAAAAAAGAAAAAAAATATATATATATAATGTATAACATTTTAAGGATTATAAGGCCTGAGAATAGTTGAGTTCTAACTGCCCGAAAATGTTTCCAACTGAAATCCTTAGTAACAAGATGATTGAATTGACACTAAATTCTTTCAATTGTCAACATCACATGACAGGAACAGAATTGAAAGGTAAATCTTATACTGCTGCACAATTTTCAAAACAGAAGTATTCTAGAGAAGTTTTCTAAGGGAAAATGGTGACATTTGGGAAATTGGGACTGCTACAAAAATTTGCAAAGTCCAAAAACAGTAATATTCTATGAGAGGAAAAAACTGGCATGTGAGAAATCAGGATTGCTACAAAACTTCTTGTTGTTTCATGGGGATATCTTCATGTCACAGTTGGCATAAACAGCTATTTTTCAAATCTAGTTTTACTTTATTTATCCAGCATTGCATACTACAACTGCTTATTCGAAAATTGGTGCATTTTCATTAAACATAAGGTTTACATTCACTATAAAATCAATTATGCAAATATAAATTGTGACAAATTCAATACACAAAATTTCAGATAACAATGTAAACGTGGATATAACTACATAATATATGTAATATAAAATAATCTTTAATTTTGCTCCATTATATGCATGTAACATTCTTGCTTTTGAAACACAGGTGACACTAAAGCTAAATGAATATATAGTAAGTTAATAGCTTAATTTGATGCCTCAAGTACCATTGGCATATATATTTCATCAACATGGGTAACAAAAACAAATTTTAAACTTAATTTGACATGAAATCAATTGCATTTATCATAGCAAAAAGAGTAGTAAAGTAATTAGTAAAGTACTATTTGATAACAATACAGTTGGAAATATGCAGCGTTTAACACCTTGCAAATGAATTATGCTTATGCATTGTCTTTGGAATGTATTTCTTTTTGTACAGGATTGTCATTCATAATATTTTGTTTTTCAAAGTATATATCAGATCAGCTAAGAAATATGTTCTAAATTTCTCAAATAAAATAGTCCCGGACACAATTTTTCCTGGTAATACCATGAACCTATAGGTGTTATAAGAGATACAACAGACCATGTCATAATTTTCATATTCAACTGCTATTGAGTAAAGAAATGTTTTAACATTTTGGGTTTAAACCTATTTCAAATGAAAGCGATTTAAAGATAAAACTGTCATCAATGGGTAACTAATTATGACTGTAACACAGAAAGACTCAACATTGTTTTTTATTACATTGACAGAAAGTTTCATGAATTTATGCCCACTAATGTTCACATAACCAATTCTAGGGAATGCCATACTGTTTTCAACCTACAGCACACAATTTGATTTGATAAAATCACATATTTTTCATCAAGTTGGAGTCATCTAAGACTCAGCTTTCAATGGGGTAAGTAAGAGTGATCAGGATTTCCATTTTCAAAAGTTGGAACATATTTGCCTGCTGCAGCTCAAGCCCTCCATCACTCCTCGTCTTCAGAAGCTTCGACGCCAGCTTCAACATTGGCCTTCACCGACTTCGTGCTCGCTTTATTCTTCTGGGGGGCAGCATAGGTGGGATCGGAAGTGGTGGTTGGGGTCGAGAAGCTGGTGGTAGCTACCTGTACCTCAGTGGCTTTGCCGTTGGTCTGGGGAGCGGAGGAGGGCGGGGCTGATTTCTTGATGTCCGTCTCGTCTTCTACACCTGATTGAAAGTAGACATTTTCGTTGTAGGTGCTTTCCCTGCTGGAGGAAAATTTTCATAAAGAGGATGGGGAGGAGGGGGTGGTGAAAGCAGGGAGAGAAAGGATGTAGCAAGAGAAAGAGAATGAGAGTGAGAGAAAGCAAGAGGTAGATGGATAGATAGATAGATAGATAGATGGATAGATAGAAAGAGAAAAAGATAGAGATAGAGGAGACATAAATAAAGGCAGAGGAACAGCAAAGAATAACAATAGAAAAAGAACAGGAACAGATCAAATGTATATATTAATAAAAGAAAGATTAACAGGGAGGAAGATGGAAGGAGATGGGGTAGAGCAAAGTGAGAGAGAAAGAGAGAGAGAGGTAAATTTGATTATTACATTTCAGATGGTTTCATGTTGATTCCGAGTAATAATTCATTTTCAAATTACCTAGCAGTTTATATTTGATTTCCCTATCTTGGAGGGGAACAATATTTTCCATGACGACCAGCCCTACATCATGAGGTAGGTTAGTTTATACAAGCTTACACATGGATTCACAAGTAAAGTGTCTGTACTGTACATCAGAAACAAACTGATGTTATATTCCAGAAGCTTAATTGGCACATTTTTTGTTTTTTAAAGAATTTATCATTTAGTATTTGTGATCAATGTAGCATGATTTTCATTAAAATTTCTGGATTATTCACAGCACACAAAGCCCAACAATGATTGGTGGAAGCTAAAAGCAAATTATGATTTTCTATATTAAAATCTGGAAAGCAAAGTCACGATTATTTCACACACAAAATTATGGTATTTGTCACTAACTACAATTTTTCTTTTGTTTTGGTCTTTTCCCACATAATGTTTGTGCAGAAAAAATAATAATTACCCAGTAATTGCGATTTAACAATATTTGATAATGACAGGTTGGTTTATTGAACTTTAAACCTCAGTATTATAACTGTAATCTCTCATGACTCAACCAGTATTAGGGTATGTAACAATATTTTTTCCAATTTTGTAATATTTCTCACCTCTTGGTTTCATTGTTTAGAGAGTCAATGGAAGTAGCAACTGTTCCGTGAAGAATGCAGATAAAAAAGAGGAAGGAAACGAAGTACAAGAATTACAAAAGAAAGAAACTGTTTTCAACACCTATATTTTGCATTAAAGTGGAGGATTTCCTATATCTAGGCCTGCAGATATTCTATAAGCAGCATGAATGAAAGGATGTCATCGTAACAACCTATGACATGTAGCAAGTGATGGCAGAATGTAACATTTGCAAGTGTTACCTATGGTGATGGTAAGAAGAGTACAGTGTCTTCAAGGGTACGAAGAGTGTGACATGATATTTAACTCAGGACCTCAGAGTTCAACATCACTGCTCCAACTACTGGGCTACATCACCATTAGGATATAAAGTGTTACTACCCCCTTTCCTAGGTCTCCAAATGTAGCACACACACAACAAAATTTATTTGTATAGTTCATAATTTAAAGCATCTAATATCAGCCAGGGGGGGGGGCTGTGGGGCAGTCGCCTCCCCCCCCCCAAAAAAAAAAGAGAGAGAAGAGAAAAAAGTAAGAGGACGTAGGAAGAAACATGACAAAGACTGTTAAAAAGATTATAAAAGACACAACAGATATGCATCATATATTATCCTTTATTTAAAAATGTAATTGTGAAATGAGCTTTGAATTCTATAGCCATCAGCCCAGCCCAGCGCAGTTCGCCGTCCAGCTTGACATAACATATCATGCGTACCTACACAATAATATGACTGTCGAGCTCTACAGATAAGTTCTGTTAGTGAAAAGATAACTTTGCATGTATTCTAAAGGTGGTCTTTACTTAGGTGTGAATTTTGCAACCTGAAAAAAGCATTTTTTTAAAGGTACATGTAATGTGCTATTTCTACTGCTATAATATCACTGGCGACAAGGCACTGTAATGATAATAACATTGGGGGCAGTATTCCTGAACATGACATTATGTACAACACATGGGAAAGTTACAGGTAGTTTTAATTCTCCAGGGTTCTGTAGTTTTTAATGATGAAATGACAGCTCTGCTTCTGGAATTTTAAAGTTGCTTCAACAAAAACAGTACATGTATCTTTGTAAAATACAGGTACTCTTCTTACTAATACTTTGAGATGGGTGATTCAAGTAGACAAAAGAACTATTCAACCTTTTAACTATTGCAATCATATCTTACAAGTCAAATCTTTATGACAGCAAAGAAGTGTTCCTGAACAGAATGAGAATACAAAGCAAAGAAAAGATAGAATGCTTGAAAAAGCAATCGATTGACAACTTACCATTTGGCACCATTTGCAGCGAGTCAATAGAGGGCGTCTTGTCATCTCTGTATCATATGAAACAAGAAAAAAATCAAGAGAGTAAGTATGACATAAACTCATATCAACTCCATAGGATATAGTTAATATAGTTGGGTGTTCCCTATGTAAAACCATAAATAACTCCCTAAGAACTTTACAAGGTCAATCAATTTTTCAATGGTTTGGTTGCAGGAGTAATAGAATGGCAACTATTACTGTTGTGTTTATAGAAAAGAAACAAAGCAGAATGAAATAAGCTGCATGAATTTCAGTTTACTATGACGAGACATGGTTTGCAACTTAATTAAGTCATGTACAGTGTAGTATTCAATTCTATGACAGAGCAAGAACATGTTTTTTTTTCTTTCTTTTCTTAAAACAGAGTCTAAGTTGGAACAATCAGGTTCCATTTGCGCTTGGTTAATGCTATCCTTCCTTTTCATACTTTGTATCACAAGTTATTGCATAGCTTGTTAAATCTTATTTCAATATACTAACTGGAGACAAATTACATTTGAGGGCTACTGCTGGCATCCATTAAAGCCCATGTACATGTTTGGTAAGGCCCCAACAACTTTTTGTCCAATTTCTTTCATTTTAGTTGATCAATGCCAAGATATAAATTCTGACCTGCTGTGAAGTGTTTTGGGGGTCTTTATGTGCAATATTTAAAGATAAAGACCAGTTCTGGTCATGCAATTACATTGTGAAAGAAACGTTGTGGAATCGATCAGAAAAGGTTGATCATCTAGCATATAAGTATTGGTGTGTACTGCAAGGTTCTGGAATCATCAAAATGATAAGAAATTTGGCCCAGTCTTGGTAAAGTTACAAGCACTGTACACAGAAAGATGTATATGGGACTACGCGACCATGTGCGCGATATCTATTTGGTCCCAATAGATATAATAATTTACCAAATATATCACTTAGTAGGCGGTTTCCCTACTTTCCCGGCAAAATTTGTATCATCACGTATTGTCAAAACATATTCTTTCACATGATTGGTAATGAGAGCTTCCATCTCATTTTTTTTGAGAGGGGCGTTTCCAAAACTGGTCTTTACCTTTAACAAACGAGAGATGAAAAACAGTTTACATGTATGACCCAGCATAAATATTCCCTAATTCCATTAAGATATCTATTCTAAATTGATCTGAACTCATGGACAGAACACCCTGATTGTTTGACACGAGTGGAACATTACGAGGACATATCCAACAAGCTGAATTTCAATAACTTTTCTTGCTACCAGGACAGGATACTATCATCCTGAATTACTGTTGCAAGCACAACATTTAAGCAGCAACAACTTTTCAAGCCATGTGCAAACAACGATGACGATGAATCTATTTGTTTTTACTCACTTGAGAGTTATCTATCGTGTATGCATTCGACCTAAATGCAGGAAGATTTAAGATCAGTTTAGTCATAGCGCATGCGGTCAAATATCTATTTCACACTTTGCTATATATAAATTTCATCATGTATGATTTTGATGGCATGGGCATTCAAGAAGTTTCAATTAATTCTATTTCCCATTCCCATATAAAACAGATTAAACGTAAACCTGTTCATAAAGGCCACTTAGCTAGATAGGACAGCAGGCAAGCAATGAGTACTGGTAGTGTCCTGATCAGTGATACCATCAAACCTGTTCAGAAAGGCCATCTATCCCTACATATGATATTGGTGGTCTCCCTACATGAAAGTTTGATAGGATTTTGTCACTAGCCCTTTCAGTGCTCATAAAGCTCATCTCTCTTGAAATTCTAAACAGGACTATGACTTGTGCAGTTAGATATCTTGAAAAATATTTGTATCAATATTAACAATATGAAGAAAGAAAAAAAAATCATCTGTGGCCATTTAATATTGTAAACTTGGTGTCGCCGTAAGGGCTAGAATATCTCTAACCCTATCCCTTTCTTTAGGTACCTTATCTATAGACTTTGGCAATTATATCATGCTAGAATTCCTATGTTTTAATTCCTTTTCAAGCCTTTCACTACCCCCCCCCCCATCAATGTGCTATTATTAGACCAAGTAGTGATATGAATGAAAAGGATTGGACAATAATTACAGGATGATTCATATAAAACTAATTTACTACAGCAGATTTGAGTTGCAATACAGCGATATGGCCGATCCTGGAATTGAAAGACTATTATCTGATAAGTTAATATAACTAGTATAAATATTATAAATGTATCAAGCTTTGAACATGTCTGTTCAATGTTGACTAGCTCTCTTTTTCATGTTAAGATTCTCAAGGGGTTGGTTGGTACAGGGAATATACTTACGATTTATAGAAGCAGTCTCTGATGAGCACGATACACAGTAGCAGGAAGCAGACTCCCAGAAGAGAAATGACGGCAATAACCCATGGCTCATTGATGGCCGATGTGCCCTTAGGTCTAATGATGTACTCAAAGCTAGGTCCACCTTCCTCGATCGGACCCTTGTATTCGACTAGGAAGCCCTCCAGCTGCTCGCTGGTCAGAGCGGCAGTGTTGCCCATGGGGTCATTGGGGTCACTGACCCAGAAGGTCACCTCGACACCCTCGCTGACCTCCACCACGCTGGTGATGATGATATTGTCAGAACTGATGGAAAAGTGAAAAAATATAGATATTGTATATTAAAAGGATGTAGAATAGAGGAGAGGAATATGGAAACTACAATATGGAGAGAAACAGAGAGACAGAGAGAGAGAGGGGGGGGCAAACGGAGACAAAGAAGGAGAGAGAGAGAGAGACAGACAGACAGAGAGAGAGAGGGACAGACACAGAGAGAGAGAGACAGAGAGACAGAGAGAAAGAGACAGAGAGAGACATAGAGACAGAGAGAGAGACAGAGAGAATGAAGGTAGAGAGACAGAATAACAGCAAAAATAATTTCAGGAAAGGAGAAAGGAGGTTTGGACAGAAATAGGAAGAGACACAGAGATACAGAAAAAAAATGCAATTGACAAAATTCAGGTGATAACAATAAAGGTGAACAAAATTTACACAATTTTGAATGACAAAGCTATAAAAATATTAATGTGGGTCTTATTAAACAATTTTAATTCTTATCAATCAATTTTAACTCTTATAGGTATTCAATTTTATTTATGATATTTGTATACCAGTATAACTTTTCCATTTTTTTTTACAATTTATTTTCTTTATATAATTATACTGATGATTGTAGTTTGACAACATTTTCATGTATATATATATATGTATATATTGCCATTTAATATGAATCTTAATGTTCATTTTCATCTTGTATATACATGAGCAGTTCAGCTTATTGCTGCAAACAATGTTGTTCAATAATCCATTTTTTAATTGAATGAATTGAATTAATATAAAAAGTGAAAATGAAAATTATAATTTAACTTCTCTTCCTCAAGAAACCTAGTAGTCCTAGTTAACCACTTAATTTTTGATAATGATAACCAAAATTGCTTCTTTACATGAATTGGTTCAATGATAAATAAAAGTTCTTCTTTACATGAATTGCTTCAAACAACGGTAAACAAAAGTGCTTCTTTACGTGAATTGGTTCCCATTGACATCAGCCAGACAATTTTCTTGTGCAGCCATACAAAAGACATTAAGCTGCTCTGCAACGCTTGAGGCAAAAATGTCATAGTCCTCGGGTGTAAGCTGAAAAAACAAAAATATATTTTGAATGTCAATACTTGTGTTTTGGAAGTCAATTGTTATATACATTTATCAAGGATATTTTTAACCCTTCCTCAAGTATCCTTATAAGAATCTGGTTTTGACATAGAAATTTAAAAAATGTGACTTACTGTCTCTGAAGTTTCATCTACCAGTAGAATAGTCACACTACCTATCATCTCTCCATCCTTCTCAACTGGAAAATAACAAAAAGGAGAATATTTGAAAACAAAACTGTTTACAATGATGTTAGAGATACATGTAGGACAATGAATGAAGTTCTACATTTAGAACAAGGTTTTAAAATAAAAATCCACTGAAGAATGCCAATATACACTGGATGTAAAACTTTCAACAATGCAGTCACATCATACCAAACCAATGTATTTGTATATTGTACAAGTTTATCTGAAAAAATGTGCAAATCGTTTTTTAAAACTTTCTTCCAGTGACTTCTTCTCACATTGCAGGTGAACACCAAGATGGCCATCTTTCATTTGAACACCCTTAAGCTGATCGTGAGAATAGCTTGGTATAATACTTCATTGACTTGATCAAGAGGTTGAGGTTTACAATCTGTGTCTGATGTGCAATGTACTTTGACAGAACATAGGGCATTTCATCAACTTATTTGTAGTAAAATGTAACATAGCAGGATTTATTTCTTCTAAGATACTGTGTGCTGATAACTGCTAAAGCTAAAGTCTGTGTATTGATTTCCAAAGCACTTTATACATGCATAGGGTTTGCTGAACAATCTCATCAGGATGATTTTGGATAATATAGAGATGAATTCCATGACACGTCCAAATCGAATTACCTGTGTGACAGTTTCAGTGTCATCTAAGATCTGGCGATCACCAAAAGGGCATCTTTTGGCGATTTGGGGAAAACTGTCAGCTAGCTTCAGTCTGCAAGTACACATCTGAGGGAGGTGTCTAGACTTTGACTCCAAATTTTGCACACAAGTAATTAAATCTGGATGTGTCATAGAACTCATTTCTAAATGCAGAGAGATGTTTTCTCATGTTTCGATATATGCATTACAAAAGAACACAAGATTTTTATCACAAAGCTCTGCTGCCCTCACCTGTCTTAGACTCGTAAGAGAGTTGGAAGCCCGTAGCAGTCATTGACTCATCACTCATGAACCTCATCCAGGCCTGGTGTGACTCAGTAACCAGGGTGCCCTCAGGAGGGCTATCACCGGTCAAGGTCACAACAACGTTCTCATCAACAGTAGCACCAGATCCAATGATCAGGAAATCATGCCTGTCGAAAGATTTCAGAAATGTAATCCAAAATTTTATAGAAATTTGGAAGTTTATTTTTCATTGATGTGAATTTAGATATAATGAATTTATAAAAAGTTAAAAAGAAAATTGTCACAAAATCATTTTTGTTTTGCTAACACAGTTTAGTGTACCGATCTAATTCAAAAGGGATGAGCTATAGTGCATGCCATGACCATATAATGTATATAAAATATTGAATGTCACATGATCACATTTCAGCCAACAGGATAAACTTTTACAAAGACCCCATTTCATATAAAAATATCTCTCACGTCATTAAATATTTTTGGTAGAAGTCATACATGTACATGTAAGATAGAAACATGTGACCCATTCAGTGGACATGTAGACTCATTTCTTAATTCCACAAGAATCTACATTCCAATTAAAATGAATAATGAATCCCTACATATCAGGGTTTTCCAGTTAATTGGCGGATCATGGTGAAGCCATTGACTAACCCTTGTTCGAGGTCCAAGTTCTCTAAGCTAATTTCCACCACCTTGGTGGCGTCTGGGAGCATGATGGTGTACACGCAATCCTGGTTGTTGGAGTATAGGTCGGGGTAGTTGGGCGAGATGATAAAACCAGATTCCTCCAGGAATTCAGTGATGCCACACTCTCCACCTGTAAGAAAGGCATGGAAAGGGTTAAGTTTGAGTTACATTGTAGCTTGGGGATGTAACATTTGCTCCTGTGTCATTTTCTTCACACTTTCATAAAAAATAATAGGGTTAGAGTTAAGACTTGCAATTGCGTTTCAGGTAAGAATTATGTCTAGATGTAGTGTCGGGTCCAGGATTAAAGTTTGAGTTCCATTATGATCTGACATTTGCTCTTACGACATTTGCTCCAGGCTTTTATTTTATCAAAGATATAAGGTTAGGGTTAGGGTGGTGAATGGGTTTTTATAATATATAAGCCTTTCATGATGATTATGTCAAGACATTAAAGTACAGGAATCATGTCAATGTTAACAGTTTAATGCTGTTATGTGCCTGCTGTATCTGCTTGGGTGCTCCCAAAACTGTCATAGATTACCTACCAAGACTTAGATTTTCATTATTTCATGATTATGGGATAACTTATCTTCCAAGGGGAATACATTTCTTCACAATGATGGTACCTGTTTCAGATTAAACAGAAAAATGCACACATGGCAATTCTTGACCCCAAAAATTGTTCAAACCATGCCATCCATGACATTTGAGTGGTTAAGCAATAAAGTTAGGATAAAATCCTTGGTATCAACTCTACATCAGAAAGAAGTACTTACTTGCAGGAGTATCGATGCGAACCAGTGTTCCAGCTGGCGGGAGGATGTAGGATGTTGTGATGGCAGCAATATCAAAGGTATAGACTGTATTGGCCATCAGATTCTTCACCATGTACGAATCCGTCTCTCCGCCGACCACGTCCAGACTGAATGCCTCCTCGTCCGGTGACACAACAACATAAATGCGGTAACCTGTGACCTCACAGTTGGCATCAGAGGTTCGCCACTGGAGCTCGATGGCGTGGGATCGATGGCTTCTCCGCGGAGAAGGGATGGGTTCTGATCGGCGATAGCCCAATCTTTGGACAAAGAGTTTTAAGTAAATCCAAGTTTATTTAGACAATCTTCATGCAACACAGACAAATTTCTTCAACAGCAATTCTATATCAAAACTTTGTCTGATAAGTTCTGTTAGGATATGAGTTCTTTGCAATGAACGGTACATTTGGAGATGGCTAAAGATTTAATTAAAAATTGTAATGAGACTACTTGCTGCCCCCAGAGGATACTAGAGGGGACCAGAGGGCAGGGATTGATGATGATGATGATGATGATGATGATGATGAAGACATTACTGTAACTATCCATAAGTTTATTGACCTTCATAATTGGAAGTTAATATTCTATGTTCTAAAATATGGATCGATGCAAATAATAATTATGAATTTGAATGGGGATTCTTCAATAATGAATGAGGCCTGGAGATACTTGGGTGAAACGCTTTATTTCACATGAAATTTAGTACATGTGATCAAGAAGATTAAATTGAGATTTTATGTCAAAGTGAATGAATGCCCTAGAGGCATTTAAAAAAGAAAATTGAACAAACATTTTGTTTAAGAACATTCAGCTGATTGAATCATTGAAATAAACAGGGGCAACACTACACATGCATTCAAACACCAACACACGTTGACGTCTCACCTTTAGGAGTGACCTCACAGATGTACTGGCCGGGTCGTTCACACTCCCAGTCATTCCATGATCCACCGTTGAGCATCTGACCACAATCCTGGGAACCTGAGAGGTCGCTGGGCTGGCCCACGGCCCAGTTGGACCTAGCCCAAAGGGCTGGAGCTGTACAGTCCACCCACTTCCAATCTCCCTCAGTTCCCTTATCATAGAAACCTGTGAAATTAAGAAATAAGAGAAGTGTAATTTTTACAGGTACAATTGAATATTTTGGTTCTCCAACACATGATCTGGCGACAATTACTCTGCAGACAAAATATGACACCACACACAGTCTTTGCTTCAATGCTGGACCAATCACTATACCTAACCCTAAACCTAACTTAAAACTCAATTACAGTCTTAGCCGTGTTGCCTCACCAACTACTGGATCACCAATTTATCATGTGCATATCAGGTATTCAACCTAAAGGCTTACACATAACTAAAAACGACCCCGAAAAAAAAAAAAAAAACTCACAAATTTCTTGACTGTAGAAGCTCAATAAAATCACATCAATTCAGTAGAAATGAAATAAAAAATCAAATAAAATCGGAACATTAAATTACGATCAAAACAGATATACGTATCAGGACTACATAAGAACCAAAAGAACGGTACCGGTATACTGTGGTTCTGTGAATTTCTACCTATTCCAAAATCAAAGGAATTAAAATGGAAGGAAATAATATATACAAAAACAATCAATGAAATTACTTGTCCATATTCTTTCAGCGATCAAACAACTACTTTTAATTGACATGTTCAGTTACATACATGTATCAACATCAAACTTCATGAAAAGACAAAGAAAATACATGTACTTCTGTAAGAATTCCTACCTATCCAATAATCTCCTTCAGCCAGAATATCACGCAGATAGTTGAATTCCTCTTCGGTTTCCATAACGACCAGGTCTCCATCTTGGATGGACTTGCAATCAGCCCGAGCCTCATCCCAAGTCACCTGGTTCAGGACTATCTTGTAACAGCCATAGTTATAACCTGGTACCCAGCCTGGCTCACACAGATCTGGTCCAAAAATAAACAACAATGTATTATATGTCTTTTATTCTTTTCTATCATTGGTACTTGTTCTTATCCGTTTGAAGTATGTTGATTTTTCTTTCAATAATGTTTCCTAGCTTTCCGTATTTATATCTATGCATTATGCATGTAAAGACAAAACTTAAATTGGTAATTATGACTAATAAAAGGCATGGCATTGAATTAAACTGATTTGTTTTCATAAGAATATTTACTTGAGTTACTTTGAACTACTAGCAAAATACCATTATCACTGCATATTTGGGTTCAAAATATCAGGATACAACTGTTTTCAAAGCAAAATCATCTAAAATATTCTTGTATCATTCTAATACATGTATTTCAGATCCTGCACAGGCCATTCATAATGTAAGAATTACCAGTAATGTTTTTGCTCAAGGCAGAATGAAATCATCAAAAGTCAAAAGGGAGATGGGACTTCTCTTAGTTATAGGATGCACAAATTTAGAAAACATGTTCACACATACATGTCTGCATTCCAAATAAAAACTGCTACATTTTCTTGAAGTACAAAACTAGATTCACAATTTAGATATTACCATCCATGGATGGAGTCTCTACAACAGTTTCCTCAGCAGCCAGGACTGGTCCAGAAGCCAGCACGGAAGAGATGGAGAAGTTATACGCAAATCCATCCTGGAGGTCTCCAAGGGTTACTGTGGATGCATCAGCTCCTGGAACATCTACGCTGGTAGGGATGGCATCTCGAGGGTCTAGGTATGTGATGCGGTAGGCGGTGACGTCACAGCTGAAGCGGACAGATGGGGTCCAGGATAGGGTGATGGTGTTGGGGTTGTCCGCTTCTCCACGGAAACGACTTGGGTTGGCTTGTGATGGAAGGTAGCCTTGAAGGGTAAAAAGAATTGGAAAAAAATTTATATAATTCTTTTTTAAAAACACAGCTGTATCTGATACAAGTCCATGATAGCATGATGGATTAAGGGTTGCCCGCTTCTCCACAGAACTGACTTGGGTTAGCTTGCAATGGCAGGTAGCCTTGATTTGTAAAAGGATTTGAAAAATATGCATGTGATAGTCTATGGCAGTGACTTATTGAAATTTTTCCACTGATGCACAATTTTAGTTATTATGTAGCCATTTTGTTTGTTCTTTCATTATTATAAGAACAAAAGCATGCATTCTTTCATGCTACAAGCCAATTAAAATGAATTGAATTTTATAAGAGAAAGATCTTAATTTTGTTACAACTCCTCTTATGCTATAACTTCAATCAGCTCTAGCTCTCTGGACAACAGAGTCCCCGGACATTAATAAAAAGGGGAAGTTCTTGAACTTACTCTTCGGCCAGATCTCACAGATGTACATCATGGTGCGGGCGCACTCCCAGTCGTTATATTCCCCAAAGTTGGTGACTTGCCCGCAGTCCTGCAAACCGTTGAGATCGTTAGGCTGTCCAGGGGCCCAGTTAGAGTAGGCAAACTCTGTATCAGCTCCACAGTCAACCCAACTCCACTCGCCCTCTCTGGCTCGGTCATAGTATCCTTCATAAGTATAGGATTGAAGATATTACAATATACCATAATCACTCACAAGCTTTCAAGTGTCAGATAAAGTCTTTTCCTATATCAATCATACTATAGATTCAGATGCTATAAAATCATAAAATTGTCCGCAAGCACATCTTTTTCAATCTATCTTCCCGTCGTGCTCTAGTGGATAAGTCACCGGACTGTGGATTGCTTGGTTCGCGGTTCAAGTCTCACTGCAACACTAATGTACTTTGGCAACACATTAATCTACAAGTGCCACACTTGACCCAGGTGAGGTAAATGGGTCCTTGGCAGGAGTTAATTTCTTGAAATGCTCGAGCAGTATAATGGCAGCCATGCTAAAGCCAGGGTAATAATTGTGGATCGCCAGCAGCGTCAAATTTGACAAACATGAGCGCTATACAAGAACTCACTATTATTATCATTAAATAAATCTCATTATACAACTTCCAAGAATGTTCCGTAATCTGATTGGTTTAAATCGGTTCACGTGACATTCAGTGGACTACACTATTGCACTCGCCGGAGTGCAGGGATAGTGATTTTGGTTAGCACATTTCCTGCACTCATAATGAGGTCGAGGTCATCAATGGAGTGGCAATGGGTCGCGTGTCAAAGTTTGCGTGAAGTGTATACTGTACGCGCAATGATGCTCGGATAACCAAATCAATAAATGCCAGGAAAAGTGTGCCTTGGGTGTGATTATTACGTCACAATAGAGTGCGCGCAAAGTGCGCAGGTTCTCATACGCGTTATAGGTATGCGCGTACTAATTGGATGGACTTAACTTTGCAACTTTTGGATCACTTTTTAGTCAATGGTTGAGAGACCGAGCGTGAGCGTGAAGGTAAGAATACAATTCAATTATTTATTCATTGACTTTGGGGGCAGCTCAGTAGGAGGGGAAGTTGTATAAAACAAACAATGCACGTTTGCTCGTGCATTTGTGGGCGAAATAATGCACTCTGTGCTCGACTCGCCACCTGGATATACCGCACTCGGTCCTGCGGACCTCGGTGCGGTATATCCAGGGGCTCTTCTCGCACTTCGTGCATTATTTTGCCCTGAATGCACTCGCTACCGTGCGTTATTTGTATACTAATACATTTGTTCTGTGATTTTCTTTTCCTCTGTCTATACTTTTAGTGATAGTGTACTGTCTTTTTTGTGAGAAGCACCTATGTGTGCCCTTATGAAAATAAACATCATATGTGAAAATGGAGAGAGGGTAAATGAAAAGAAATGAACTTACGGAAAGGGTCCAAAGAAATAAATGATATATCCAAATTTCACGGCAAATTTGACAGTACCCATGAATAGTATTGCATTTTGAAACATCAGAGCAACGATTCCACTCACCAATCCAGAAGTCGTTTCCAAGAGTCGCATTCAGCAGGTACTGATTCTCTGCAGCTGTTTCTATGACAACCAGATCACCACCATCGACAGACATACAATCATCACGAGCCTCGTCCCATGTGACAAGGGTCTTGACAACCTTATAGCAGTGCTCACCATATCCAAGGAACCAACCCTCAGGACATGGATCTAATAAAAGTGTCGAGATAAATGCATGGAGTAACTTGAGGCTTACACACTGTCTTGAGGGAGGCATGATGGCTCAGTGGTAGAGTAGATGTCTGGTGATTTTTTTTTTTTTTTTTTGGGGAGAGGGGAGTTCCCAGACTCAAAACTAAGTGTCATTTGGTGAGGCATTCAATGAATTGTACAGTCATGTAGTTTCAGAATGCTGCAAAAGGTGATCACAATCTGTACTCATTACAAGCATTTATGTGCAACAGGACTGGTAAACCTAGTGAGGATGGTCAAAATTTCATGTTACCTCATAATACATGTAACACTAATGCTAATACACAGCACTTAAAGGGCACCACTGTTTCAGTTGACAATTCTGAGGCACGCACAGAGGAATATCTACAAGGATAATTTACAAATCATGTGCTGAGGGCCAGAAGGGCGTTAATCGGGTGTAAAATGATATGAGTCAACGTCCTGCTTCTAACCAGACAATACATTAGTAAATTAGAGTGGGGGGACAGAAAAAAGATGAAAAATATACTAAACAATTGCCCAAGAAATAGACTCATAACCGAGTTAGGAGTGAAAACTTACTTGCAGGTGGCAGCGTGGCCACTGTTGTTGTTCGGGTTGTATTCCTTGGTCCCATATAGGTGTTTGCACGTAGGGTGAAGGTGTAAGTGGTCTCTGGCATAAGACTGGTAATCAGCTGGCTATTAGAGTCACCTCCTGGCACCTCGACAATCTGGAGACCATTGTTCATGTAGGTAATTCTGTTTTGGAGCAAAGGATTCATATATTTTAATCAACGGATTCAGATAATATTGAATGATTAACATATTTTACAGAAAAATAAATAATTTTAGACTTACAGAAGGCATAAAAGACATTTGAATGATAGTTTTATCTCCTACTGTGGTATTTCAGGCACTCTTCAGTGTTGGTCAATATCATTCGCTCTTCATGCATTATTCAAACTCATAGCATGTATTTGGGTCATCCGGTATTCTGACTGGATGGCACAAATACAAATTCATTACAGTGCAAAAGAAATGACGACAACAACAGCAACATCTTGATATTTCTGAATGTGCAGGGTTATTGCTCATACAATAATTAAAAGAATTGTATTCATTTACCTTCTGAATGAATTATCTAATGCACACTACCAACTAACAAGAGAATTATGCAAAAATATTGGTTAGAGGATGCCAGCAATAATACATCATAGTTTTAGGGACCTGGCCATGATACTCTACTCACGTATATCCAACGATATCACAGTTGTAGTCTGACGGCGACCATCGAAGTAGAAGTGAATCCTCAGTGACTGCAGTGCTTGTGAATAGAGACGGGTCAACATCATTGTAAGTGAAATCTGTAATTTAAAGGGATAGAACAGAATGTCATCAGCATAATGATATTCAATGCAAAATGAAGAAAATGCATAGAAAGATCTTACGGATCTTACTTTGTTACGTTTGGAACCAGTGGACTGTTATAAAAATACATATGGGATTAGATACAAGGTGGTGAAATTAAATAATTGAAAATCCTGAGTATTCACAAGACTCCAAACTTCTAACGAATCATTTGATTTCTAGCTCTTTCATATTCTATTCATTGCTATAATCTTACAACTAAACAACTTTAAAAGTTGTTCACTTATGATCTCAAAGCATGATTGAATTTGAAGTTGTGTATTTTTTCAAAATATTCATATTGCAGTTTATTTATAAGGAAAATTACTACTTTGTCTACAACAGGCTATGAGAGTAACAATTATGAAAATAACTTTATAAAAAATGAGCAAGTAGGAGGAATGGGAGAGGAAGAAAAAGATAAAGAGATAGACCAATTGAGAGAGAGAGAGAAAGAGAGAGGAAGAGAGAGATACAGCAAGATACAGAGAGAGAGAGAGAGAGAGAGAGAGAAAGAGAAAGATAGAGACAGCAAGATAGAGAGAGAGAGAGAGAAAAAAAAACAGCAGGATAGAGAGAGAGAGATAGAGAGAGAAAGATAGAGAGAGATAAAGAGAGAGAGAGAGAGAGAGCAAGATAGAAAGAGAGACAGAGACAGAGAAAGAAAGAGAGAAAGAAGTAAGCGTTACTATTGACTTTACCTTTCACGATGATCTCACAAACGTAAGGCAGAGCCCTCTCACAGGCCCTATCATTGAACTTGGCATTGTCTTGGAGTTGGCCACAGTTCTCGCTGCCGTCAACGTCCGATGGCTGACCTATGTCCCACTGGGCTTGACCCCAGGCTGAGAGGTCAGAGCAGTCTACCCAGCGATAGGATCCATCCTCTGCCCTGTCGTACAGACCTAAAACACAAAACATATACCACAGGTTATTTCACTCATTCAAGTTTAAATAAATATAAGTGTAGATCATGGATAGCAACTCAATAAAATGCTGAAGAGAAGACCCAAAACACATATTTTTTCATCTACAGTAGATACAGAGACATGCACATACATATCTAAAACCTAATACATATTTTAACGAAATGCATATTTATACATTCCATCAGATATAGGTCTTTTCAAATTGTATATGGGTAGGAGCACAAACTTTTAACAAAACCTGAATTCATAAAACATCAATTCTGTATCACTTCATCCAAATGTATTGCACAACAAAATAAAACAAACTCTTTTTCTTTCTCATTTCTGTAATTCAAAATTGATATATACAAGCTCCATATAATCACAAGGTGTACAATACCAATCCTCTGCTCCCACTAAACATACAGGAAGGAGAAACCATCTAGGGAAACATTTCAAATTGATTTTGTACTCACCAACCCACCAATCATAGCCCCCAAATCCTTTCTCAATGAAAAAGGCCATCTCATCCTGAGTATCTACAACAGCCAGATCTCCATTGGACGTGCTCATGCAGTCCATACGAGCATCGTCCCAGTCCTTCGAGTCAGTTACAAAGCGGTAACAGCCGTAGTTGTAGCCGACTTCGTAACCTTCGGGGCAGATGGCTGATGAAGGTGGATGTCAAAGATTTACGGGAAGATGCACAAAGTTGATATTAACAATATTGTTTGAATAAGTAGACACTTTTCTAGGAAGTAAATGTAGTTGTGGTTATATTGCATTTGTGGTGCTTAGTTCATTTACAGGTTTTATGGTGTCCAATGTGCAACAGGTAATGCATGAGTAATTCAAATTTCAAAGGCAGAATCAGTTTTGATAAACATTTACTATATGTATAAATTGTATCATAATGATATTCGTAACATTCACTGCAATAACCCACTACCACGTATGAAAACAATATATCATTATGTTATTTTATTGATTGCTATTATGCTGGTTCTATTTCTATTCATATCCAATATAATTTTTGTGGGATATGTTTCTACATATTTGTGGATCACAATGAGTTGCAGGAAAGCAGTCTTGGGTGAATCTAAGTTCTACAATGAATAAATAAATTCAATCCAAGCCAACTCACTGGATTCATTGAATGTCTGGATCAGAGTCATATATCTGCTCTCCAATACACCCTGTGCAGTGTAAGGAGTAATAGACACAACATACAGAGTGTCTGGTTTCAGACCGGTGATCTCGCCTCGTAAGGAGATCGAGCCGACGACGTCGATGATGATGTCGTCACTGATGCCGCCGTCTGAAGCAATGAGGTAGTAGCCGAGGAGGTTGCAGCTGGATAGGGATGGCACCCACATGGCAGATGCAGTCAAGGCTGAGGTAGGTTCGACCATGAACTGGGATGGGTATTGATCCTCTTCTGTGAAACCTGGTATGTACATAGACATATGTGATTTAACCCGTTTTACTCAGTTCTATCTATCTAGTAGACAATGTTTTTATTGCTTTTGGTTTAGTTTTCTCACTACGTGCCAATTGATCAAAAGCTCTGCTCACCAATTTTGGTAACTTTCATCTCTCTCCCTGCATATCCCTTCATAGTCTTTGTGCAGGTTGATTGCTCTTTTGTTCACTAAAGTACAGTTTGCAAACAAAATTTAATCAAATTGGTACAAATTTCTATTCTTTTGAAAACATTACCATATTTACTAGCTATAGTATGTGAGCAATTGATAACAGATATGTACTTATTGGAAAAATCATATCTTACCCTTAGCCTGGACCTTACAGATGAAAGGTCTGGTGGTGTCGCATGAGATATCGTCCCATTCCCCTGCGGTAGTCAGCTCAACGCAGTCATTGTTACCAAGGGGATCTGACGGGGCGCCTGGAGCCCAGCTGGCAGTCTGCCAAGTGTCCGGGGCCTGGCAGTCCATCCAACGGAAGAGGCGCTCATTTCCAAGATCATTGAAACCTAAAGACCACAAGTGAGAGAAAAATATTAATTGTTAAAATGTATTTCACATTCATCTGTGACAATGAAATACAAATAATTGGACTGATTGCCTTTCATTATACATTTTAAGGGCTTTTATCGTTTGTAACAATTATTCCAGGTGCTCAGAATTTAACAAGTGATAAACTAACAACATAAATGGAAACCTCTCCTTTTACAAAACTTTTTCAATTTTCATACTTGTATAATATACAGTTCCAAGATACATTCCTACAGACTAAACCGATGGCCTTACTCAGCTGAGCATGTCAGTACAGTTTCAACTCTTTAACAGCTTTGGTCAATCAATGGCACAAACAGGGGTTTGCCACAGTCGACTCTTGTCACACCTCAGTGTACATATGCATACATACATACATACTCTTAACAATGTGGTAGTCTTGGGTATTGTTCCATGGTGAATAAAAGTCACAATAAAGGGAGAACAGTATCTCCCATTTTCAATCTAACATCAGGTCATAACAAGGGTACTCTTACCAATCCAGGATGCCAAAGGCAAACGAGTGTTGTTGACAAAGTCGAGTTCAGCAATGGTGTCGATGATGGCGAGGTCAGCATCCGGGTCATCGGCCTGGCAATTGAGCCGAGCATCGTACCAGGTTTGTGGGTTCACCGCAAACCTCCAGCAGGTATAGTCAGGTCCCTGCTCATAACCAGATGGACAATTGGTCGCTGTGGAAAATCAGAGGGATAAATGTTATGATAATAATAACAATAATAATGATAATGTATATGATATTTATGTTTAAATTTCCTGGAAAAGCCATCTTGATTATCATTTCACAATGTAAAAAATAAGTTTGTCTTTTATATCGTTTATGTTTATGCACAGGGCCTCTCAGGACAACAGTATTTTAAATAGTGATGAGGCTACCCGGTTTAAAGAATACTGAATAAATAAATAAATATATAATAATAATACACTGTACAATAAAACCATGTGGCTCTTTTATTAAAGATTTTAAAATGGAATAAAAGAACTCATTAGTCAATGGGTTAATATTGTTCTTCCCGATCATCCAGTAGTCATATTACTAAACTTGGCTTTAAGCAAGCTACATGTATTGTGATAAGGGGCTCATCAAGCATGCAAGCAATTTCTTCCAACCAGGCAACCTATGTATTTCACCTGGGTAGAGAGTGGCAAATGTAGATTAATGTCTAAGCTTGTTCTAACAAGTCTATTTATCCTATCATCTTTCAGGTGTCTACATCAGATATGAAGTATACAGTTTCACCTGTATATAAAGACCGCTCAAGGGAAATATGAAAAGTGGTCTTTATAGGCAGGTGGTCTTTATGTACAGGTTCCCTTAGTACATGTATCAATGAGAAACTTAATTCAAGGGAAACAAAAAATGTGGTCTTTAAAGACAGGTGGTCTTTCTATACAGGTGGTCGCCAAAGCAGGTTTGACTGTACTTGACACTGGATAATTCCTACTTACTGCCTTCTGGTAGGGTGGTTTCCGACAATGGTGGCAAGGATGCAAGACCTCCAAAACTGAATGTCTCTGTTGTCAAGGTGATGACGTAGGCCATGTTTGGAGTGAGTCCCGTCAGGTCAATAGAGCTCGAGGTTGATCCCTCAACAGTGGTTCCCTTAATAATCAAGAAACATTTTATTATTATACCAAGAAAAAAAAAAAAAAGAACAACAACAATAACGTTATTTTTTGCAAGCACATAATGTATTCACAAGTCACTTTTTTATGTTTAGTTCAGTTCAGTTCAGTTCAGTTTGTTTTATTATCATATCGCAGCCTCAGCTGAATTACATGGCAATTTACAATTTAAAAATAACATCACATTTCATGTTTACTGAGTTTCAAGCTCATATTTTGAATAAAGAATATTCATAGCAGAGTTTTCTTTTCAGGTCTATTAATTAGCTTTTCGTCCTCAAATCGGCACCACTTATTTCAATTTTCAACTCCTACCTAATTTATATAAATAGAAATGTATATTAAATGAACCAATGTGAATGACAATTACCCAATTTGACAAAAGCTTACCAATTCATGAAAACGTTGATCATCAATTTCCAAATGTGTTGCCAATTTAAATAGCTTAAAGATAATTTACAATTAAATCACACTTATTTATGAACAGCCCAATGTGCTGTAGTTTAAAGTTACTCAAAATTTTGTGTGATCTTCGCTCTTTCTGCTTAAATATAATGTATGGGCAATTCTTAACATTCTGAATGGAAAGATATTTCAAAAACCAAAGTGCTCACCTCTCCAATTCCACCAGCTGGTGTGTATGTGATGGTGTATCCTGTGACATCACAACGATAAGAGCTTGGACTCCAACTGACACGTATGATGTCGGAGCTCAGAGCCTCCGTCATCAGCTCACTAGGGTTGTACGCATCCGGAATGATGTCGGGAACTACACAAAATAATAGCAAAAGATCTTTAATACAGGGGTGTATGTAGTAGAGGTGGTACATGTTATTCCAACTTGATTAACTACTTATTGCACTTTAGGATTAATGGTAGAATAAGAATTATAAGCATAAAATCATGCTAGCTACTACACGTTCCACATTGCCAGAACAACGATTTAATTTAACAATTGCTTGACACGAATGAGAGAAAAAACGTTTTGAAAGATTTTTGGAAAAGCCCACAACAGGGACATACATGTATTATGGTAGCATTGTATATCCAGCTGTTATTGCATTACAAGTATATAACAAAAAAAAGAATGAAGATGTTCACACAAAATGGCCTTTTCAACACATATATTTTGTTATCATTGTCTTTGATTTTTTGACTGTTTCCATTATATATATATATGCAATTTCAGAGTATAAAATGTACCTGGGATTGTTTCGCAGATGTACTTCTTCGCTACATCACACCTGTCATCGTAGTAATATCCATCTGCACCTAGGATGTAGACACAGTCTTCCAGGTTGCCAGGCAACCGACTAGGTTGATCGTCAGCCCAGTTGTAGATGGCCCATCCCGTGGTTGAAGTGTCACATTCCACATAAGTGAAGACGCCCTCTTGACCTCCATCGTAGTAACCTTTAATAACGGGGAGCAGGAATTACAGAAGACTCAAGGGCTACTTACCTAGATTTTTCGCTACATTATCTTGATTGTTATCACGATGTGATATAACAGAGAAACGAGCTAGCCTCCTGAAAAATACCTAACTGGAATTCATATAATTTAATTTAAACCATCCAAACAGATCCATCATTTTTACAATATGTTTCTAAGGTGCTTCAACATGAGCAGATAGATGGTATCATTTCTCTTATACTGTACAATGAAACTCCTAAATCCATGTCACTAGACATAAAAAGGAATCCTTATAAGATTGGTCCTCGTCATTTTCGATGGCTATTAAATCCCAAATCTTGTAAGGCTAACTTTAGCATGCACACATAGCATAAGTGCACATACCTCTTCACACACTGCTGCACACTGCGAACTTAAAAATCATTAAATCGTACTAGAAAATATGAATCACACATGACTGCACCTAACCAATTATTTGACTAGAGTAAGTTGTATAATATCAAATGAAATGTCTGCTGCTTTTTAAACTAACATGCACATCATCAATCAGACTCACCGATCCACCACTCTTCCCCACCAGAGACATCTCTGATGAAACGGTTTTCCAAGGCATTGTTAATCATGATAAGATCAGCACCAGGAGTAGCACGGCAGTCAGCTCTGGCCTGTAACCAGGTGGATGTCACACCACCAAATTTGTAGCATGTGGGACCATTGACATCAGCCTCAACAAATCCTTCAGGACAATCAACTGTACACAGCAAGAAATACAAAAATATATATGGCTTGGGACTATTAAACAAGGAACAACTAACCCTTACCCTAACCAACCACACAAGTTTAACCCTAACCCCAACTCTGACACTGACCGTAACCCTAATCTTACCCTAATCCTCACGCTAATGCATTGTTTTGATGTATTCTGCAGTTAAGCCCCCAATAATATATAATATCAGAAAGATACTACATTGTATACATATTCATGTACGGCTACATACATGTAGCACATATTTGGTAAGTATACTTGTACCGGTATGTATTATGCAAAACGATATTCATTGTGTAATGAAAGGAGAAAAAAAAAGAGTTTTGTTTTGAAAAAAGAGGTTCTTAAGAGTAGATTTCATTATCAATTTCCACATCTTTCAATTATGATATCCAAATTACTTTGTTGGCTCTATCGTCATAAAATGAAGAATGTTAAATAGAATGAAGTAAAAGATGATCATACTCATCAAACCCTTAGAAAGTCAAGCGACTGTGTTGCCAATTTCAGATCAATCTTTGCAACAGAAGCTGTGCACATGTGTTTCTGTGACAAAACCCTGATACTCAAAACATACTACCAATAATAATAATCTTGCCCTAGGAAACTGAAGATGAACTTACAGAATCTCTCATAGGTGAACGAGAAACCACGTCCAACGATGGATGAATCTGCACTGAACTGGATGACTAGATTACTGCCAATGCTAATGACATCCTCAGGGACTTCAGAGCCGGTCAGAACCTGTGACAAACAGTCAATTTAGCTCAAAGTAAACATAAAATCTTTAAAGGTATTAGGCTCATCATTTATATTTATTCCTGGTTAGGCAGTGGTTACTATCATAATACAACAAATACAAAACATGCGTTGACTTTGATATAATGAAATATCGATTTTAGGCATTTTCTATTCTCCTGTAATAGAGAGAGATGTCCATATATGTAACATGCATTTTCATTAGGTTTTGACCAAGCTTTTTAGGGGCTCTGTAATGACTGGGGTAGGGTTCAATATTGCACATTTTTAGGTTAATGATTAAGAGTTGGACAGAAGCCCACAAAATTGAACTATTCTTACAAAAAAATCCATCTAAGGTTTTAAACACCACTAGGAATAATTACTAAGGGATCTTTACATTTTGTTTATAGAGTGATGCTAATTTAACAAATACCAATAGTAAAACTTTCTCAATCGGATACGTACCAAGGCTCCAAGAGAGTTTGCACGGCTTCCCACAATGCTCAGCGTATCACGACCAGACTCGAGGTCAAAGCCCTCAAAGGAGAGACGAATGTTGTACCCTGCTTCCACCTGTATGGCCCAGTTACAGGAGGCATAGTTGGGATACTGGAAACCATACCCAGGTGACTGGATGGAACCGGAGGTATCTGTGATGACCTCATTGGAGCACATGTCTGCAAAACAACAGGGGTGAAATTTTCCAGTTGGATAGTGTTTTCAGTCAGGTAAACACATTCACAACAGGAGGTGCGATGGCTCACTGGTAGAGTAGTGGCGTCGTTCCCGGGAGGTCCCAGGTTCAAAACCAACAAAATGTACTCATGCCCTTTGGTCAGGCATCCATCCTCATTACCAATTCCCCACTGAATACTGGCCCAGGGCAATGCCCTGCAGTACAAAAGCTTTGATAGAACCAAGTTACAATTATCAAAGGCATCTTTCTAGTCAATACACAATAAGGGTTCAGGTTTTAGATGGAAGTTGCACATTGTAAGTAAATAAAAATTACTTTCCACTACCAAGGGCCTTGTCCTTTAGAATAGCTTTCCTGACTGATAACTTGATAACTCTCCTGCGTTTCAAGAGCTCAACATGTGCATAGTCAGCGATATAAACTCTGAATCTAAATTTTAAAATGCGAAAGTTATCCCTGCTGTCTACATTAAAAAATATAGACCCTGTAGGGCATTAAAATCTCAACATTGATCACTGTTAATTGTTCCCTAAGTGCCTATAAACTTTTATAGGGAGCGTTATTTACTCTCATTATCATTTATATTACTTTGCTGTTGTTGTTGTCAAAGTCATATGTTGCCACAGCAAATGTCTGATCAACCTACTGACAAATTAACTTCCATCTTACCATCAAAGAATGTTATTTCAAATCCACCAAAGTTGTTGCTGGCATCACTGGTGAAAGCAAGCCACATGAGGATGGAGTTTGTGGTGAAGGATTCGTTGACGTGTCCTGAGAGCTGAGTGACACGGGTATCCAAGGAGACAGCGTTCTCTCCTCTACCAGAACCTACATCCAGCATGTCATACTGCTCCTCTGTGCAGGGATAGATAGGATATATTATATATCATGTTGGAGTCAACAAAGGTTTAGAATACCTTCAACAATGATTCAGTTGAGAAGAATGAAATGTGTCTAAATTTGATTACCAGGCATCTGCATGAAATGATCTCTGTAGCTAGGAGAGTTTGGTGGTTTTGAGATCATATCATCAGTCTTAGGAAGTCTCTGTTTAACTAAAAAAACAAGGATAGATGATATTCCAAAATTTGTATGTAATGGCCTCCTTAGAATTTGGTCTTGATTGTCTTACCGGTCGTGAAATCTGTGACGACAGCCCTGATTGGGGCTCCAGAGGATGAGACAATAGACCAGAGGCAGTAGCCATTGGTGCCATAGGGCAATGGATAGTTTGGTGATCTGATGGTCCTGGTGACAGGTGTAATGACAATCGTCTCCTCACAATCTAAAATCGAAATTGAGGATATAAATAGAAATGTAAATGGTACATGTTTCAGGAATTTACAAGTCTAAATCATTTCTTATTTGTTCTACGGATGGAGGGGTCTGGGAAAGACAATATCTAAGTATCGATATCAAGAGAGAGAAGCCAGAGTATTTACGTGAAATGCTACATATGCCAAACTGGACCACAATTATCGCCAAGCAAAGTAAATAATATTGCTGATTCGTATATGAACAGGGAAATACATTAATATTACAGCATTTCTATGGTATTGCTTCGCTAGTATGAAAGTGGATCACATCAGCAATATCGCTGTATTGGCAGGTATGAAAAGGGCTATAGACCTTGCCAGGATCCTACAATTTTAACCTATGAACCATAAGCTATGGTTTCACATCATGAAGGTCATTCACATAAGACACAGTAAACCTCAACAGATGATTTTTGTTTACATAAATAAATGTCAAATAGAGGTGATAAAACAGTTTTTGCAGATTAAAAAAGCCCTTAAAAAATAAGATATATAAGATTGTTGCTTAATTACAAGCATACACATGCTTTCTTTAATAGCAGTCAGGTAAAACAAACAAACAAGATATAGATATGTGAGGCACTCGATCTGCATACACTTATGCCATTTAATTTTGCCACAGCATTTTTTGAAGTACTATACAGCATCATATGTGAATGAGCCTATGGTTTTCTTGCATACCTCTGACTTGCTCCGCTATGAGAGAGAATCCCATGTTGACATTGGAATAGTCTGATGTGAATCTAACCCAGCCTACAGACTCTTCAATCATGAAAGAGAATGGTTCCAGGGTTCCTGAGAGTGAGGCGTAGTGAGTGGATGGATCAGAAGCATCGCTGCCACGACCAATCTCAACGACATCATATCTAGGGACAAAGAGAAACAAAGCATTGCATGAACATATGAACATTAGTCTATTAGTCTTAGTCTATCTCTATCCAAACCCAAACATAAAAATCACTTGTGGTTAGAACACATAATGCGACATGACATCCAGCTGAAGGATCACAGTAATATAAGGTCGTCTACATGGAAAGTAGACAAAAGACCTCGTAAAGGATTCTTAGACCTAATATCATTGGAGAATGTGGATAGGAGGCTACAGTGAAATGAAGCAGTCGGCTCAAGATTACAGCACTTGGAGAAACATTCAAAATAGAAATTGATAGGAGTCACTAAATCAATCCTTCAAACATTTATATGTATCATCATTAACATGAACATTTTGGAGATATGTTACTAGACAAAATATAATTAATTAAAAGAAATGCAAGGTTAGTGTTGGTTCAAAACACATAGTAGAATGAACACCTAACCCTAACCATGATTTAAAAAAAATAACTGACTGGAATGCTGCCAAGTGGATTGGACAGCCCACTGTAGAGTGCAGAATCGTAACTGAATCCAGAGACCAGATTAAAAATAATAATGTAATTGCTTTAGTCGGTTACATTGTAGTATGATGAAATCGTTGATTTGGACACGTACCCAGCTTCGGTAAAGAATTCATTGGTCTCCATGCCAATCCTAAACCTGCCGCTCTGGTCTGTCTGTAAGTACCATACACAGTCCATGTTGTTGGAGTAGTCCAGAGGGTAGTTTGGAGTCTGGACCTTCTGGAAACCAGCTACAGGGACAATCAATGTACCGCCACAGGTGCCATTCCAGGCTGGATTGTCCAGTGGAGGTGGCTGTTTGGTGGCTGGAATCTCACCTGAAACCACAGAGTTATAAAAAGCAAGAATAACATGTGGCACTGTAATCCATAGTTTTCAATAATCCTCCACGCCTCTTGATTATGAAATCATTTGTTTGGAGCCAAAGAATAGCCCTTCTGGCTCCAACAGACAAAATGGTACTGTATTAGCCATTATTATCCCTGTCAATATCAGTACGCAAAAATGTTGGCATAAACATTCCCCATTTTGCATGAACAGATATTCACAGAAAAAAAACCTAAAGAAAATAGCATCCCTGGTTAAACTTTTAAGGGAATATCTGGATATTGCATTTATAAGATAGGATAAAGCATGAGAACATAACCACTTTTGGAATACAAGTACACATCAGTAATAATTCATCTATTGAGAGCCAAAAAGATTTTTAAAGGGTGTTCAAAATAGCTGAACTAACAGCCTTCTGGCTCTTGTTGGACGACATCTCGAATAGCATTTTGTCACAACTAACCTGGAGTTTTCTCATTAGCACTCAGTGAGAATCCCCGCGCAGCATCGGCATTAGAAGAATCAGTCTCTAACTTCAACCAAATAGCCTCATCAGCACTGCGAATGAAATCTGGTTTGTTGGTTCCTGAGTAGCGGCCAATCTCTGTTGCACCATCGGATGGATCCATGCCTGTTCCTACGATGAGGATGTCATAGCTGTTCTCCAGGCTGAAGTCGGTGAAGTTGAGCTCGATGAGATTATCGGCAGCGACCTTGACGTCCCCTAGAGCGGTGGAGGATTGCTCGAAGACATAGTTGCAGTTCTGGTTGTCTTCATAACCATTGGGGTATCCAGGAGAGTTGAAGAACAGAGGGACTGGTCCAGTCTTGAGAGGGTACACATTGGTGCACTGCTTTTCACCAGGTAATTCTATCAGGAAAAAAAGGTAGCATTGACATATTAAATGTAAAAAAATAAAATTATTAGGGAAAGCCAAAAGTGTCGTAGTCGAGTGGTTTAAGCACTTGACTTAAAATTCAAAGGTCGTGGGGCGATCGCCGACATGGCACTAATGTCCTTTGGCAATGCATTAACCTACATTTGCCACTCAATACCCAAGAGAGAAATGGGGACCCGGTAGGATGATGAAAGCATTTGTGTTAGTAACTGCCTATGCCCTCAGGTGACCATATAGTAGGAATACTCCCCAGGGAGTGGAGATGGTGCACATTGTGCGTGAATGAATCTGATGACCGGGGTAATAATATCTGTAAAGCGCTTAGAGAGGATACTCCACACAAAGCGTTTTATAAATCCAGATTATTATTATTATTATTATATCTGTTTGGTTGCATACCGTAAGTATAAACTACACTGTAAACGTAAATCTGAAGACTCTTAAGTTATCGAGTATCAAATAAAGAGACAGATTTACAATTTCTATATTTCATAATTTCTGTCAGGAGAGCATCCTGGAAATAATTTGTTGTCACATTATATGTAGGTTTGATTAGAAAAAGGAACAAAAATATGAGAAAGATGGCAAAGATCATATTTTAATCTACAGTAATTCAATCTGCCACATTTAGGACCAATTTTATTCTATGTCACAATCCAGTACAATCCAATACAATTTTTAGCTCGTTTTTTTAGTTACATTTCATTAAAATCATTGTGACTGTTATCTAAACCTATTGTGTCAAAGCAAAAGATTTTTTGTTGAATGTTATCTATTATTTGTTGATTGGAAAATAGATACAAATTGACTGGCAATTAATACTTCTTTTACAAATGAATTCCATTTTTCAGCAGAATACCCAGGATCAGCTCAGTTTATTAGGGTTAGGGTTATTGTTAGAGTAAGGATCAGAGCCAGGGTCATGGTCAGGGTTAGGTTTAGGGTTACTTTTGGGTGGGGCATTCTGCAGTTATTTCAAGAACACCCCCCCCCCGTCCCCCTCTCCAAAAAACAGAGAAAGAAATGGCATATGGAGATGAGAGAAGAGAAGACTTACCAACATTGTACTCAGAGTAGGTCAAGAAGAAACCCAACCCTTCTATACGAGCATCTGACACAAACCTGATCTGGATTGATGTGGCTTCACTGATGTAAGACTTGGGCAAAAATATTCCACTAAGCCTCTGCAAATTCATAACAACATATAGGCAAAGTTTGTAGGGGAGCAAAGCAAATCCAACTACACATCAATAACATCAAGATTATCTTTTTGCTTAAGCATTTTGTCTCTGATGGGCTTCATGGCATAGGCAAATAGGTCAATATTCTACTCAAATTTAAACCCGACGCTAGGTTTAAACTTTACTTCAATATCGAGTTTAACACAGGAAGTTAGTCTGAGCTTTAACTTTTCTCTCTTTAAACATAATCTTAGAACCATGGTCAGGTTTATATGAATTAGTAGAATACAGATCAATAATATAGCTTTTAAAAAACCGAGGCAGAAGGTTATAATGTATCAAAAGTAAATTTACAAAATTTCTCTACAGTCCACTTGTGTGGTCTAGTTATTTTTCAAAAATATGTGTTAATGAAGTCATTATGATAAAGGAGATACTCCTTACAGCCATCAGAGGTCTGTTTCAACTCCTGCTGGACCACCATGTGTTAAAGACAATTGTCACAAATAAACTTTAAAGAGTGAATTTTTATATGAAATTACATCTTTCATTGATAGATGGAGCATAAAGTAGATAGAAGTTACAGAGTCTGTTTCTGAAAGAAAACTGGAAACCTTTTTCTTTATTCCAAATGCACTGTTGAGCACTCAATTTTGGGGCTCAGAAGTACACGTCATTGCAAAGAAGGGTTTATTAATCTGAATTCTCCATGTTTCCTCTGGACAGGTCAAGGTGGACAAAATACAGTGGAACCCATCTAAAAAGGCCAGCTAGGGGAAACGGTAATAATGACCACTGTAAACAGGTGGCTTTCTAGACACTTTCTACAGTACATGTTTCCTTCTGGAGGGAAGCTTTATAGATGAGCACTAAGAAAATGGCCTTTGTCAAAAGGTAACCTCTATTGATAGGTTGCCTTTATGGAGAGGTGGCCACTAAGAGAGGTTGACGACACTCACCAGTCTCTCCTCGTATCCATTCTCTCCCAACTCTGAGATGGTGACATAGTCTTCAGGATCCGGGAGGATGAAGAGGAGCTGGAAGGTCAACTGGATGCGGGTATCCAAGGAGATGGTGTAGATGCAGTCCACAGAGGGTGGGTAGTTGCTAGGGAAGTTGGGAGACGAGATGTTGCCAGGGGCATTGGTAATGGGGACAGGTTCCTGGCATCCTGCACAAAATAAAGAAATAATAAAATGCAGTGATGAATATTTTACTTTCTCCTTATGAAAAGGTCCATCATCTAAAAAAGGACCGATTGGTTAGGCACAGATGGGCACTTGACAGTTTTTATAATTTAGGTGGTCTGTCAAAATAAGCAATAAATTGTAATGAACTTATTATTTTTTTCTTCTTTTTGAAGGATACCAAGAAAAGAGATAAAAGATGATAAAATCTGGTTGCAATTGTTACCTTTTATATTAGAATCCACAAAAATTTAATTCTCATGGACGGATGAAATGCTAACACTTCACCGCTTAGCCTCGAACGACTACAGAACTTAGAACACTTGTGGAAAATTTCTATGCAAATCTCTCTCTTTCCAGCAAACTGAGATTAAATCTCGGTAACGATAGACAACTAATGGGCACTTGTAAATAAACAATGACATAAGTCTTGGATTCATCAGGTGAAATGATGATTATCTTCTAATTCTTGTACGAGGGATTTTTAGGTCTTTTTGTTGTTCTTGTTGCTAATATTGTTGCTGTTGTTGTTAATGCTGTCGAAATGTTGTGACTCTTATTGTCTCTGAGATGAAACAGCCTCATTACGTATATTAGGTAATTACTATTGCAATAGCATATGATCATATAAAAACAAATAAATAAAAATACAGGAAAAAACAATATGTTACCTGCATAAGGAAGTGTGATTCCTTCTGTAGGTACGCCATAGTCCAAATTCCTATCCACAAGAAGCAGGGGCTTGATGGAGAAGCGATATGGTGTATTAGCACGAAGACCTGTCACCAGGACGTTATCAGTGGCGCCACCTACTACAGAGAATTCTACAATGTTATTGAGGTCTGTGTACTCGATCATGTAGCCTCTGACATCACAGATGAACTCCGACGGAACCCAGGTCAAAAGGACCTCTGAGTCGGAGATACCCTCACCGCTGAAGTTACTTGGAGCAGTCTGGATCGGGACGTAGTCTGTTGGGATACAGATAGAAGAGATGGCTTGTATTTGGCAAATAAGTTGAATCATGAAATAAAATACTTCAGTAACTTTACAATTTTTTAATTTTTTTTCTTCTGATTATACAGATCAATTAGACAAATTTCACAGCAGCAACAATCTCTTACCTTTAGCAAAGATCTCACAGATGAACTGATTTGGCCTTTGACATGGCCAGTCCATCCACTGACCATTGGAGATCATCTGGACACAGTCTTGAGCATCACCATTCTCATCTGGCTCATTTGGTGCCCAGTTGGTCATCTGCCAGTCGGTCATCGATGAACAGTCTGTCCAGCGGAAGTCACCCTCTGACCACTGGTCTTGCAACCCTGGTAAATGTGAGTAAGGGTCGATGGTGATATTAGTGAAGAATTAGCAAGTATTTGGGCTTTTATGTTTGAACCACCTGTACTTGAAGCATTGAAGAAAGAAAACTCAAACATAATTACAATTTAATGAAATAGATGAGTGCTGGCCTCACGAATCTCAAATATAAGAACAAGAGACCAAGAATAAGAGAACATGTATCAGTTATATTTTAAAATCAGATTTCAAATTTCAGTCTGAAACTTCACACAAAGTATACAAATCGTATACATGTATTTCCACAGATTGGTGTACAACACACAGCTGTAATGATCTGTTCTCAATGTTAAATAACAATTTATTCCTCAAACAAAATGACCACACCTAAAGACTAAAAGCACAATTTTAAGACAATAAATTTTAAGAAATTCTATGCAGAAAAAACATAATAAGTTGGAAAAAATGGCACAAAAACTTGTTTGCTACAACACCCTGGTCTGCACCATGTGGTATTGGACAAGTATAGGTGCACATCTCAAAATCGGCACTATACCCGATTCCTCAGGCATATGTGAACACCCCATATAATGTTTAAGTTTTCTTGGAGCAATAATAAAATGATGGCTGGATTAACACAGTGTTTTCCATGAGGATACAAAGCACTGAACACACCTATTATCCTGGCTGTAGCCTAGCTTCAATGAGTGGTCAAGATTGGCCATCAAAACATAGATTAATGTTTTTCTGCAGGACATTAGTGCCAGGGATTTTAACCTTGTATCACATGGTCCATATGTAGTGGCTAATCCACTACATAACTAAACCTATACACAAATCCGGCTACTAACCTATCCACCAATCTCCTTCCACTGTTTTTTCCCGGATGTAATCATATTCTTCTTGGTTGTCGACGACCATGAGTTCTCCTCCGAAGTCCTTGCCGCATTCTAGTCGAGCTTGACTCCAGGTGAGAGAACCCTTGACAAAGCGGTAGCAACGATCCATGTAACCTTCTTCATAGTCCATTGGGCAGTCAACTGAAACGTTTATACAAAATAATAGTCACACTTAATGGCAGTGTTACATAAGTTTATCAAAATTAATACTAGTTGAACCAAGTGAATAGTCATTCAATGGCCAAGTCAATTTGAAATACAAGCATGTGAATTAGTCACAGTGTAATCTTTGCTACAATCTAAATTTGTTTATACTGGTAACTTTACCAATCAAGATAAATGTAAAAATTCTGCATACTATCAATTACTTTGCTTGAATGTCTCAAGAAATTAGAGCATGCTGATATGCAACTAAGACTAACAGAACATTGTTGCCATAACAATAAATTTCTCTCAGGGCATTTGTTTTTAATACATTGTCTTCACTTTGGTTTGGTGATAAAATCATTTTCTCATCTGAAATCACACATTAGCATAGTAGCATATGTACACTGCTAACTGATTCATTGTCGTACTATAGCTCATGTAAAACAAGCACAGTTCAGTACATGTAGCACATTTATGGAAGGTTACAGCATTTCAAGGACTGTTAAAACCATGGAAAATCAAGAAAATCCAAAACTGTGTGCACTTTTAACAGAAAATTCAAAAGGAAATATCCTGAAATTGTCAAGTTTCACTCAACAAAGTGTCTTCTTCTTCTTACCCGTTTCATTATTGGTGCTAGCTGTGACAAGTTCACTATACGGCAGAGGTCCGGTGATGGTCAGAGCTGAGATACGGAAGCCGTATTCTGTGCCGATCAGCAGATCGTTGACAATATAGCTGCTTGAGTCTCCTCCTTCGATGTCAAAGGTGGTTGCAGTCAGACCCTGAGAGACTAAGATTCGGTAGCCAGTCACATCGCAGCCAAGTTCAGATGGTACCCAAGACAGGAGGATACTAACGATGGACAGCGAAGTGGCTGTGAAGTCTGAGGGACCTAGATCTCCAGGTATGAGATCTGTGAGGGGGAAAAGAAGGAGGAAAACACAAGTGCCTCCACTTTTATTTTTGAACTGTCCAAATCATTCTGAATGGGACTTTGTGGAGTGTAAAGTTTACTACTATGCGCTCTATTCTACATGTGCCAATTGGAAAGACACTGTAAAACCTTGGATGCTCTAAAAATATATATCTTCTTTTATATTTGATACCTCATTCTTTTTCGTTCATGATCAATCAAGTAAATCCTCAAAACAAATTAATGTACCATCAAACCTGCTTTAAAGAGACCACCTGCCTGTACAGGTCATGTTTCTTGTTCCCTATATATATTGTGCATTGAAGCACATATAAAATAACCTGTACATAAAGACTACCTACCTACATGTATCAAGACTGCTTTTCTTGCCTTCCTTGAGCGGGTTTAGTTCCAATGTACCATGATTTACAGGTATTACAAAGTTTTGGTATGGGGTCATGAATTTGGTTCAAATGAACATATTGGAAGCATATGCGATTTTACAATATTCAATATTCAATATTGTCGCCGTTGAAATCGAGTCTAAAGTGATGAAATTGTAAATAATAAACTCTTTATGTTGTATAGCGCCCTCTCAAGACTGATATTACTTTAGCTTTAAAATAATGTTTTTTGACTACAATCGACCGATTTGCTATTTCCGTTTTGGAAATTATATATCAGAACTGCATATTCTGAGATTTTCATGATCGCAGCTACCATGGAATGGCCTTAGACGCTATTTTTTAAATATTTAAAATTTACCGGGAGCACCGGTAAATTTTGATTATTCAATTTGCTTGAAAGCAGAAGTGTTTTAGGGGCTAAATTTTTTAGTGCTTATAATGCAACCACAGGGGCATCCAAATATATCAAAAATTTAAAGAATTACTATCCATCCAATTTCAAAATTTCCCAAAATTTTGCATTACCTTTAATGGAATCAATGATTATGTATTTTTACCAAATTAATGTATAAGTCAGTATTCAGGATATGAAGCATCATTCTAATAAACAATTCATTTACTATAACAAATCATTCACATCCGAAACAAGCCTATACTTCCACAACTTACTGAATGGATCGATCTCACAGATGTACATGTTTTGTCTATCACACGGCCAGTCCATCCATTCTCCACTTGAGATCATCTGACCGCAATCCTGTGTCCCGTCAGTATCGTCTGGCTGGCCTGGAGCCCAGTTTGATAGCTGCCAGATGTTCATGTCAGAGCAATCTACCCAGCGATGGTTGCCTTCTGTACCAACATCATATAATCCTAGACAAAGAGATAAAAAAACATACAACAATCTTTAAATCAACAAGCATTTATTGTCATGTTGATAATTAAAATAATATTATCAATAACAACAATCATTACCAAATAAAGCTATAATAATCACTGAATGATAAAAAAAAAAACTGTCAAAGCAGATGTAGGACAACATTTTCTGAATTCATAAATTTGATTTACTTATTATGAAAGATCTGAATTGTCTTAAAGATCAGGTTCATTGATTTTAAAACTAACTTTATTGTCATTTTTGCAAAGGTAACACTTTGATTTGACAAGGTTATCAAAATTCCATGCTCGGAAACATTCGAAGTAATGATTATTATGAATTACAAAACTCTTAAATACAGCCCCGACATAGCACCTGAAATGCTCTCCGATCGCTGCTGAGATGTGTGACGTCACATGTTGAACATGATTTGCACAAGCAGACGATGTCCCATGACATCTCACACATTTTGAGTGCCTGTTTCGTCGTCTTCTCTTCAGTTATTTCTCTTACTTCACTACCGTCAAACTAAATGTTTAATCTATTGCCTCACTCTAAACCCCGCGCATGGTATTATTTTGATGAAAAATGCAGCGATAAAAAATAAAGGAATCCGTCGCTTGTAAACAAAATAAGACGCCATTGTATTTTCAGCTGCATACACCGCGGTATATGTTCGGCGTTTCAAGAGGGAACAAATGCGTCCATGCTTTCATTCCCGGGGGTTTTAAATTTGAAAGTGTGGTTTCTTTGATTGTTCATTAACCCCTATCCTGTGTATTTACAAACAAAAGAATTTAGTTATCAGAATCGGGTAATATCCCTTTTGAATGGTGTAAAATTCCATCACATTTATATACACTAAACTCATTATAATTTGAGAAATAATAGCATTGCAATTATGTTCATTCTTTATGGGATGTCGTCTGCTTGGGCAGGATTGGTTCATATTGTGACGGCATTAAAACATCGTTATTTTTCTGGCGAATCTCTCGCATATCCCAGATGCTATGGAGGTGGTTTTATTTGTATTTTTGTAAATCATCCGATTTGTAGTTGACCTACAACTTGTACGATGGCCATATATTAGCTTACCAGTTTCTAGTAATATGTTATTTGCCATATTTGTGATTTTCTTTGAACCCGCACTTTAAGGCCACCATACACAAATAAGGGAAATTCTTTCATATGAAACTAATATTTAAAGTGATGGTTGTAAAAATAAATAAATTCCCATTACCAGTAGTCAACCTTCCCTTTACCAGAACTTAATCTTACCTTTCTCAGTACTTAACCTTTCCTTTCACAGACCTTAACCTTCCCTTTACCAGAACTCAAAGTTCCCTTTACCAGAACTCAAACTTCCCTCTAACAGTACTTAACATTCCCTATTCCAGTACTCACCCTTCACATTACCAATACTAAACCTTCAATTTACCAGTACCTCACATTCCCTTTCCTAGTACTAACATTACCTTTTCCAGTACTCCCCCTTCCCATTACTAACTTGTTACTTCAATTTCTCTTTACCAGTACTCAAACTTTCCTTTACCAATACTAAACCTTCCGTTTACCAGTACCTAATGTTCCCTTTACCACTACTTCACATTCCTTTTACCATTACCAAACCTTCCCCAACACAGGTATGAAAACTTACCGACCCACCAATCACCCTCTTGTGTCATATTCATGATATATTCATGTTCTTGTGGGGTCTCTATAACCACCAGATCTCCTCCATCTGTTCGTTGGCACAGCTCACGAGCAAAGTGGAATTCAATGGCACCTCGGACAAAGCTATAGCAGTCTCCTGTAGGCCCAAGCTCATATCCAGTAGGGCAGGCTGAAAAGTTAAGAGAGTTTATATTTTTACCACTTGAGTCAATGTAGTAATTCATTTATACAGATACTAAGCAAAAATAACATATAAACAGAAGATGTTATTGCACTCTTTACATTGTACAAATAATGACAATGATAGGAAATCAGGCTTCATGTTATACAAAGATATTACTGTATTATTGCATTTGAAATGATACGCCACACAAGGAGAAAGATTGAGAGGGAGGGGAAAAGGAAACGGCAGAGGGAAAGATGAGGAAGGAGGACAAACAAAATGACAGGGATAGATGAAAACCAAGACAGAGATAAAGATTGAAAGATCAAAAGACGAAAGAAACCCAAAGAAGGCAGAAGAGAAATAACAATTAAAAAAAGTTATTCTATATGCTTACAATCATCGGTAGACACCTGAAGTCCAGCTCCATTGCCAAGATTTCCAAAGCTGAAAGTCAGCGTATCAATAAATATGACATAGTCCGTTGCAGGAGTCAAGTTGTTAATGATGGTCCTAGAAGACTCTCCTCCCGAGACCGTCTGCGTACCGGTTTCTCCATTCTTGCCCTGCCAGCCTATGATATAGGCCAAGATGTCACACTGTTGTTCAGCCGGCGTCCAGGTGACAGTTATTGAGGATGGGGTTTGGGAGTTGCCGCTCAAACCAGAGGGTGAAACACCGTCAGGAGACGAAGCTGCTCAAAATTAAGATTAAAAATGTTTTAAAAATCACTATTAAAAGAAACTTTATATAGTCTCTGGATATTTGTTGCAGGTTGTAAGAACTATTTTCAAATATCTCTCTTTATACAATTCAGATTATTCAGATTCAATGACAGAGCATGCAAGGAATAATGCATAATAAGAAATAAACTGTAGAATGCGGATTGGAAATGTTGACGTACATGTATCTAAGGACATATGCACGCTTTGGTGATATATGTTTTTTCATCTCCGTGGAATTATGCAATAATATATTTCTTGATAATTCATTCATGATAAAAATTAAAGGATGTTACTTTTCAAGCGGCAATGGGATTCTGTTAATAGAAGTATTCCCTGATTGGTTCTTCTATGAGAATCAGTATTCATTCTGACAGGCCCTTTACATGTATCTAAAAGAAGTCGATAGTAAATTTAGCCCCAACTAAGTTGAAAATATAAGCAAATCCCAGAAAGTGGAGTGGACAATGCAGGTTCTTCAGAGACTACCCACTGATACTGATTTGGGGTCGAGTGCCACCAAACGTAACATAAATGTAGCTACAAATAATCAGAATCATTATTTGATTGCATCTTTCTCCATAGTCCATACATGAATGTGTAACATGCACTTCTAAGCTGTTCCATCTGAAACTGAATCAGCACTTACTCTTTTCTTTGATCTCACAGATGTATAGCAGATTAGTGTTGCAAATTTGGTCGCTCCATTCTCCTGTCACGCCATTGAGTATAGCACAGTCCTGGTCCAAACCAGTGTTGTTGCCCGGTTCACCTGGTGCCCATCGAGTGTAGGAGGGCGCCATACAGTCCGAACCCCATCGCCAGTCATTTTCATTGGCTGCATCATAAAGACCTGAGAAAAACAAAGGCAAAGAAAAATGAGCTCATTTCCCCCAAAGAAGGATTTCAAGAACATGATGCAAATAAATTACCACCATAAGGTATCACAGGAAAGAATTGTAACCCATGAGTAACAGTGAAGGCTGAGTGCACTGCTGCCTGTAAGTAATATTTATAAACAAATTGTACAATCAAAAGACTCTTTGTTTGCATACACATCTCTGATCTAGGATAAGTCCTGATCTTGATTATTGGCCATAAAATTTGAAATCAATTGCAACTTAACTTTGATTGCATTTTCAAATTGAATGCAATTGAAGTATTATTGCAATATGACATTGATGTTACCTTGATAATACAAACAAAAGTTTGACTATCAAAGTGAAATTTTCCTTTCCTATCCCTTGACAAGCCCTTTATAATCAAGCAGAGATTCATGTTGATTGTAACTTACCAATCCAGTAGAGGCCATTCCCTGTTTCTGACTGCAAGTAGGATGTCATATTCTCATTGGTGATTTCAACCAAATCTGAATTCTCAATCTGGAGGCAGTCTGCCCTTGCATCAGCCCAAGTGGCAAAGTCTCTGCTGAACTTGAAGCAGGTACCGCCAAAGCCCAAGGCATAGTCCTCAGGACAAGCTAAGCAACAGAGCAAAGAAATGCATTCAATTGGGATGGCAATTTCTGATAAAGTTTACCAACTATCATTGGCTAATTGCTCAAGTGTAACATGTTGTTCACAAGGTTATGTTTTACCGTGGACAGAAAACAGGGAGAGAATAGCTTTAGGTGGAGACATACTGAAGTCTTTTCGTCTTGCACTCATTAAAACGCAATAATTATTTTAAAGATATTACTTGATTTTGTCGCACCTCTTTTTTTCATCAAAGAGACAGAAAGAGGGAGGGGATGAATATTTTTTTTAAAATTAAAAGCAGCCTTCTGATTACAAATCTGTATTTCTCGTTTGTTTGGCCGACAATGTGTTTTTTATAAAAGGACAAGACATGCACTCTCATTTGGAACAAGATGAATTTGAACACTTCGGTTGTTCCTTCACCTCTCTGTACGGTTGCTTGTTTGTCACAGGTGCATTTTTGCACACAAAAATAGGCAAAGACACAATGGCTTTGCAAAATTACCCATTTCTGGTCTTGATTAGCTCCATGACAACCCTTTGAACACCAGTATACATCTAGATTAATATTGCAATGGAAACAGTTGAATAATCCTGAAGCCTTTGGTTTATATATCTCATGATGAATACAATGTGGCAAAGGGAGATTATTTATATGGCATATTGAGAGATAACCAATGTGCTCTCCATATATGTGTATATATACACTGACCCACTGAAGGTATATGTATATATGTAGCATCAGAAATTCATCATAGTATTGTACAACAATTTTTTTTTCAGCAAGATAGACACTTACGTGGAGCCATATCTGTTGTAGCATTGATGGGGTTACTTTGAGGATAGGTGGAGCCGGTGACAAGTGGAGCGATGGTGAAGAAGTAGCGAGTGTCTTCCTCCAGATTCATGACTACAACAGAATCACTTTCAGCTCCATCCACCTTGAATAAAAAAAGATGGAGAAAAGATAGGAATATATGTGAAGAGAGTGAGAACAATTATTGAGTTTATTTATTATACATGTTTCTAATCTGTCTGTCTCTGTCTCTCTCTCTCTCTCTCTCTTCTATTTCTCCATGTCTTGTCCTGTCCTACAATGTATTTCTCTTTCAACACTTAATTACTTTCTGGATCTCTCAGTTATTCATTTGTAAACTTATATCTTTGCTGTATATAATGAGCATGTAAAAGTATGTGTATGTGTAAGCACTGCATAGGGAAGTCAGTGTTTGAGTAATACAGAATGAGGTATTCTTTCATACCACATAAGGACTCTGAGAAAAAACAGAAAGACAGAGAAGACAGAAAGACAGACAGAGGACAAAAAACAAACATTTGTCTGATCAGGTGTACTTGAATCTCAGAATGGATGTCTGATAGGTATCTGATAGAGAGAACAGACAAACAGACAAACCAACAGACAGATAAGCAGACAGATAGACAGCGGGACAGACAGACACTTGTTGTACAGGCAAACCTGGGATCTCACAACACTTAATATTTATGTAATACAGAATGAGATAATCTTTCATGCCACATAAGGTCTCCGAGAGATAACACACACACAGACAGACAGAGGGACAAACAGACTGTTATTAGAGTCATACCTGAACATCCCCACGGATCAATCCTGTGTAGTACTGGACACGGTATCCGGTCACCCCACATACGTTTTCTGGTATAGTCCATGACAGCATGACCTCTGAGTAGCTCAAAACCTCTGCCTTGAGATCCGTTGGGTAGATATCAAACACTGTGATACAACAAGTTTCAAAAGACATTAGCAAAAGCTTGTCATGTATGTCTTTCACTGCATTTGTATGTAATTTAGTCACACTGTGACAATGAAGGTGAAGATGAAGGAAGAGGTGTCGTGATCTAATGGATACATGTACGACGCTGGACTGTGAATCATATGGTTCACAGTTCAAGTTACACTGCGGTACTAATGTACTCAGTTTAAGTCACACTGCGGCACTAATGTACTTTGGCAAGATATTAATCTATATTTGCCACTCTTCACCCAGGTGAAGTAAATGGATACCCAGTAGGATGAAATTCCTTGAATGCTTGAGCGCCTTATCATGGTAGCCTGTCCAAAGCCAGGGTAATATAGTAATAAGATTGAAAGACCCTTAAAGGAACAGTGAAAATACTAATGAGGTTGCTGTTATCATTCTTATTAATATCATCATTATCATTATTATTATTATTATGGAAAGGCATAAAAAATTTTAAAAATATTAACTATTTCCTCATCAAATAAACATTTTTTTCAGAATTATGAACATCAACAAGCAAAGATTAAATGAACATTAATACTTGGATAACTTTCTGGGTCAACAACAACATCAGAAAAGTAAAGATGTGAGACAGAAACCAAACATATACGCGCTTCCATTCCCTCTGTAGAATGTCTTCAAGGACATAGCAAATAAAACAAGAACAAGAATACATCACAAGGCCACAGTCTTGTCTAAGCTTGTTTCAGTAACTGCTGCAATCACTGAAACACATAAATCAAATTTCAAGAAAAGAGTTGCTCACTCCATATAAGAAACTTGATACATACCTTCATTGAATTCACAGAAGTATGAATACTGTGCAGAGCAATTCTCAGCGACCAGTCCACCCATACTTCCGTTTAAGAAGAAGACACAGTCGTTGTCCTCTGTGTTTCCTGATGGTGTATTCCATTGCTCTCGACTCCATTCAAAGCATGTTGACCAAGTAAAATTACCCTCTGTCATAGAGTCTGACATTCCTGTTACGACAATAAACCAAGATGGTATCTTTATATCAGATTTATTCCATGATTTGAAACTAGATTTCAGGAGGCGGGAAATCATAAGCAACTGACATCAATTCCGACTCGTAGGGGTGTCGTAGTCGAGTGGTTTAAGCACTTGACTTGAAACGCAAAGGTCGTGGGTTCGATCCCCAACACGGCACTAATGTAATTTGACAAAGCATTAATCTACATTTGCCACATACTACATACCCATGACAGAATTGGGGACCTGGTAGGATGACAAAAGCCTTTGTGTTAGTAATTGCCATATGCCCTCACAGTGACCATATGGTAGGAATACTCCCCAGGGAGTGGAGATGGTGCACATTGTGCGTGAATGAATCCAATGACTGGGGTTATCTCTGTGAAGCGCTTAGAGACGGCATTTTGTACTAAGTGGTATATAAATCCAGATTATTATTATTAATATTATTATTATTATTATAAATTTGAAATTTATATAATTTCTTAGAGCAAGTATAGATGAATTAAGCACGATAATTGTAAGCTGACCTATCTCAAACTATCAAACAGCTGAGAATGCCGAATTAATACACCATGGGGATAAATGATCTGAAAAATATTTAAGCATCATTATTTTTTTTAAATCTAATGCTGAAGAAGAAAAGAATTGTTATTTTGATGAAGATATTATTGTCCTACCAGTGCTTCAGATTGATTTTAATATGCACTTCTACATACCAGTCCAAGCATCATCCTCGCTAATTGTTTGTAGGTATGCCAATTCAGTCTCGTCAACGATGGTGACCAGGTCAGCACCTAACACTCTACGACAGTCCGTCGCAGCCTCTGTCCACGTCTTCGCATCTCTAACGTAACGGTAACAAATTCCCTCTTCAGATGCCTCGTAACCAAGGGGACAACCTGTGCAAGAAGGGATGGAAAGATTATTAGTGGAATATTAGTATTAGTGGATTCTCATACGAGAGGACCTGGGCTCAATCCTCGCTCGGAGCTCAATACATCATTGGACAAGGTATTTACCCACATTTGTATCTCTCCACCCAGGTGTATTATGGGTACCTGGCAATGCTGATTGGAAGGACATTATTTTAATACTGATGAGGCTACCCTGGGTGAACAAGACCAGTCTGTTATTATCACTTAGATAACCTTTGCACCTTTAATTTAAATAAGTTATCAAATGTCTATATTGTTAAGAAACATTCACTAAGTTTCAGCTAACAAAGCCTGTAAAACTCTAAATTTACTTTAATACTCATTAATACCTATTAAAGAAACAACATCTCATTAAAAACTGTAAGAAAGTAACCTAAAATCCCAAATGCCTTCCACTATAGTCCATAAATTGTTGGTTGTAGAGGGCTGCTAAAATTTTGAAGAAGTTAATTGCAATTTCATTCATATAATCCAATATGACAATAGATTTTGGCAGGACCAGAGATTTTATAGTGCATTTAAAAAGCATTGTAAACATGCATGCACCTGATGACTACCTTAAACATTTCCAAGTAGAAACATGTAATCATAGGGAGTTTTAACAGCTATTACAGGGTATACAAAAAGAAGATAATTCTTACCAAGTGTTTGAACGTTTGTGTCCACTGGCACAACATCGTTCTGGAAGGAAAATGATATGGGTTCCAGCCGGAAAGTATATACTGTTCCTTTGTTCAAACCACTGATCCTCACTGCACTTGTATCTCCACCCTGGACTTCTACCACAAACTGGAGCGATGTCTTGTAGACAGAAACCGTATAGCCAGAGACATCACAAGTCTGTTGAGGAGGGACCCATAGCAAGTCTACTACCGTCTCATTGAAGGCATTGCCTCGGAACACGGAAGGTAAAATATCAGCGGGGTCCGATCCAAACTCTGCATGAAATAACAAAAATTGAAACAATATTTCACTTTGATACAAATACATTCGGATATTGAAATATTCTGAGATTTTACTATGAATATTTAAGCATGTAGATGATACAACATAATCACTTATATTCACAGATCTTACATGTTTTTAATGAAATATCTATTATCTATGATGCATTTATATTCATAGATACATGAATTACATTTTTTCATTATATTTTCAGTCCTACGTGTTCTTTATCATTTATATTGAAAAACAATGCAAAGATAATGTGCACGTGTAGATATGTTTATTAATATTAGACAATTTACTAATTTAGTCATGATCATTTAAATTCTTAGCTACATCCAAAGTGCATTGTTTCAAAGGTTTAATGGCTAATCATTCTTTTTACTTCAGGTTCTTTTTATTTATTTTTTTCTTCTGCAATAGCATATTTTTAAAACAATGTTTCTTAATCCTCAAAATGCCAACAAATCTTTACTGACTTTTAGTCTGGAAGACATACCAAAAGGTTGATGTAAGCTGTCATGATTTATGTATGTGATTTAAGTACGAAGGCTCATATTTCTTTCTTTTTTAGGCGTAGCAGGTCAAGTGTGCGTAAGGTTTTCCAGGTATTACATGAAGCCCTCACAACAAAATCTTGATCATACTAACCTCGAGGTGTCGTTTCACAGATGTATCCTGCAACCGACGAGCCATCGCAGTTTGCATCGTTCCATAAGCCACTTTTATCCATGGTAACACAGTTTTCGTCAGGGTTCTTGGGATGATTGCCACCAACCCAGCTGCGGTAGGGGGGTAGGAGACACTCATAGCTCCAGAAGAACTCTCCCTCTTCGACTACATCATACAGTCCTGATCGGAAAAGAAGAGCATTCTAAAGTAGGATACCTCTTGGAAAAATGTAATATATTTTCAATCAGTTCCAAATTGAAGTCAAACAAATCCCTTCATCGCATCTGTGTATCATATATAAATCCATGTACTGGACAGAGATGAACATAATCCAAACTTTCAACAATTAAACGAAAGTTCCGTCTCTAAGCAGCCGATATTACAGGGATATTGGGTGCCCAATAATTAAAAAAAATAAAATCTACTTCGGAAAATTTTTATCTTTACTTTTGGTAAGTATATTACTTGAAAAAACACAGAAAATCTACCCACACAGAATTTTTAAAAACCTGGTGGGAATTCATTCTTTGAAACCTGACAGCACCTTATGGTAGCTGGGCCTAAAGCCAGGGAATCATGGTACTTTGTAGGTGCCTTGAGCATCCTCTAGAGATGGATATGTGTGCAATATAAATGAAGCTGTTATGACTATTATTATCATAAAAACTCAAGATGATCTCTAACATTCTCTGAGTCTAGTCTCACCTATCCAGTAGTCTCCTGTGGAAGGAATCATGGACTCTATATACTGGTTCTCCTCCATTGTCTCAATGTTAAAAAGATCTGCCTCTTCCACTTCTCCAGTAAGACATCGGTCTCTGGCCTCCACCCAAGATAAGCTCTCGCTTACGATAGAGTAACAGCTCTCTCCAAAGAAATAGGGATAACCATTCGGGCATGCTACACAAAACAACAGAGAGTAAATAAAATTATTTTTACAAACAATATTAACTATATACAAACAGGTAATTTTTTTGATAAAGTATCTTAGAAAAAGGATTTGACCTTTATAGCTAGCACAAGAAGATAGAGACATGGGGAGGTATTCTGACCTTTATTTATATGTTTCCTCAGACCATGACTATGTAAATTCATCTTATCTGATGTTCTCTTAAAGGTAAAGACCAGTTTTGGAAACGCCCCTCTCTCAAAAAAATGAAATGGAAGCTCTCATTACCAATCATGTGAAAGAATATGTTTTGACTAATACGTGATGTTACAAATTTTGCCGGGAAAGTCGGGAAACCGCCTATTAATTGATATATTTGGTAAATTATTATATCTATTGGGACCAAATAGATATCGTGCACGTGGTCGTGTAGTCCCATATACATCTTTCTGTGTACAGTGCTTGTAACTTTACCAAGACTGGGTAAACCTTGCAGTACACACCAATACTTATATGCTAGATGATCAACCTTTTCTGATCGATTCCACGACGTTTCTTTCACAATGCAATCGCATGACCAAAACTGGTCTTTATCTTTAAAAAGGCAGTTTGCAGTTACGATAATCACTTATAAATTCAAAAGCTACATATAATATTTGTAACACTAGAAACATGTGAAGTAATGTATGTACATGTACATACATGTAAACATTTCTTTCATGAAGTAATATGCAAAGCTGGTATTAGGAATATATGACATGAGTATGGAATTTCAACCAAAAAAAAGAGAGGGTTACATCAAAAGGGTTGAAAAAGTGTAAAATATAAACATCTACTAAAATTTCATAACTACATGTACAAATGTAATTAAAGGTGTGATGAATAAAGAGAGGGAGAGGAATAAAGAGAGAGAGAGAGACTGAGAGAGACAGACAGACAGACAGACATACAGACCAAGGGGGCATGATGAATACTGACCCACTGTTGAGGCAATAACAGACAAAGCAGTACTGTAGCCGTAACAACCATATGAGACAGTGCAGGTCATCAGTTCAAAGTGATAGGTAGTTCCTTGTTCTAGTCCTGTTATATCGAAAATAGAGTTCCTTGCTCCAGGCAAATCTACTTCCTCATATACGTCAGGAACACTGGTATTGTATCGGATCTAATTTAAACAGGGTCACAAAAATATAATGTCAATCGGTCATTTTCAGATTCACAGATAACGTATCTATTACAAATGTAAATTTTAAACAGTTAATTATGATTAAAAAATCAGATTTATCTCACTAAGAATCTGTACCTTTCCCTCAAGTGCTTTGTTCATATCATCTGTTAGGAGCCAGAAGGACTATACTTTAACACAAGAGTTAGAGCCCTTCTGACTGTCAACAGACGATATAATCTTGTGCCAAAGTTATATTTATTTTGCCAATGTTGAAAGCTCTACAACCAAGTTGGTTGGTTTGGTTGAATGGTTGGTTTTACCTGACTACTTAGACAGCATGTGTATGCTAGTAAGCAAGCGACCAGAGGACTGATGACTTTAAGTCTTACTACTAAATTGCAAAGGTATTAAAAAACCCTATGCCGTTTCCTATCAGAGATGAGGGAAAAAAATAATGATCTACATGTTCCATTTGTAAATCACCACTATAATATTACTTGTGTAAAAAGAAAAAAAAAGAAAAAAGAAGAGACATTAGCATTCAAAAATGCCTTATTGCCATGCATTTTGATACCTTGTAACCCGACACATCACAAAGATAGTCGGAGACGGTAAACCTGAGACTGACTTGACTGACTTTGGTGTCCGTGACTATGAAATTAGATGGGTAACAATCAGAGTCCACATAGTCTGAGAGAAAAGAAGGACAAGAAACAAAAGAGTTCAAACTTACAATGATGCAATAACAATGGAAGAGTGTTCATATTAGTTTAATACGCTACTGTATGTCTTCCAGTACCATTGGCACATTAAAACACCTGTTATATTTTAGCTAATAATTCTCAACAAACAATTGTTTGTCTTTCTTTTTGAGATTCATAATTGGTTCAACTGTTCATGAATACTGAGGTTACGTATCAAAGAATGTTTGAATCATGTTCAACAAGATATTAAAACAAAAGTACAACATGCATAATTGAAAACCTTCTCAAAAATTGACAGTTTTGAAGACGAACAATGAAAACTGAAATGATTTTTTAAAATCTTTTTCTCCTACATCCAGAGGCGGCGCTCCCAGGGGGAGGGAATTTTTCATTCTCATAAGTGCTTTTTCATATATGGTCAGTGCCCCTTTTCACCTCTGAAAATTACCCTTTAACAATGATACGTGCCCCTTTCCTTTCTAATAATGAACCTATCCCTTTTTCATAAATGACCCTTGTCACATCTTATAAAAGCCCCTATCAAAGTCTAATGGGTGCCTCTTTCCGTCGACAAATGCCCATTTCCCATTCTCATAAGTGCCTTTTTCATCCCTGGTGAGTGCCCCTTTGTTTAGGTGTATGAAGTGCTCCATTTTCACTTCTGGTAATTAGCCTTTGTACTTTGACACGTGCGCCTTTTCTTTTCTAATAAGTGTCTTGTCCCTTTCGATAAGTGTCCCCTTTTCCTCTCATCATTAAACGTGCTCCTAATTTCAAGCGACTAAGAGCAATTTCCCCCAAAGCTCGCTCACATTTATAGATGATATAATTATGTTACTTATCAAAGGTCTTTTCAGTCTTCCTTTATGAGAATGTGCTTATAATCCCATCAGGATTTGGTTTTTCCTCTTATAAGATGTAATTTTTTGCACTGCTACTTCACAAATCTTTGCTTTGCTCACTCGCAAATGACATACATGTAAGCAATATCTTATATGATGTATAAAGAGAAACAAATATTGAAATCATCCCTGATAATGTAATCACAATGTAGGGGGTATATACCAATGTCTAAAAACTTGTATATTTTCGCTTTGAGATTTGAGATTTTTCCAGAAAGTGCCCTTTTTTGTTGGTGCCCCCCTCCCCTCCACTTTGGAAGTCGCTCCGCCGCCTCTGCCTACATCATATGGGGAATTTTAATACTTTGGTTTGAAAATGTGATCAGTGAGATCTACCACTCTTACAAATAATTTTTCAGACAACTGAATTCTGCCATCTCATGGCAAATTCATGCAAATATAATAATAATAATAATAATCACCCTATATATAAATATCACCCTAGGTGCTCACTGCCAAAGTATAGTTTCAGACTTCCAACATATGTGTCTTCAATAGAAGGCAATTTAGTGAAATACAGGGCACTCTCGGTATAACAAGCATGGATATACAATGTAAATGTAAACATATCCTAAGGGATTTTACTACCTACTGTCCGACGATCAGATCTATTTTGCATACTTCTTTTTACAATTTGCTTCTTAAGCATGTTTCTATCTATGGAAAGGTTTTTCATATTGTTGATGATTTTTCTATGTCTACGGAATTCATTTTTTTAAATTAAAAAAAAATAACTCACTCTTTCGGGTAATTTCACAGACGTAGCTCCTATTGTTGTTACACATGTCATCGTTATAGAGGCCATCTTCACTGGAGATATAGGCGCAATGGTCATCATCAGTGTCGTCTGGGGAACCAGGTTGCCACTTACTTCGGCCAAAGATGCTGGGTTCTTCACAGTCCACCCAGACCCATTCTCCATTGATTGCCAGATCATAGAAGCCTGAATTAAAATATTAAAAAATAATGGGTTATACTACATCTATGTATACAACATAAATGTAGGTACAAGAAAATGTAGCAAGAGGCATTGGGAAACACTGATATTCATCTGTATTATGGATGTGAGTGAGTGGACTAAATATAAAATTGCACTTGTCCACAATGTATTATACAATGAACACAGGAGACAAGGTTGAATTTCAAGGAGCTTCAGATACCGTATTTGCCGGCGTAAAGGCCGCAGTATTTTCGGTAGAGAAAATATTTAAAAGTCTGGGTGCGGCCAATGCGCAACAACTAAAAATTCAGCGGTCAAAACAGCACGTCCATTCGTACATATGGGACTACAATGACTATACAATGGTACAGGACATTTCTAGAATAACTTCACACATCTTACCGACAATTTTATCTTGCACTGTTGACATGAAGACGAAAATAAACTTCATAAGTTATTTTTCTAACAAAATCTACCTGTAGATCTAGATCTAAGTTCGTGCCATTGCATCGCCAAAAAGTAAAAGAAGGGACCGTTACGGAGCTAGCTGCTGCGCAATGCAACTGCTCATCTAGCCGAAGTCGCAATTTCGTATTACACCGCACATCGTGGTAGGGGTATATGTAGGATACCAAATCTGCCTGCGATACAGTACTAGCTAAATTACGATCATTTTTGAGGTAAACTTCCTGTAAATTTATAAGAATATTGATGATTTTGGTATCAGTTTGTAGAAAAAAAATAGTGTTCTACGCGAAAATTACGATTATTTTGTTTGGTCCGTTTTTGTTTTTTTCCTTCCATTTTTGTTCTTGTTGTTTTTTTGTTTTTTTCCCTCTGCGAAATGTCAAAGTGGCCTTATCGCCGGCAAATACGGTACATGATATCCCGGTCTCATTTAGCCAGCAATGGCAGCATCACGTACCTATCCACCAATTCTCTGTCTCGTTGGATTCCTGCATCGAACTGATCTTCTCCAGGACGTAGTCATTCTCCAAGCCGTCGTTGATCACAACCAGGTCACCATCAGCAACATCATTGCAGTCGTAGCGGGCATCTAACCAGGAGGCCGGGGTCGTGACAAACTTGTAGCAGGTTTCATTGGCTGGATCGTATTCATATCCTTCAGGACAGTCGACTGTGGACAAAATTAAAATACAAAATAAACATTAAATGGATCGCATTGGAACCTGTCAAGAAAGCCAATGGAGGGAGCATGAAAACTTTAAATACAATTAGGCTTGGGTGATATGAATTGCATCATACTTTGCTTGAACCTGACACTTTGGGGAATTCCGGTATCTACATGCACAAGCCTAATATGTTTCTTTTTTTTAAATAAAAAATATCCCCACTGGCCAAAATTATTTGGCATATCTCATTTTTTTATCTTTCAGCTATGATTAAAGTTATCTTTACACAGTTGACACAGCCTAGAAATCATTATTGTCTTTCTGTACTTGAATGGTTTTTTCAGAGGTCCCAACACCAATCCACATGTAGTAAAATACACCAAATGGGATTCAAGTCTTACAGAATTCTTGGAAGATGAGCTTAAAGCCTGATGTGGTCATGGAGCTGTCAGTCTTCAAGCGGATGTTGAGGCCATTGAAGCGACTGACAACATCATCAGGAACTTCAGAACCAGTCAGGATCTGATAACATGGTGAGAAAAGCCACAAGAGCGATAAGAGCAGTAGTCATGGTGAATTCATAAATTACAGGGGACCACTCCCTGAAAAAGAGTTTGCTCTGTTTGGTTGTTAGGGGTTCATTCTGCTATAATACTTCAAATTATAAGCTTCTAATATTACTTCTATTATAAAGAGATAATGCAAGTTTAAATACACTCTCAAAGAATGTAAAAAGATTTGTGAATTGTGAAGATGACCAGTTAACAAAATAGTCAAAACCAGGTAAAAGCATGAACAGCAAAAGCACAATAGCGACTAGAGCAGTAGTCTTTAGGGGTTCACAAATGGTAATCTTGGGTAAGGCATTAAAATCATTTAAAGTTCAAGTCCACTCCAAAAATAACTTGCCTTTAATAGAACCAGAAAAATCAGACAAACCAATCAAAAAAAGTTTGAGCAAAATCGGATAACTAATAAGAAAGTTATGAATTTTTGAAAAAATATGTAAAACTATGGAACAATGGAAATCACTACACAAATTGCCAATTTGGTTATCAGTTTGTGTCGTCATGTCCTCACTATTTATCAATTGCTTTATATAGTTTAATCCCATTAATTTCCCTTTTACCCCCTAAAACTTGATTTCCCCATGCCTTTGCCCTGGTTATATGATTTGTATCATATTGCGTGCATGACATTTCACAAAAAAATTCATGAACTTTGAAGAATTGATACTATTTTCTGAATATTGTATATTCATAATTATTGATTTTTATATAAATAGTTTATCAAAATTCACATTTTTCATGATTTAACTGGAAAAAAAAACACTCTATATTAGTGCATCCACACAAAAACATATTACTATCAATCTAACTTGGATGCTGGTGTGAAGAAATAAGATTCTTAGGGAGAAAATAGGAAATTTATATTATCAATATAAGAAAATAATTAGTGGATAGTGAGGACATGACGTCACAGACTCATGAGTGAGTTGCCAATTTGTCTTGTGATTTTCAAAGTTTTTCATGTCATTGATTGGTTTGTCTGATTTTTCTGCTTCTATTGAAAGTAAGTTATTTTTGGAGTGGACTTGCCCTTTAAGGCAGTGGTTCTTTACCTAGACCATGATCCCCTTGGAGATTTTTCAGGTTTTAATGAATAGGTTATTAATATACAACCTCATTTTAGTTCAATGAGCAGTGGTGCTACTAGGGGTAAAGAGTGCCGATCAAGAACTGCCTTTGACACTTCACAGAATGCCACTGCATGGGGTCGAGGAGCTTAAAACTTGCGATAGTTAGTAATTTAAAAAGTGTACCTGTAGATGTAGCATACATTTGCTTATGAATGAGAAACATAAATCGCACAAGCTATGCTCTTTAGTGCATTCTTCGGCTTCATTTCTTTAAGCTGTTAATGAAATGCTCTAAATTGTTGAAAACAATTCACGATTATGACTGTTACTCATCTCATTATCATAGTAAGAATTCTTTTTTAATTACGTCATACTTGCAATTTCATGCTTGTTTCACTGACATGAGAAGAATACAACCGTATCATGACTGCTATGTTTGTGAAAAATGAAAGAAAATGAATTTAAAATCAAATTTAAAGTTCAGATTCCACATTGAGAGGTTTGGTACACATAAAACACATAGTGACCCTGAAGTTAGAATTTAAAAACTATAGTCTCTTTCTCCACTTTTCATTAAAAAATGTGACAATACTCACCAGGTAAGATGAATCCACATCATCCTCATCAGAGTTTGCTCCTCCGATAATTAGCTGATCATGACCGTACTCCAGATTGAATTCCAGGAAGCGAAGGCGTACTTGGAAGCCTCCACGAACTTGAACGATCCACTGGCAGTCTGCATCGTCTGGGTACATTCCATTCATACCGCGTGGGGAATCAATCTCCCCATAGGTATCCAGGATAGTTTTAATGATGCAAGCATCTGTTGGAAAAGAAGAAAATTATACAGATTACATAACAATGCTGCTTACGATTACCAGTATGCCTTTGACACAGATGTGCCTAACCTTTTGAACCCAGTGACCCTATCAGGCATTCCTTGTCTATGACCCGATACACATACCTCTCAAAGTGGACTGAGGCGGGCGGCTCGACGTATGTGTAACATCAACTTGTTTGAAAAGCCGGACTGAGGCCGGACTGAGGCCGCCTCCATCCAGTCCACCTCTGGATGTGGTTTAAAGCCGGCCCGAGTCCAGACTCAGTCCCGCAATCAGTACAACACCAATGTGGACTCGACGCCGACTTATAAGCGGAAGTGACATGACCCGTCATCATATATCAACATTACATCGGGCGCCCTTTGCCATCTGGAGTGCGCCCCAACATCAGCTCGTGAAAAGGCAACGTGAGGCCGGCCTATGTGTAGACACAAAATTGCAGGCCCGAGATATGTGTAACAGGGGTTTGATGATCTCGAGGCGGCTTCTAATTGCAGGGGTGAGGCCGCCTCAGGGCCGGCTTTAAAAGCCGACGCATGTATAACAGGGGCCATAGTCATGACCCTTGAAGCTCATGTATAGTTTTGGTAAGCCATCCAAGATTTTTTGTGATATTTCTACTATTTTGATATATAGCATAAAGCTATCAATACTAAGCTACTGTGCAGGTTTTTCCTCCTCAAGTGAAATATCAAACAAAAGGGAGGTAAAACATAAATTCTAATAACATCAATAAATACATGTAGCTACAGTGCACTTATTCTGTAGTGCCAAAAACAAAACTACAACACAAGTTGTAGAGGTGTCAAAGTCTAGAGGTTGAATAACTTGACTGAGAATGCAAAGATTGTGGGTTCAAGCCCCAGCACAGCACTCATGTCATTGAGCAAAGTATTCTATTTATATTGCTTCTCTCCACCCAGGTGCTAAATGGGTACCGGTGAGGGTCAATGGGATTGGATTAGCATGTGCATGCCATTAAAATGGCAACTAGCTGGAATCCTCCCCAGGGAGCAGAAAATGTACACTGTCATATGCAGCAAAATAATTGAATCGAGTAAAGATAATAATAATACCGTAAGCTCTTTGGTTGGTTGTACCTGGTAAAGTGCTTTGCAATACACAACACTACTCCCACTTACTATCATCCAATGAGATAGATATCATGATACCATCTTCCTCCATAAGATCCTCAGCCGAGAACACCAACCACATATCTCCTGAATAAGTAGAGAAGGTCTGATCCATGACATCTCCAACGATGAGCTTCTTTCGTGACCCAATATCCGTGGGATCCATACCGGTACCAATCTCAAAGATGTCATAATTGCGCTCTGAAACATAAGAAAAAAGTATAAATAATTTTACAGTGACATGCACATCCTACCGACATCAGATCAGATCGACTTCTAAAAAAAACTTGTAGGATTAATCCAAATAAAAGATAATTTACAAAACATGTATACTGAAATAAGGTCACATGGCACTATGTGACTAGAGTGCTTTAAAGTCACTTTATAGGTTTTATGGGGTCAAGGAAATTATCAGATTGATAAATAACTTGCTATGAATTCTCTGAGAAGTGATGACCTAACCAGGAACAAAACTGATACCCCATTGAAGCGTGATCAAGAGAAAATAACAATTTTTTAATAAATGTAAAGTTCATGACATGTGTATATGACAACTACATCATGCCTTTAATGTTAAAGGTATGACTGATGTCTGTCAATGATGGAAAATAAGTTTCACATAATCCAACAAAACTTATGCTGTTCATGCACTGTCCATATTCAATAACCTAGTTTTCTAGCTTACCGGTAAAGCTAATCTTGAGCTCTGGTATGGGCATGGTTTGTCGAGAGAACATGGCCATTAATTCATTCTGGATTGTTTATCCTGCAGTAGATTGATTGTTTGAACCAGTAAAATAAAAACAGCCTCACAAAAACTTGCTGGAAATCATCTTCAATAAAAACCACAACTCTCATTTGCACATAGTGACCTGTGTTAAGCACATAATGTATGACCTACCTTGATTTCCTTAACTTTATATGCTCATTACTCAGCCCCTATACATTTTCTACCAAAGTTGTTTGGCACATGTCATTTATTTTTAATCTTGAACATTCAGTGTAAGTTTTCTTGGATTCTGTGAGAATTTATTTTCTATCATTACCAGAACTCAAGCATATCTTTAAGCAAGAAATTTAACCACATAGGCTTAGATATCTTTCAGTATCTTTCAGATACAATTCTGTAACAGGGCACACAAGGACACACTTGCATCAGACGTTTTCATACAACATCGCCTCACAATATTACCCTCTTATAAGGCAATGCTGGGGGTAAGAATGAAATAGTTTACAAATATCTTGAAACTACTAAACCCAAAGTAGAAGGGTATGGAGCAATCTTTAGCTCACTAAAGAGCTACATATATATAGCTTTAAATGGTACCCGAAAAATCAGTAGTCATTATTTGGTTTATATACGCTATCTGCATGAATTCTCATATTTTGAGAAAATATCCTGTTCAAAAGGTTTTCATTTGTAGGGAAATTGTCGAATCTTAAAGAAGTAAGTGTACATGTCCACTGCATGCATCCACTGTTAACTTTACATCCATCTATTGTACGTTGTCACTCCACATATAATCTTTGCTCAACTACAGACACAACGGCTCTCCATGTGCCTAGAATAAAATAGAAGATAGGTGAGCGAAGTTTTCATTACAGTGGTCCGGTTACATGGAATAGGTTACCTTGTGAATTACTGTAGTATGTCAGTTGAATTATTTAAGAAGCATCTTAAAACACACCTATTTACATTGTAATTAACTGCATTTACATTTTCTATCATATTTTTTGTTGAGTTTTAATTCATTGATTTATTTGTTTTTCTAAAGCGCTTTGATCAGTTCTAAATTGGATATAGCACTATAAAAGATTATTACATGCAAGTACATGTAGAGCAATGCCAAGTCGTGGGCAAATGGATACGTCCCTGGACTGTGGATCACAAGGTCCACGGTTTGAGTCCCGCCGTGGCACTAATGTCCTTCGGCAAGACATTAATCTACCTTTGCCACACTCGACCCAGGTGATGTACATGTAAATGGGTACCTGGCAGGAATTAATTCCTTGAAATGCTAGAGCGCTGTAATGGCAGCCATGCTAAAGCCAGGGTAATAATTGTGGAGTGCCAGGTGTGTCAAGTCTGACAGACATGAGCGCTATATACAAGAACCCACTATTATTGTTATTATTATTCTACAGCAATTAGTTATGAATTTCATGCTGGAAACTTGACCAATCAGAGGCCTAGAATTGTGACATGGGGTATATAAAAACAGTCACAAACCAGTGGAAAGTTCATTTACCCATGGTTTGTAAATAACTTACCCACTTGTAGAGAGTTGATGTGGAAATTAACATTAGTTTGTAGCGGAGTCTTGATGTGCCACTGGCAGTAAACTTGTGAGAGATCAGATGATAAGTTACCAATGTACAGATTACCACGTCCATTGAACGACAGGTCAATCTCACCACCACATCCATAGTCTGTAAAATAGATAAAACAAAATTTAAATCACACAACAATTTCTGAAAATGCCTTATATCATTATACTAAATTAAGAAGAGGTAATGAACAAGTTTCTTGGAGGGGGCAAGCTAGGTGCTAATACTTTTGCCCCGGGCCATTGGAAGTCATGTCAAGTTAATTATGGCAATAGCAATCATAATCTGCATGAAGGGTAACATGGAAAACATTTAAGTAAATCATTAAATTGTTGAATGATCATTATACAACAAATTATAAAAACATATATTTTGAATTAATGAAGGGGTAAAGAGGAGGGAGAAAGGATTTAATTTTAAGGGCAAGATAGTTTTCTCTCTCCCCACTATAAATCGATCCAAGAATGTCTGAAAGCTACAAATGAAAAACATTTTTAGCAGTAATTGTGTGCTTAAATCCATGTGATATGCATTGTAAGATTACCTTGCACTAATAAATACATATCATCCAATACCAACTATCCAAAATGTTTATAGTGTGTTTGTTTGTCTTTTTTTTTAAAGGGAAATCAAGGCTATATTTAGAGTTTTAGACTTTTCAGTTATTATCAGGTCAGGTGTTGTTCTACAAGTGTACATTGGATACCAAGCTGACATGTTGATAAAACTCATGAAATACTGTGATGCGCCATTGTTCATCAAATATTAAAAAAATTAAAGCCTTCTTTGTTTATCACCTTGCATTTGCCCAACATGGACATGAAAGGTTCTGTTGAGATCAGTGGCGCCAGAAGAGAAGATTAAAGTGACACTTCCACCAACATCGATGAAGAACTCCTCATAGTCAACAACTCCTGTCAAGCGACGGCGATAACTTTTCCAGTCAGAGGGATCAAGTCCAGTTCTAATTTCAAAGTACTCTGTGCTGTTGGAACAAAATAATTTAAAAAATGAGATTCCACTGGCACCGCATCTGGGGTAGATTTAATTTAACAATAGCAATTAACACAGCACAAAATCAATGATATTATCAAGGACATTATTTTTATCAACAGGAGATAAATTAAAATTAGCTTGACATGTTTGACTTTGACACTTTTTAAATTTTAAGCCAATTAAGGCAGAACCAATACTAAATAGCTAGTCAATACAATAGTATGGAAAGACCTGTGCCTTTCAATTGTATGGACACTTGAGAAAATAGCCTATGTGCTGGGAGCTTGGAGAGATGGAAAGTGACTGGTGCTAGTATAATGCCTAAATGATATCGTACCGCTACTCCTTCTTGTACCCCTAAACTCAAACCAGTACCAGCAGCAGTATAATGCCCAAACTGGCCGCGGCCGGCCCGGAAGCAAACAGTCGCAATAATCTAGATAATTAATAAGTCATTGAGTGGGCATGAGATCCCAAGAACGATCATGACAAAATACACTCAAATTATGTATTATAACATATTGTAACATCGATCAGACATACCAGTGCCAATGATGGGCTTAAAAGTAGTTCTTAATCTGTAGTTTCTCGTGCTAAAAAACTTCTTTCTTGTCGCTCCGCTTCGTGTTTCAGCCTGAGTGCATAATCGGCACTGCACTCACTTGCTTTTAATTTATTTCATAACAAATGCACATGTGTGTGGTTATTAGTCTCATTACAAGGCGTTATTGTAATGCAGGATCTTCTTCCAAGGCCTATAATACCCTTCGAGTCTCTCCCCCTCCACACCCTAGCTCAGTGTCGTCATAGAGTATTCACAAATTTCGTCGACAAAGATGGATTTTTCAAACGAGCTTTGTTGGCAGGGCTTCTTTCTTTGTTTCTTTTATTTTGCTTGTTGGATGAAACAAACCCGAGGACTTGAAACATGTTAATAGCCAATAACGTGGAATACTCGCTGGCCTCACACAAACAATAACATCAACAGCAACAACAACAACAACAACAACCCTTACTTAGAACAAATCCTCTACAAACTGCTTGCTATTAGTCTTTATGCAAATCATGGTAAATTAGCTACAAGCATTACGCTAAGAGGCAAGAGGCAATATAGGCGTCGATGGCCTGCATGGTTAAAAAAAAGTTGGGGAAGACTTACCCCTCTTCAACAAAGAAATCGTGAACTCGAATGCTGAGCCTGGTATCCGTGTAATTATTCTCGATCTTCCATACACAGTTTAGACCTGAGGTCTCCTCTGGCAAATGGAAATTTAAATCTGCGAATGGAATCATCGAAGTGCACAAAAGTGTGAAAACTAAAATTTATGAAAATGCACCCCTCTCTTTATTCTTTAGACCTTGTTAGTCATTTTGTACTTGACCAAGCCACTGGTCGAATCAAATTTGAGCTTGTCTGCTTGACCTTTTCCATATATAGGCCTGTTAATAGACTTACGCGAGGCTGAAAGGGGCCGTTGCAGCCCGCCAACTCCCCCATTGAGTAATTCGAAATTACACATATTTTAGGATGTTCACCTTGTATTCGGGCAGCGAGGTGGTCTATGGCTTTTTTGTGTGTCTAACACTAAGATGAAATATTAAATTTTCGCTTCGCTAGTAAATTTATGAAGAAGGTTTATATTGGTTTATATTTGCTCCCACCCCCAAGCCAATACATTGCGGGGAACGAATGAGCCGTGCATACACTCTATGGTGATTAATAGCAATCCATTGATTAGATATCTTCCCGGATTACGCTTCCCGGATATCTTCTCAATCAATCGCTATAGACCCACCTGCTGTTCCCAGTGTAAAGTTTCCTCCGCAGCCAGTATCAGGTCCAGGTGCGACCATGGCACCCATCGCTGTGGAAATAAATGCAGACAGAAACGGAAATGAAATTATAGCTTATAAATGTTTTGATATGAAATAGTATCATTATGTTTAAATCAGTCGGTATAACTAGGAGCATAGAAAAGTGTAAATGAAGCCAAATCAAATCTATGAAAATGCTGGCTCCATTAATTATACACAGAGCGATGATTCTGATCTTGATCTTGACAAAAAAAATGCATTGCATTATGAACATTCATTGTCAAAATATAGCTTTAATTTGTTATGACATGTATTGAATTGATTTTATTTATTTATACACGGCAATAAGCCCAAACAGTTACAAAACTGGATTCCATTGGGGCCGTGTCAAACATTTAAAATAGATAAATGAAAACATTGAAACATAAAAATAGCAATTCTCTATCAATCGCAAAATCCCATTAAATGCTACAAGGAAATTATATACAAATAAAATGTCAACGTGCAGCCAACAGTACATACATGAATACAGAAAGTATCATATATGTAATTACACGCACACAAAACAGTTCTTACCGCTATCTGGTTCAACAATGATATGGAAACCCCGCCCACTTCTAGAATAGTCCGTCAGAAACTCGATTGTGACGTAATCTGAACCCCGTACTGTTATTTGTTCGACGCCTTCGCTGGGCGTGCCGGATTCGTAAAGCAGTACTTCGGGATCTGACGTCATTGAGTGCGAAGTTACTTTCAACCAATCACGTTGATCCTCTGTGTCCATATCAACGACGGTAATTACCAAATCGCCTGTGCTTGATGACGTAAGGTTCCACATGTAATGCGTGTTATCGTCATAGTGCATGGGATAGTCATTGGTGTACAAATGAAGTGCCTTTCCAGGTTTAAGATCGATATCGTCCATAATGTGTTTGTGAGTGATTGGTTCTGAAAGTGAAACAAAAGCAGATGACTTATTATTTTGCTGAATTCATGGAATTAAGAAAGTGAAATAATCAAACGGCATTTAAAACCTTGCAGGGAACGCTCTATCATTCATACAAAAATGACATCCAATGTCCTTCCATTATCACAAGATGATTTTACATGGATGGATGACCATTCTCTCATAAAACTATATAGACTATATAGGGAGCCACTACAATAGTCAATAATTCAAGAAATAATTTGCAGTGTTCGTTAAGAGATTAAGTGTAACTATATTTCCATTTTTGCCATACCTCTCATGTACTCATCGTATGTGATCTTAAATCCAGTGCCGTTGGTTTCTTCGCCATCAGACATGAAGGTTATCTCGAAACTACTGCCGATGAAATCCTTCGGCACTGAACTCCCTGTTATCATCTGTATCATGAGTAGAAAGAGAGACAGAGAGAGAAAGAAGGAGATGAGAGAGAGAGAGAGAGAGAGAGAGAGTGAGAGAGAGTGGGAGGTTATAAGGGAGAGAGAACAAGGAGAGTTCGTTAATTTCTTTCGATAGTACATGTTTATTCTTTTTCATGACCGAAATTAAAACAAACAAACAAACGAACAATGGGAAGAGAAAAGAGTTTGGGAGAGAGAAGACAATGAGAGGAGTGACAAAAAGTTATATGATTTCTCAATTATGACCAGAAATTTCAGCGCCATATTAATAGAGATTTCTCGATAAAGATAATGGAAGTTTGAATAAAATGTTGACATTTGAAATGTAAAACACAGAATCACATACATTATACAATGAAAACTGATTTAGTGACCATATCTGTAAAGAAAGACCACCAGTCCTGTTTATAAAGACAATGTTTTCTGTTTCCCGTGAATAGTGTTTGCCATTGAAACTTGTACTATCGGAACCTGTATATTAACACCCTCTTCCCATAAAGACCGTTTTTCTTGTCTCCCTTCAGTGGTCTTTATTATCTTTTTTTTTAAACCAAAATTCGAAGTTTTTTTTTTTAAGTTATGAAAACGTTGAATTTCATCACTTATTTTGAAGTTGAAGTTCTGCCTTTAGTGCTGGATTGTGAATTTTAAGAAGAATTGTCATGATAGTCTACATCGATAGATACTTTTAATAAGATGAAAACAAATGGAAATTGTCTGAAACTGGCACAAAATACACCATACATGCAATATATAAATGTTTTCATTCACATCGTCATCATCCATATTTACAGACTGAAGCTTGCAATCAAAAACATTTAGCAATAATCTAACCGTTTCGATGTCATCTTGATCAACCACCATCACATAGTCGCCGCCTTCCCTGAGATCGACGTCAGCGAATTGCAGTCGTATGCGGGTGTCTGTTGGTGCTTCTAATGATATACTACAGTCAAGATCGACGTCGTAAATTAAGGGGTAATCCGGTGACGTAATCTCCCCGGGAAGGGGTAACAAGGGTGGTGGACTACAGATGCTATCGCCTGATTGAAGAGATGAATGGAATATGATTACATTACTTTTATTATCAGATGGTATTACCCCCAAGAGGAGAAATGATTCAATGATAACGAGGACTGCAATAGAATGGTGATTGGTACACTTTAAACATCACTTTTTCAGTTACTGATTAAACTTGCACATCAAAGGAGACATGATAACCCAGGACACAACCAAGTGACTGGTAAATGCAGCCTATAAAAAAGTACATCCTGGATAAAAAATGAAGCATAAAGAACATATTATCATATACAAAATAATGTGAAAACATTTAAAGGAATTGATTTTAAAATAAAAGTAATGAGTAATATATATTCAAACAAACTAATGATCACCATACATGTGCTAACCATTCTCCTTCCACTACCACATTTAGCTATAGTCTCCAGCTGGCTTAAAGCCCAAGTCCACTCTAAAAATAACTTGCCTTTAATAGAATCAGAAAAATCAGACAAACCAATCAAAAAAAGTTTGAGTAAAATCGGATAACTAATAAGAAAGTTATGAATTTTTGAAAAAGTATGTAAAACTAAAAACAATGGAAATCACTACACAAATTGCCAATTTGGTTATCAGTTTGTGACGTCATGTCCTCACTACTTATCAATTGCTTTATATAGTTTAATCCCATTAATTTCCTTTTTTATCCCCCAAAACTTGATTTCCCCATGCCTTTGCCCAGGCTATATGATTTGTATCATACTGCGTGCATCACATTTCCCAAAATCTTTTATAAATTTTGAAGAATTGATACTATTTTTCTGAATATTGTATTTCATGATTATTGATTTTTATATAAATAGTTTATCAAAATTCAATTTTTTTGGGATGATTTAACTGGAAAAAAATTACTCTATATTAGTGCATCCACACAAAAACATATTACTATCAATCTAACTTGGATGCTGGTGTGAAGAAATAAGATTCTTAGGGGAAAATAGGAAATTTATATTATCAATATAAAGAAAATAATTAGTGGATAGTGAGGACCATACGTCACAGACTCATGAGTAAGTTGCCAATTTGTGTAGTGATTTTCAAAGTTTTTTCATGTCATTAAAAATTCATAACTTTCTTATTAGTTATCCGATTTTGCTCAAATTTTTTTTGATTGGTTTGTCTGATTTTTCTGGTTCTATTGAAAGTAAGTTTTTTTTTGGAGTGGACTTGGGCTTTAAGGACAAAACCGCTACAAAAAATGCTTTTTTCAAACATAAGAAATACGTGTTTTTTCTGTCCACAGTCGGACTGCACGTTCATCATGTATGGCCCACATTGAATCCAATACTACCATGTTTCTTGGCTAACTGATTATATCAAATTATACAGAAGAATGTTGAATATTCCTAACTATGGGGAACATCAAAGAGCACAATACAACACTAATATCTCACTTGAACAGGGATTCTATAATCAGATGATATGCGTGTACATGTACAGCGTAAAGTCGCTTTATAATCAGATGGACTTGTTGAATTAGCATTCGCTTTTGAATAGTGGTCGATGTAATGACATTACTGTGTTGTTTTTTGGTTGCTGATGGTTGTGTTGGTGGTATATTATACAGAATTACAGGATGAACTCTAAAAATCACCACATTGCTAACCCACATCGTAAGCATAGGTACAGAAGAGACTATTATTACTTGCTTATGGAACAGGAGTTAAAAATACTATTCCACTCTTTAAAAGATGAAAATGTTTATTTCAACCTAACTTCCCTCCATATGTTCCAACTTGTTCAATGATAGTTTAATGTATATTTCATGTTACAATGTAGTATGTTATTATGTCTTTCATTGTATAGTTTATGCTGTTCTGTACATTGTCCTTTAAAACATAAATAATATAGTCTGGACTCATTATTTTGTGTTATCATTTGTTTTTGCACAATAAAGGTAATAATGAGAGAAAACTACTATAACGACTACAGACATTTTCCTGCCAACTGCCTCAAACTAGATTTAGCATCCGTGTCAATTTAGCCTTAACATTATATACTTAATTTTACAATATAGGGGTATATTATAAACAGAGAATAATCAGATGATTATAATTAAATTATGACATGGTTCATGGTGTCGTAAACCTGTTGAATTAAATGGAGAGAGAGGGGAGAGAGAGAGAAAGAAAGAGAGAGAGAAGGGGAGGGGCGTATCATGTTGTCTGAAACTATTTTAATAATCCATATAAAATCTTCTGGATTATGAATATCATTTAAGACAAAATCATTGGAAGATGAAAATGACTTTTGACTTTTGGGTGTTATCAAGATTAGCGAATCCATTGTTCCGTGTTATTTATCACCCTTATGTAGTAATTACCACGCGATCAAAGTTCTTTTATCTAAATGGCCACGAATTAAGCCGTTATCAATTTCATAAGTACTTAGTCGAACCCTTTTTATTTGTTCTGCTGAGATAAATATTTATTTCGACTTTGAAAATTTCAACAAACAAACAAACTTGTGGAGGTTAGCGTGATCTCGTTTACAAGAAAATGTAAACATAATTTTCTTTAATGGTCATACCTAAGGTGTTAATAGTGATTAAAATTTACCACTTGAGAGAATCACTGGAAATTAGGACCCCATCATAGGAGGAAAATCAGAAGCAAATGCATTTATTTAAATATTGACTATCATTGATTGCATAAATGAGATTTAAAAAATTGAAAGGAATAAACAAAGCGGTCACTGGGCTAACCGGTTGGGTCAATATACTTTTGTAAATTTACTTGCTACGGGATCAATTAGGTCCATGGTTCAATCATGTCAATATTTCTTATAATATAACTAAAAGAAAATCGGCATTGAACATTATGCAAAACATCTTATACGACGCCTTTAACTTTCGATAATATAGATATAATCTGTTTCTCATTGTAGATAACAATGTAAGTATTGTAGGGGAGGGAGGGGGAGGGGAGGGGGCTTTATAAACCATACTTTCATTTTTTAAATGTTGTTTGACCGTCAGTAAATATAGCATCAAATGGTTTTAATGGGACATGATCTGTCAGATTTATGTAACAAACTGTTGATTAAGTGGGATATTAGTTCAAGATAAATAGATTGCGAATGACATAATTGGTGTAATAAAAGACATTGACTTGGAATAACTAGAACGAACAGACATGCACTTGGAATAAGTAGAACAAATGTACATGCCTTTAGTATTAGACCGCGTGACGCCTGACGTTTGTTGGACAGTACTTGAAATTCACTGAACCCGATGGAAAGTAGGTTAATTACATGGATATTTGTATCCACTTATATCCCTCATACCAAATATTGTATATTCTGGAAAGACAGACGTAATCAATCGCCAGTTACGTGCTGTTAGACAGCAACTACAATAAAAACTTGCCCATACACACACGCGCACACAAACGCACACACGTAAAATATATAATCTTTATATGCAGATATGCCAGCCCCATCGATTTTAAGGAACAAAATGGACAGAAAAAACATTTTCCAGCATAACCGGGAACTGAGATTTTGTGTGTATAAAGCTACATCTAATAATTGCAAAATAGAACTTTGCAATCACTTTGCAATCATTATTTCAAATTTCAAAATTAGATTCAAATTTGAGACGCGGGGCTAGGTTATTATTTGTTTTATTGTTATTACAATATAATAATAATAATAATAATAATAATAACAATAATATTAATATTTTATTAAGTGCACATTATATCTGCCTCTATAAATATAGGCCTTTTGATAAAACTGCTACGTGATATTGAAAAAAATGACAAATGCAAATATGATTAATACAATCATCAAATGTATGTACTTTAGTCCTCAGGATTGTGTTCACCCTCTCGTGGAAGATCGTTATCCTATTTAATTTTGTTATTTTTGTTTTTGCCTGAAATTCATAACTACTATCTTTATACCATTTTAACGCTTTACTTATTGATTCAATTAAATATGATTTCAAGTTTGTTTTCAACATTTGTTTAAAGCCTTTTTAATGAAACTTAAGCAGTCACAGTAATAGAGGCTAGATATTTGCTATGTTTTATGTGAAAACTTAACGTTTGAGAAATAAGAATATTACAGATCATCTGCATATCAATCTGTGAGATTTTGGTAGAAATTAAGATATTTCTTTCAGTGTGAGAAGTACTAATAAATATTATTTGGGAAAATAGATAATTTGAAAAATTAATCTTTGGATCAGAATTGTATCTCATGGGGTTATCAAATGCGTTATTGAATTGAACGGGATTGAGTTAATTTCCACATCTCTATTATGAATATGTAAAACATAAAAACATGAAATTTAAAAAAAGACGATGATCCTCGCCCCTCACAAAGGAGAAAAAACATGATATTGAGTCATTGATATGATTTGATTAATTTATAGTTTCTAACCTTCGCGACGAAACTGCAATGATATTTTTTTAATGAATGACTGATAAATGATCATATATAATAACTTTTATTTGTAAATTATAATTATTATAGTTTAAAACAAACAAAAATATTAACAACATTAAATCAGCTCAAAAACAAAACAACTAATAAAAAATGGAATCCATGATTAAAATAATTTAGATACAACAACAGACCAAGTTGAAAATAAATTTACCATTTGCTGTAGAAGTGGCCAAGACGATGACCAAGGCGAAAATTTTCCACGACATTGCAGCCCTTGGGTGAATCGGTGTTTGGTACACCCTGAAAAGTCACTTGAATTCTAGACTGATATGCCCACTTCTATTTCGCCAGTTATATATTGAAAAAATCTCTCTCCTCCTTCCTTACAATAACACGATTTCTCCCAGGATATGACTATTCTATTTCAGATCGTCAGAATTCCATTTTAGACGCAGTAGTCCTACGATACGAAACAGTCCTGAAGAATTTCAGCTAAGCGGGGAGAGGATCCAGGACTTCGAAGCGTTCGGAAGGCCTGCTTCTGTTCGCAATGCTACTGTAAGATGCGGCTGGTGGCAACTTGTGGGTGCCGATTCGACGCAGAGATTAATTATTGACTGATCATGCAGGTATTAGTAGCGTGTTTAGACAATGAAACAAATAATCAAGATTCGCTTGACAGGAATATGATTAGCCATGGAAATTAAGCGAAAATTGCAGATTATATTTCGATTCCGATTGTATCTATATATTTCAATGAACGCGAAAGGTTATGCTGTTAATCAAGTATACATGAAATTGTAGACACGTATTAAGTGAAAACATTGAGTCAGAAATTGAACATAATTCGTAGCTAAATCGATCACGCTGACGCATTGAAATAACAATAGAAAGAGGGTTTAGTTTGAGAGGTAACTTATTGTTTTGATTTCGTTTCCATTTAAGGAAAATTCCCAATTTCTGGAAAGGTAGGTGGTTTTCTAAAATGTTTTGATGCCTTAGGGAAAGCAAACATAATATGTCCGTTCATGATGGAAAGTTGTTTAAAAAGTACTCTACCAAACTGTTTCCTTATTTCTTGGTGAGGGTTTATCAAACAGAAAAAACTATTATATGCAAGTTTAACATAATGATATGGAAATGAGAAGAAGGACCCCCCTCCTCTTGGAAAAAAAAACAACAACGAATGAAGACAAAACAATATAACAGAACGGAATGAGAACTAGGCAAGAGGAAATATTCTATCTTTGGAAAGGTATGGACAGAGAACGAGACACAGAACCAGTCGTATAAACATCACAACGCTGTCTAAACCCAATATTTGTAACCGTTTAGCTGGTTAGATTATTGTATAAATCTTGGAGGAAGGAGATAATTTTGTGATAATCGAGGCTCTGAGTAAACACTTTTGCGCCCAAAAGGCGATCTGAGGTTAGAAGTTTTACAGTCTTCTAATTGTTTTATTAGCTACTACATTAATGCAGTTTGTACGCTGTATTATAAGGTGAGCTACAGTGGTGCAACCGTAACAGATATTGACCAAAGATAAAGAGAGATAGGGAGAAGAATACTCTATTTGATGCAGAACAATCAGTCAAAAACTTAGCCAAGTACTATAACTTTTGGCATGTATGTCAAGCAATGTAATGAAAATAAATCAAAGAAATTATAAACTTTTACTTTTAAAAGTCTCATCGTAATACTCTACAAGAGAATGATTTGAGATTTGTATATGTACGAGGGCGGGAATTGCTTTTTAAACGTGGAAGGAACAGATAGTTCTCCAAAATTTTCTGAAAAAACAGATATTTTTAGATGCATATTTTACTAATAATGGTCTGACAAGCAACAGTTTTAAGTGTTTTATTTTGGACATGATAAAAGATCGACAGCCGTTGGGGACGTGTGATATCATGCTCCCAACCCCGCCGTCCAAATCGCGGGGGGGGGGGGTGGGGTGGCCCCCTTCCCAAGGGATTTTCATCAATGCCTGCGAAAAACACAACTGAATTATTTGTGTTTAACCCTACAGCAATCATGCAAAAGATATAATCATCAATTATAAAGTCATATCAATTATCATCAATAATTACAGTAGTCAACTATTTCACTGTTAACAGGATATACAATACAAATACGTGGAAATATCTTTCAATTCAATTCTTGGTCACAAAAAACAAAACAAAACCATAGATTGTTTGGCAAGTTTAGCCCTGCACCCCCGTCAAAAATAAAGCTGTTAAACCATTAGATCAAACAGGGCGTGGCGCACGGGACACAAGATAAATGCTCATTTTGTTTAGATAAAATAATCGGGATGTAACTGCATTATTTTCTGATATCTGGGGCGTGCCTATATACTTCACAATGGTGTATTTGAAATTCGAAGGGAATGGGGCATTATGCCCTCGACAGTGTTCAAAGGTATGAATTTATTTGAAAACCCGTACTGTGTTGATATATATAAACTGTTGTCATTTTTCAGCGACTAAAGCAATAAAGCACCATCACATATTTTAATCTGTAGATCTTAAGCAGGACGCAAATACCTTTTATGGAAATATTCCGCCAAACTACATATTCAATTTCTAACACTTAAGACCTATAAATGCCCATCCTGATTGTGTTTCGAGCTGCTTTTGTGCAATTGTGCTTGTGTGTGTGTGTTAATAGAGAGAGAGGAGGGAGCGGAGATGGAGGGAAATAAAGATGGACAAACGGGCAGAGACATAGAGAGAGAGACATACAGACAGACAGAGACAGACAAAGAGACACAGAGAGAGACAGACAGACAGACAAACAAACCATATAGAGGAGCAGAGACAGAAAAAGAGAGATGAAAACAAAACACTTTTGAAAGAAAGGATGACGGGGGCTCTTAAAAATGAAAATCAAAGAGAAGCTCGCCTCCCCCCTTAAAAAAAAGCTGTACTTTGGACATATCTTATCCTTGAATACCTTAAGCTACTATCTTTTGTTTGTCCAATTTCTTTTGGGCAGATCATAGGTCAAAAGGCTTGTCTATCTGTGTGTCCCCACTTGTCTTGACCACAATCTTATCAATTCCGATGCATGTATGGTGTAGTCTACATCATCCATCCAACCAAAGAGATATCACATCTCTTTGATCCAACTTATATTGTCAGTGGGTAGATAAAACCTCCTGACGAAATTCCAGCGATTAAAAAAAAATTGACTAATTTGAAGGATGTGCAAGAATTTACTACAAATTACGTCCCAAAGGAAGGTCGTCTACGCCCTTAATATGCTAAACATGAAAGTTTATTTGCTCTGCTGAAAAATTAATATTTTTATCATTCCACTGACGATCCATGTTAATACAAAAGTAATCAGTAATATGAAACCTTTTTTGCTCATTCATCATGACCGATTGCCATAATTATGAACCATTTCGAATGAGGCTCAGTGGGCATTCAACTCATGAATACGCTCTGCATGAAAGATTTTAATGGTTGGAATAACTTTTGAATCTTTTTAAAGCAGTGTAAGAATGGATTTGTCTCAGCTTTTTATTGTTTAAAATGCACATGTCGGTAACTAAGGACAATATTTTCCACAGATATAGACATTTTTCCTTCATGTTGCTTTGCTTGTTAACATTTTCGCTGATGACGCAGTCGTGAAAAGGAAATCACATTTTGTCGTATTTTACCACTCCCTGAAGCAAATAGTCAGAGAGAATAAATGTGAAGGCTTTTCCATGTTTTGACTAAGCATATTATCTTTCATGAGGAATGCCTTTGATCGTTCGATCTCGGATTAACATTCAAGATTAAGATAACCTGCATAATGTGCTTGTATCATCAACTTAAACCCAATCTATTTTGATAACGGTCCAAGTCGGTCGGATTAAGCAGGTTGTTTGATGACTTTGAGATAGAAATGTGTGTGGGAAGTACACCCGATTTGTATACTACTCACAGAGTGCTTGACTAATATTGATTTCCTTTAATCCAGTATTGGACCCATTCCATAGATCTATTCATTTTAACCCAACAATTAAAAATAATTTGGAGTATTCTTTTGTCTGTCATGTATGTACATGTATGATGATTGTTTACCTGACTGCTAAGAAAGTATGTATATGCTTGGAAGTAACCAACCGGAGGATCGACGGCTTTAAGTCCTCTCCGAGGGACTTGGTAATGAGGATTAATACCTTACCAAAGGGCACGAGCGCATTGACTTGGTTTCGAACCCAGGACCTCCCGGTTACGAGACCACGTACTGCTCTACCACTGAGCCGTCGCGCCTCATGTGACATGTTAATAGTTGATTGGTCAGCGTGATATATCCTCTAAAAATAAGAAATTTAGAAAGAGTGTATACCTAAAATGAATTTTACTTCTACATCTTTTTTTTTTGTATCATGGCTATAGTTGAGAGAAAAATAAATGTTGGTTGGTTGGTTTGTTTGTTTTACCTGACTCCAAAAAAAAGCATGTAAGCAACCAGGGTTAATATCTTTACGACTTCTCTGAAACCTATGCTTTATTTGATTCAAAAATTCCTCCAAAAGTTAGATTTTGTCAAATCCATGATTATACTAACACACTTTTTAAAAAGTTAGTAAGTCTAAGATCTTTAAGATTTTATTAACAGTTAAATCGTGAAAATAAGGCATTTGAACTTAACAATTTGAAAAGTAACGATGAAATAAACCTCACAAGTAGTTTGTTGAATGACAGTTATCACCATGAAAAAAAGCGAAGGCCATTCTATTCCTATTTGATAACCTCATATAGAGTCAGTGATTTTTATTTTATTTATAGATAATCGGAACGACACTGTTATGGTACTAGGCAAACCAACGGTGTCACATTGTGCCTACCCTCGTATATCAATAATACTAATAGCCAATTGACTTTAGATAGTGATATCTGCCTACGTAATATGAGAAGCGGTGTATGAACAGAGGGCACGGGGGCACGTACCCTAAATCAAGTGTTGGAAAAATAAAATGAACGAAAAGGTGAGAAAAAAGAAAGGGTAAGGAAGGGAAAAACATGAAAAATAAGACGACTGGACCACCACCCGCACCCCCTAATTAATAGCCTTATAAATTCGCATTTTATTTTCCGAGTAGGACCGATGCCCCCCCCCCCATCGTTCCAGTTCCCCATCAATGGATGCACTCACGCTACGCCACTGTATATACGCGTATATAACAGAAATTAGATCACGTAGAAGACACTATCGTATTTAATTTGACCTTGTCTGTATGTCATTGAGTATTCCTTCAGTTTCGCCATTCTCGATATCGTTTCGTCATTCGTCATCCTGCTCGTCAGCCATGTCGACTTCGAGTTCATCACCAGCAGCATCCTCTCTCATTGTACAGGAGTGAAAATCCAGTCTGAGGAGTCATAATATTATTATTACAGTGCCCTCCCACTTTTTCAAGCACCCGAAAAGTGCCCTTTTTTACATAGGAAAAGTGCCCCTTTAATTTTGTAAGAAGTACCCCTTTTTACATAGGAATAGTGCCCCTTTTACTTTGACAAGTGCCCCTATTAATTTGTAAAAGTGCCCCTTCCCCTTTTCAACTCTGGTAAGTGCCCCTTTTATTTGGACACGTGCCCCTTTTCCTTCGACAAGTTCCCATTTTCCTTTGCAATAAGACATAGTGTCCATTTTCCATTCTCATAAGTGCCCTTTTTAATCTCTAGTAAGTGCCCTTTTCAGGTACGAGAAGTGCCTCTTTTCACTTTTGATAAGTACCCCCTTCATCTCTGATAATTGCCCTATTCAAATCTGAGAAGTGCCTCTTTTACTTTGACAAGTGCCCCTTTTCCTTTGTAAGAAGTGCCCCTTCCCCTTTTAATAACTACCCCCATTTTAACTCGGATAAGCGCACCTTATATTTTCA
>CP137668.1:39056050-39224710 GCA_037976565.1 Mesocentrotus franciscanus | reverse complement strand
TTGACTGATCATGCAGGTATTAGTAGCGTGTTTAGACAATGAAACAAATAATCAAGATTCGCTTGACAGGAATATGATTAGCCATGGAAATTAAGCGAAAATTGCAGATTATATTTCGATTCCGATTGTATCTATATATTTCAATGAACGCCAAAGGTTATGCTGTTAATCAAGTATACATGAAATTGTAGACACGTATTAAGTGAAAACATTGAGTCAGAAATTGAACATAATTCGTAGCTAAATCAATCACGCTGACGCATTGAAATAACAATAGAAAGAGGGTTTAGTTTGAGAGGTAACTTATTGTTTTGATTTCGTTTCCATTTAAGGAAAATTCCCGATTTCTGGAAAGGTAGGTGGTTTTCTAAAATGTTTTGATGCCTTAGGGAAAGCAAACATAATATGTCCGTTCATGATGGAAAGTTGTTTAAAAAGTACTCTACCAAACTGTTTCCTTATTTCTTGGTGAGGGTTTATCAAACAGAAAAAACTATTATATGCAAGTTTAACATAATGATATGGAAATGAGAAGAAGGACCCCCCTCCTCTTGGAAAAAAAAACAACAACGAATGAAGACAAAACAATATAACAGAACGGAATGAGAACTAGGCAAGAGGAAATATTCTATCTTTGGAAAGGTATGGACAGAGAACGAGACACAGAACCAGTCGTATAAACATCACAACGCTGTCTAAACCCAATATTTGTAACCGTTTAGCTGGTTAGATTATTGTATAAATCTTGGAGGAAGGAGATAATTTTTGTGATAATCGAGGCTCTGAGTAAACACTTTTGCGCCCAAAAGGCGATCTGAGGTTAGAAGTTTTACAGTCTTCTAATTGTTTTATTAGCTACTACATTAATGCAGTTTGTACGCTGTATTATAAGGTGAGCTACAGTGGTGCAACCGTAACAGATATTGACCAAAGATAAAGAGAGATAGGGGAGAAGAATACTCTATTTGATGCAGAACAATCAGTCAAAAACTTAGCCAAGTACTATAACTTTTGGCATGTATGTCAAGCAATGTAATGAAAATAAATCAAAGAAATTATAAACTTTTACTTTTAAAAGTCTCATCGTAATACTCTACAAGAGAATGATTTGAGATTTGTATATGTACGAGGGCGGGAATTGCTTTTAAACGTGGAAGGAACAGATAGTTCTCCAAAATTTTCTGAAAAAACAGATATTTTTAGATGCATATTTTACTAATAATGGTCTGACAAGCAACAGTTTTAAGTGTTTTATTTTGGACATGATAAAGATCGACAGCCGTTGGGGACGTGTGATATCATGCTCCCAACCCCGCCGTCCAAATCGCGGGGGGTGGTGGCCCCTTCCCAAGGGATTTTCATCAATGCCTGCGAAAAACACAACTGAATTATTTGTGTTTAACCCTACAGCAATCATGCAAAAGATATAATCATCAATTATAAAGTCATATCAATTATCATCAATAATTACAGTAGTCAACTATTTCACTGTTAACAGGATATACAATACAAATACGTGGAAATATCTTTCAATTCAATTCTTGGTCACAAAAACAAAACAAAACCATAGATTGTTTGGCAAGTTTAGCCCTGCACCCCCGTCAAAAATAAAGCTGTTAAACCATTAGATCAAACAGGGCGTGGCGCACGGGACACAAGATAAATGCTCATTTTGTTTAGATAAAATAATCGGGATGTAACTGCATTATTTTCTGATATCTGGGGCGTGCCTATATACTTCACAATGGTGTATTTGAAATTGAAGGGGAATGGGGCATTATGCCCTCGACAGTGTTCAAAGGTATGAATTTATTTGAAAACCCGTACTGTGTTGATATATATAAACTGTTGTCATTTTTCAGCGACTAAAGCAATAAAGCACCATCACATATTTTAATCTGTAGATCTTAAGCAGGACGCAAATACCTTTTATGGAAATATTCCGCCAAACTACATATTCAATTTCTAACACTTAAGACCTATAAATGCCCATCCTGATTGTGTTTCGAGCTGCTTTTGTGCAATTGTGCTTGTGTGTGTGTGTGTTAATAGAGAGAGAGGGGAGGGAGCGGAGATGGAGGGAAATAAAGATGGACAAACGGGCAGAGACATAGAGAGAGAGAGAGACATACAGACAGACAGAGACAGACAAAGAGACACAGAGAGAGACAGACAGACAGACAAACAAACCATATAGAGGAGCAGAGACAGAAAAAGAGAGATGAAAACAAAACACTTTTGAAAGAAAGGATGACGGGGGCTCTTAAAAATGAAAATCAAAGAGAAGCTCGCCTCCCCTTAAAAAAGCTGTACTTTGGACATATCTTATCCTTGAATACCTTAAGCTACTATCTTTTGTTTGTCCAATTTCTTTTGGGCAGATCATAGGTCAAAAGGCTTGTCTATCTGTGTGTCCCCACTTGTCTTGACCACAATCTTATCAATTCCGATGCATGTATGGTGTAGTCTACATCATCCATCCAACCAAAGAGATATCACATCTCTTTGATCCAACTTATATTGTCAGTGGGTAGATAAAACCTCCTGACGAAATTCCAGCGATTAAAAAAAAATTGACTAATTTGAAGGATGTGCAAGAATTTACTACAAATTACGTCCCAAAGGAAGGTCGTCTACGCCCTTAATATGCTAAACATGAAAGTTTATTTGCTCTGCTGAAAAATTAATATTTTTTATCATTCCACTGACGATCCATGTTAATACAAAAGTAATCAGTAATATGAAACCTTTTTTGCTCATTCATCATGACCGATTGCCATAATTATGAACCATTTCGAATGAGGCTCAGTGGGCATTCAACTCATGAATACGCTCTGCATGAAAGATTTTAATGGTTGGAATAACTTTTGAATCTTTTAAAGCAGTGTAAGAATGGATTTGTCTCAGCTTTTTATTGTTTAAAATGCACATGTCGGTAACTAAGGACAATATTTTCCACAGATATAGACATTTTTCCTTCATGTTGCTTTGCTTGTTAACATTTTCGCTGATGACGCAGTCGTGAAAAGGAAATCACATTTTGTCGTATTTTACCACTCCCTGAAGCAAATAGTCAGAGAGAATAAATGTGAAGGCTTGTTTTCCATGTTTTGACTAAGCATATTATCTTTCATGAGGGAATGCCTTTGATCGTTCGATCTCGGATTAACATTCAAGATTAAGATAACCTGCATAATGTGCTTGTATCATCAACTTAAACCCAATCTATTTTGATAACGGTCCAAGTCGGTCGGATTAAGCAGGTTGTTTGATGACTTTGAGATAGAAATGTGTGTGGAAGTACACCCGATTTGTATACTACTCACAGAGTGCTTGACTAATATTGATTTCCTTTAATCCAGTATTGGACCCATTCCATAGATCTATTCATTTTAACCCAACAATTAAAAATAATTTGGAGTATTCTTTTGTCTGTCATGTATGTACATGTATGATGATTGTTTACCTGACTGCTAAGAAAGTATGTATATGCTTGGAAGTAACCAACCGGAGGATCGACGGCTTTAAGTCCTCTCCGAGGGACTTGGTAATGAGGATTAATACCTTACCAAAGGGCACGAGCGCATTGACTTGGTTTCGAACCCAGGACCTCCCGGTTACGAGACCACGTACTGCTCTACCACTGAGCCGTCGCGCCTCATGTGACATGTTAATAGTTGATTGGTCAGCGTGATATATCCTCTAAAAATAAGAAATTTAGAAAGAGTGTATACCTAAAATGAATTTTACTTCTACATCTTTTTTTTTTGTATCATGGCTATAGTTGAGAGAAAAATAAATGTTGGTTGGTTGGTTTGTTTGTTTTACCTGACTCCAAAAAAGCATGTAAGCAACCAGGGTTAATATCTTTACGACTTCTCTGAAACCTATGCTTTATTTGATTCAAAAATTCCTCCAAAAGTTAGATTTTGTCAAATCCATGATTATACTAACACACTTTTTAAAAAGTTAGTAAGTCTAAGATCTTTAAGATTTTATTAACAGTTAAATCGTGAAAATAAGGCATTTGAACTTAACAATTTGAAAAGTAACGATGAAATAAACCTCACAAGTAGTTTGTTGAATGACAGTTATCACCATGAAAAAAAGCGAAGGCCATTCTATTCCTATTTGATAACCTCATATAGAGTCAGTGATTTTTATTTTATTTATAGATAATCGGAACGACACTGTTATGGTACTAGGCAAACCAACGGTGTCACATTGTGCCTACCCTCGTATATCAATAATACTAATAGCCAATTGACTTTAGATAGTGATATCTGCCTACGTAATATGAGAAGCGGTGTATGAACAGAGGGCACGGGGCACGTACCTAAATCAAGTGTTGGAAAAATAAAATGAACGAAAGGTGAGAAAAAGAGAAAGGGTAAGGAAGGAAAAACATGAAAAATAAGACGACTGGACCACCACCCGCACCCCCTAATTAATAGCCTTATAAATTCGCATTTTATTTTCCGAGTAGGACCGATGCCCCCCCCCCCATCGTTCCAGTTCCCCATCAATGGATGCACTCACGCTACGCCACTGTATATACGCGTATATAACAGAAATTAGATCACGTAGAAGACACTATCGTATTTAATTTGACCTTGTCTGTATGTCATTGAGTATTCCTTCAGTTTCGCCATTCTCGATATCGTTTCGTCATTCGTCATCCTGCTCGTCAGCCATGTCGACTTCGAGTTCATCACCAGCAGCATCCTCTCTCATTGTACAGGAGTGAAAATCCAGTCTGAGGAGTCATAATATTATTATTACAGTGCCCTCCCACTTTTTCAAGCACCCGAAAAGTGCCCTTTTTACATAGGAAAAGTGCCCCTTTAATTTTGTAAGTACCCCTTTTACATAGGAATAGTGCCCCTTTTACTTTGACAAGTGCCCTATTAATTTGTAAAGTGCCCCTTCCCTTTCAACTCTGGTAAGTGCCCCTTTTATTTGGACACGTGCCCCTTTTCCTTCGACAAGTTCCCATTTTCCTTTGCAATAAGACATAGTGTCCATTTTCCATTCTCATAAGTGCCCTTTTTAATCTCTAGTAAGTGCCCTTTTCAGGTACGAGAAGTGCCTCTTTTCACTTTTGATAAGTACCCCCTTCATCTCTGATAATTGCCCTATTCAAATCTGAGAAGTGCCTCTTTTACTTTGACAAGTGCCCCTTTTCCTTTGTAAGAAGTGCCCCTTCCCCTTTTAATAACTACCCCATTTTAACTCGGATAAGCGCACCTTATATTTTCACATGTGCCCCTTTTCCTTTCTAATAAGTGCCCCTTTTCCTAATTATAAGTGCCCCATTAAAAAAGAGCCCTTTCCCCTTCTCATAAGTGCCTCTTCTCTGATAAATGACCCTTTTCAGGTACGAGAAGTTACTCCTTTTCACTTCAGATAAGTGCCCCCTTCACCTCCGATAAATGCCCCTTTAAAATCTGATCGGCGCCCATTTTCTTTCAACTAATGCACATTTTCCTTTATTATAAGTGCCCCTTTTCATTCACATAAGTGCCCCTTTTATATCTGGTCATTGCCCCTTTTCAGGTGCGATAAGTGCCTCTTTTCACCTCTGATAATTTCCCTTTTACCAATGATACGTGCCCCTTTTCGTTTCTAATAACGGACCTTTCCCCTTTTCATAAATGCCCCTTTTCACCTCTTATAAATGCCCCTATCAAGGTCTGATGGGGCCCCTATTCCGTCGACAAATGCCCATTCCCTATTCTCATGACTGACTTTTTCATCCCTGGTGAGTGCCCTTTTTGAGGGTGTAAGAAGTGCCCCATTTTCACCTCTGATAATATTAATACTCTTTTACTTTGACACATGCTCCTTTTCTTTTTGATAAGTGTCCCCTTTTCCTCTCATCATTAAACGCGCCCCTAATTTCAAGCGACTAAGAGCAATTTCCCAGAACTCGCTCGCTACGCTCGCACGCATCTATAAATGATATACCCATGTTACTTATCAAAGGTCTTTTCATTCTTCTGTTATGAGAATGTGCTTATAACCCCATCAGGATTGGGTTTTTTCCTCTTTATAAGATGTAATTTTTCGCACTGCGACCTCACAAATCTTAAAATTTTTCGCTCGCTTCGCTCGCTCGCAAATAAATTGTCAGACCATCACACCCAACTGCAAAACATGATGCTTAAGCAATATCTTGTATGGTGTATAAAGTGAAACAAATATTGAAATCATCCCTGATAATGTAATCACAATGTAGGGGTATATACCAATGTAAAAAATGGTATATTTTCGCTTTGAGATTTCCCGTTGTAGGTGCCCTTTTTCCAGAAAGTGCCCTTTTTTCTTGGTGCCCCCCCCCACTTTGGAAGTTGCTCGGCCGCCCCTGTCATCTTGAAAATTAAACCTCGTGTCTACTTCGGTGTCAATTCTTTCTTATGGTCATCGCTCTTTTTGCAAAGCTTCTGCTGAACTTTCAAACAAACTACCTTTACATGTCTAAAACTGTCAGACTGTCAACCAATTCAAAACTTGTCTTAAGACACATTTATTCAAAATAGTTTTTGATGATTAACTCTATTCACATGGATGTATATTTCATACGTATTGTAATTTGTAGATTTATTTGTAATTTTTTGTTTTGTTTAATATGTAATTGTTTATCATTGTATTTTGTTTTTTTTTACGGCGCTTAGAGACTTCGGTGGTAAGCGCTTTATAAGCACCGTTTATTATTATTATTATTAATGTGATGTAGTGCCGGACTATTTTCACATCTGTTCCAACATATAAAATGACTAAAATTTAAATTTTTCAAAAATTCATGGGTCAGGACCGTCTTTTCTTTTAAGAGGACCTATAATAATATGCTATCTATAATATATTTTGAGTAGTGCCCCAAGGGAGAGGGAACTTACGAGAAAAACATAAATTAGTGATATTTTTGTACATGGCAAATGGGAGAGTTATCCATGTCCTACGTCACAATCCACTGATCAAACTACCAATTTGAGATTCGCATAAGACTTAGTTATCTCATATTTCAAACATTCATAACTTCCTTACTATTCGTCCGATTCATTTCAAACTTTTGCCATTCTGTTTCTGTTATTTTTCTCCTTTCATACAAATCGACTTATTACAAGGGTTGGATTGCCCTTTTATAACAAATGCAATCCGCTCTCGAAAAAGTAATTTAACTACTACTTCGGAGTGCGTTTCACTACAATGTGGACTGAATTCAACTCCAATAGAAGTGTTCCCTAATAATTCTGACTCCTAAGTATGTGGGATTCCACTACTCTGCATGAAGAGAGTAGACCATAGTTCCGCTAGATTTTTGCCTGAAAATTGCTTTCCAAATTCCAGATTTTCGAACAAGCAAGGGTTTTGACACTTAACTATAATAGCGACAAAGTAATTTCGTCACAAGAAACATATTAGATAAAACATGAAATTACAAATAAGCCATCTCAGTCGGCAGTCGCACGAATACGGGACGACGATAAAATCATTGTCTGGATGTTCATGGCAATGTAGCCCTTTCATATCTCTTCTGCCTCTTACGCCTGTGGTCAGTGATTTCATTAAATTTAATCTTCTCGTGAGACCTTTTTTTTTCTTTTTCTTTTCTTCTTCTTCTTCTTTTTCTTCTTCGTCCCCTTCTTCTTCTACTACTCCTACCATTTTTTCTTCATCTTCTTCTTCTTTTTCTTTTCTTCTTCTTCTTCTTTTTCTTCTTCGTCCCCTTCTTCTTCTACTACTCCTACCATTTCTTCATCTTCTCCTTCTTCTTCTTCTTCTTCTTCTTCTTCTTCTTCTTCTTCTTCTTCTTCTTCCTCCTCTTCTTCTCCTTCTTCTCCTTCTTCTTTTTCTTTTGCTCCGTCTTTTTCCTTTTCTTCTCCTTCTTCATCTTCTTCTTCTTCTTTTGCTTCTTCTTCTTCCATTTCTTCTTCTCTGTTTTCTCCATCATCTTCTTCTTTTTTTCAAATTCTTCACTGAAATAACTTACGTTCATCTCACATACCACCACCACCAACAACAAAGAGATATGAGATACTGAATGCACCAACATATTAATGTTACATTAATATGTTGGTGCATTCAGTACTCTATGGGGCAATTGATAAATGGACATCATGAAACGACGGCAGGAAAAAGAAAAAAAGTACAACGATGGAGGCAGATTTTGGTGTATCATAATATATTGACAAAGAAATTTCACTTTTAACATGATATTAAGAATAGCTATCCATAATTACATCATAACTATGAATTATATGAACCACAGCATTGACCGTGGGAAAGTATGCATAATTATGCTACAAAATGTAAATTATCAGTCTCATCAATGCATTTATCAGTTCATCATTTATTTGCATGCACTTCAGTGGTACCATGTTGCTATTGGTGTTAAAATGCACGATTATTTCATGACGGACGCCCTTTATGGCCAACGAACTACTTTGTTATCTTTTAAAGTGTTTTTGGCTAGTTAGTCGTATGGAAACTACTTCAAAAGGCTATCTTTAAGCAAACAAATTCGGACTATTTTGTGTTTGTTCCAAGTGATCATAGTGATGCAATTAGGAAAAAAATGCAAAAAAGAAGTCGAATTCATTGCGTTGCATATAATGATCACCTGGTCTAACCAAGTGGCGTAGTGAGGGCCAATGTATTGAGGGGGCCACTGGCAGGATGGGGGGGGGGTCACCTAAATGAATCTCACTGGGGATAAAAGGCGAATAAAAAGGCCATCAAAATGTAATATCTTAATTTAGGAGGGTGTAGGAGTGTCCTTTCATTCTTCTCACGTTCCTCCCTCTTATTTTCTTCTCTGTTTCTTGGGGGTTCTTATATTCCAAAAGAGGCCTGTGGTAGTCCTTTGTTTAATTGCTATTTTTGTTAACTGTAAATTTGTATTCAATTGTTTTTGTGAACTTTTAATTGTGACACTATAACTTTGATTTTCGTTGTCCTTTGTTAAAAGAATATTGATAATGATCCTTACATGTTTGGATTTTCAGCAATAAGATTGAATTTAAATTCTTTCCTTTTTTTCTTTCCCCAAGCAATGGGGCGGGGTTAGGGTGGCTGTCCCCAACAGGCGCGGATCCAGGGGCCAGGGGCCTTGGCTAAAAAAAAAAAAAAAAGAGAGAGAGAAGGAAAAGAAGGGAAAGGGAAAGAGGAAAGAAAGGGAAAGAAAGAAGAGGCAGCAGAAAAGAAAAGGGGGAAAGAAGAAGATCGGGGGCCGAAAGGGCCTTGCCTCCCAGGCTGTTGCCTCCCCAGCAAAAAAAAAAGAGAGAGAAGGAAGGAAAGGGAAAGAAAAAAGGAAAAGAGGAGATAAAGGGAAGGAAATAAAGAAGAAGAAGAAAAGAAAAAAGGGGGATATCAGTTGCGATTTTCCCGCCAAGAAGTTGTGGATCGGGGGCAAAGGCCTTGCCTCCCCCAAAAAAGGGGAAGGAAAGGGAAGAGGAGAGCTAAAAGGGAACAAAAAAGAGGAAGAAGAAAAGAAAAGGATGAAAAGAAGGGGAAATCAGTTGCGATTAATTCGGCCAACAACGTCCGGATCGGGGGGACCGAAAGGCCCTTGCCCCCTCCCCCAGCAAACTTAAAAGAGAGAGAAGGAAGGGAAGTGAAAGGGAGCCCACGCCAATTAGTGACCTGCCAGTGTCACGAATAAGGTATTAAAATAAGCTCATCTGACCTTAATTAAATGCCTAAAACCCATGAGCTTCCGGGGGCTCTGCCCCCTGGAACCCCACCTAGGGCCCTAAGGTGAACCCCTGGATGCTCATCTGACCGTAATTTAATGCTTAAAACCCCTGAGCTTCCGGGGGCTCTGCCCCCTGGACCCCACGCTAATTAGTGACCTGCCAGTGTCACAAATAAGGTATCAGAATAAGCTCATCTGACCGTAATTAAATGCCTAAAACCCCTGAGCTTCAGGGGGCTCCGCCCCCTGGAAGCCCACGCCAATTAGTGACCTGCCAGTGTCACAAATAAGGTATAAAAATAAGCTCATCTGACCATAATTAAATGCCTAAAACCCCTGAGCTTCTGGGGGCTCTGCCCCCTGGACCCCACCTAAGGCCCTAAGGCGGACCCCTGGATGCTTAGCTGACGGTAAATTAATGCCTAAAACTCCTGAGCTTCTGGGGGCTACGCCCCCTGGACCCCACGCCAATAAGTGTCCTGCCAGTGTCACAAATAAGGTATAAAAATATGCGCATCTGACCGTAATTAAATGCCCTGAGCTTCAGGGGCTCCGCCCTTGACCCCGCCGAGGCTTTGCCCCTAGACCCCACGCCAATTTACGCTACGCTCTACCTGATCGTAAATACTTTAGCCTCCCCACCCATTTTGAAAAACGTTCAGCAGGGCCTCCATGTAAGAGTGATGGTGATGCGGATTTTTCTTCTTCTGCCCCAACGATTTTGCTCATTACGCCACTGCTTTAGTGGTCACCATTACGTACCAATATTTGGCTCGCACAATTTCAAATTTGGCCCCCTAAGAAATCCTGGATCCGCGCCTGGTCCCCAATGCCCAGCTACGCCACTCGTCTATTCATAACCCGATAAATGATCAGTTGGAAAGATCCAAGGGCTTATAATTCTTGACAGTTACCCAAGTTAAATCTAAACTAAACTATTCTACTGATTTATGGAAGGCCATAAACCTCTATTTCCGTATAAGTTAATTGCGAATTAACGAGGCAATTTTGTAATGAAATGACAATTGGAAGTTTTTACACAGTGAAATTTATTTATTTATCTATCTATCTATCTTTATATGCATCTATGTATCTCTCTATTTGGTTATTTATTTTGTATTTCCATTTAGGCTATTTCCAAAATAATTGTTTAGGATAACAAGGTTGACATTTGGCGCTTTATAAATCGGTGATCTAAATCTACGTACTTGGTCGGGGTATATGGCTTTCGAGAATACAGACCATAGCGTTAAATAATCTTAACTCATTATTTTTCTTTGAATATTCTTGGTAAGAATTAATTGTGAACATAGATTAATTATAATACGAGGGGTAGACCTCCTTTACTGTAGATAAATTTGCTATTTCTTAATTCTCGGCTTTTAGACAGAATTATAATAATTATTTGCATGATCTCAATTATCATAAATAAGGCGGCACCGAGAAGGCCTAGTAAATGAATTGACTTTACACTGATTTTAATACTTCCATGACTCCAGGATATAGAAATCATCTAAAATAATCTGCCAGGAATGATGTAATACAATCTTCCTCCAATTTCTTATTATGGTGTTGCATATAGCTATTGTCTAACGATCAAAGCTTCAAAAATCAAATACGTTGATAGGTAAATGAAAGTGAAATTTCCATTAGAGCATGATTTGTAATCGACAATAGCCCAGTTCTAAATCGGCCACAAATGAAAACCGTCTTGATTGATGATTTGGTTCATCCCGCGTAGTTTCATGATTTTTTTCCAACTCTGTGATGGGTACCCATGGTACCGGAGTGTAGCTTCGTGTCTGTTTGCAGTCGGTTCCCCTTCCTTCGATTTAAAATTGATATAACAATGTGTGTGGATGTCATTACCATGTTGTTTACTCAAACGTCTGAATCGTCATCACTGGAGAAAAGAATGAAAAAGGATTAAAGAACGTCAAACGAAACTAAATTAATAATGATAATACGTATTTTTCGAACACAAACATATAAACAATTACGTACGAGTCATACCATGCAGAGGGTTGTTGTTGAGGAGGAAATAAATGAAATAGAAATAAGAGAACGCAAGATGAAAAAATGGAGGAGTAGGCCGAGGATGAAAAGGAACACAAGAAGAAGATGAAGAAGAAGAAAAGAAGAAGGTTTAAGATAGGGAGTAAAAAAAGATGATTAGAAAATAAGAATTGGGAACATTCGAAAATTGTGAGAGAAGAAACAAAAATTATACGAGGAAGGAGATAATAACTAAGAGTAAAACAAATTCTAACATGACTGTATTTGAAGCTAATATCATAACAAAGGACACCAATAAACAGATGAAGGAAAAAAGAGATGGACAAAGTGAGCGAACTAGCAAGATAAAAGATAGTTAGTGAAGGCACTGGCCTAACAAACTACCGTCAAATAAAGCTCTCATCACTGTAGAGTGAGAGAGAGAGAGAGAGAGAGAGAGAGAGAGGGAGAGAGAGAGAGAGTAGTTAGAGGAACATGTGCACACAGTGGCGTAGCGAGAGTAAAACCTATTGAGAGGGCACAGGAACAATGTCAATGGGGGAGGGGGTCCTGATCTTACTCGGAATATGAAATGCGAATTTACAAAGCTACTTATTAGGGTGAAGGCGTGGGAGGTTATCTAAGTGTCTTTTTAGGGGGGCGTCGTTTTCCCTTTCCCCTTATCCTTTTCCTGTGTTCTAATTTTGCCTTCCTTTTTATTGTTCTCACCATTCAATGGAGGGGGGGGGGTGCACGTGCAGTACATCTACCATACCCCTGTACCCCGTGTATAGCTACGCCACTGTATGAACATATCAATTTACCTTGAACTCGAGTAACACAATCTGTATCGTCTGATTCTTTCATCAACCGATAGGCAAAGTGTATTCGACGGATCCTCCTCATGTATCGCAAGCCTCGGTCTTCCCGGGTTCGATGTTTCACTTGTCAATTCTGAAGATTCGTTGCTCCTGTTCAAAGCTCTCAAATTATTTTTCAAGTAAATATTTTTGAGGAGTGATGAGGAACTAAACGTAATATACAGTAAGAAATATAAAGTAATTAATTATTAAATTACAAATCTATCAGCAGTTGGGTTACAGAAAACTTATTTGGCTTACGAAACTTTAAGAAAGATTAGACAGAATGTTTGAAACTTACTTTCCATTTAGGAAAAACAATGAATTTCCAATTGGATATAAACTTCTAGATCGAAATCAATAAGAACTTAGTGAACATGAGGGCGCTAATGTTCAGATATTATTTTGTGTATGTCTATGACAACAATTGATCCCTTTGGTCGTAAATGATCTCAGTATCATTTTCAAGAGCACCGCCTTTCCTTGTAATGATTTCAGGTATTGTATTATTTCATTCCTACTTTCACCTCGTGTTATTCTTGTTTTTGTATCTACATTTATCAAACACTTATAAAAAGGAGGGCTAAAGTGATTTACCCAACATAAAGGTAAATGATACATAACTGCTCAGTTCGTTTTTTGTTTTTTTGTTTTGGTAATTTGTAATGAAAGTGATGGTTATTGGGCAAAAAAAATACCCAAGTTGGGCATAAAATAGCATAAGGTAGTCGGATAATACTTGACCTCTAGTTGGCGTTCTTTGTTTTAATCCAGTAACTAAACGGTGAAGAAACTAAAGGAGCTCATAATCTATAGTATATGATACCCTCACCTCCAATAGTTAGCCCATACAAACCTTCATTTATTTACCTGCTCTTCTGGAGTGGAACTTTTCCAGCTTGCCGATCTAGACAGCATCTACAAGAAATTTTGCGCGGGAAAGTGGACGAACTCGTTTCGGTTTGAGAAGAAGTACTCTGTAATTGGACGATCGAACTGCTAATCAAACTAGGAGTGCAGTCAGCACGGAATAGCATTGGTCGTTTGATGGGGAGAGAGGCGGAGTCAGAGCAGCTTGGGCGGAGCGCGGAGTTGTTGTTGTGATGAACAAAACTGAAATAAAATACACAATAGCCACAACCGAGATAACACTTGGTACATGTACATAATTATGAACCGTCATAAATTTGAATCAAAGTGGAAATCAGCCATTACAATTCCAGAGTTTGTAAAATATTTCAAAGAGACACAATTAACAAAGGTAAGGATCTTGATATACCCTTTTTTTTTTAGCAAGTTTTAGTTTTTCATTGTTAGTTTTCGTGGTTCAATCGTCATACATGTACGTAAATATCTCATGATTTCTCATGATTTAAAACCCAAAGACGTACTGTTCAATGATATTAAAAAAAAGTTCACGTCAAATCAAATAATAATGAAATTCACCATCGTCTCTTAAAGTGTATAAATAGAGTGGATGGTTTATTATACTCCTTAACATGATAAGCAATAATTAGTTGTTTCCATAATGAATGGGGGGTGATTTAGGAAATTTTAGAGCCCCCCCCATCCTTTCCGGTATCTTGTTTTATTTATTAGATTGCTAGGCGCGTTTTCCGTCTTCGTATTAATATTCTACAGGTCTATTTCCATTTCTCAAGACTTATAATTATGCCGCCGTAAACTGCGACGGTTTACCACGGCATATTATGAACGAAACTTAAGTAGTTGACAAGGGGAGGAAGGGGGAGGGGCACTCATTCATATCCCACCTCAGCTGACATGAGTTTGTATCAGCATCAAAGCCCATCTTCAGGACCCTCTCGATTCTCTTCCACAGTCCGTTCATGATCATCGGTGCGCTCGAAGACTCTCTCGCCTTGACCTGCGAGTCCGGACCACAACAGAGTTTCGATGGCGAACCTGGTACTTCTGACTCAGTAGGAGGTTGTGTCGGTGGCGAATGTTGTGTGGAAGATCGATTTGTATTTGTATTTCTACGGGGTCCTAAATGATTACATTTGAGGAGAAAAAAATACGGAGTTTTTTAATAATCTACGAAAATCATAATACAAAAAAAAGCTTATATCCAAATCAGATAATCAAATTCAGGATCAAGTTAAGAGGGTCGAGGAGCTACGGAAATGTGGGAAAACCGTTATGTAACAAAACGTTTCTTTTGCTTTCTGTATAGTAACCCCACTCACTGACCAAATTAAAATATCTTGCTTCTAATCAGCAGGCTCCTAAAATGAATTTTGTTCTGCATAATTAGCTACATGCCTTCCTTTTACAAAATACTCTCTTTCAGCAAAGAAAGATGTTCTTTTATTTTTTTTAATTTTACCTCTAGATTTTGTTCATGAAAATTAACACTCGAAGCAACAACTACAACTACAACAACAACAAAATTCAGCAAATTTTAGTTCACACCTCGTCTTGGCAATGTCCCCGCAGATGGCGGGCTATTAAGGTGAGAAGCACCATCTAGTGCACGAATAGGCTCCATCACTGTGGCATACTTTGCAGAAGGTTGGTTCCGTTTCGGGTCGATGTGCGGGTGACTTGGATCTATCTTCAAATATTCACTGTAATGATATTGATGAATGTATGTATAATTTCATATCAGCCAAATCATATTAGGAATAATTTCTCCTTTTGACTGAATTTTTAAGAACACAACTTGATTGTGTAGGAACGGTAGGACAAATCATTTGAATATGGCACAGAATTTGAATTTTAATCTTTTTCACAGAGCTATTTTAAAGACTCTTCTAAGTTAGAAATGTATTTTCAAACACAACACAATCCATTAAAAAACAATACAAATCTACGAGAGAATTACGCATCTACTTTAAAATCTAAACACAAGTTTAAAATATGAGCAGTCGGAATTATTTCATCAAATATATTAAAGCACACCTCTGTGAAGATGAAGATGTTGTTGGCGTGTAGATTGCTTCTTCATCTCCCTCATCAAAATCTAATGTTAGATCTTTTCGCCTTTCTCTGTAAAAAAATAGACCAGTAGAAGAAAAAAAATCTGAATTTCAAGAAAATGTAGCCTTTTATTTCCGTTACTGGATATGAATAAAAGTGCTGCTTAGATTTCACATAAATATCGGGTTCATTAATCTGCAACCGTCGACGCATAGTATTAAAAAAGGTGTAGGCATATAGATTCAAATGTCTTTTATCTTATCTCACCCCATCCCCTGTATGCAGTTTGCTTTATTAACATAATATCAGTTGACGAAAAATTAAAGCAAAATTATCACCCTGACCTTGATATGATATAAATGTAGTTACTAATTTATCTAACCAATGCTCCTAGTTCCTGTTCGTGGTGACTGTTGAATTTAAAGTATGAAGTATGATGAATATTTTACCTCGCTACCTGAACGGAGCTCACAGCCGCAAGTAAGCATACGAAAACACCGAGAGATGTAAGCATTAGATACGGGAGTGACATCACTGGCATCCATGTCTGTCCGACTGTGATCTTAAAGTCTTCCTCCACGACGATCATGGAAAAATTAAGGGATCCAACTGATGTATTGGTTAAGTTCATTGTGCAAGAGAGTCCGGTTATCTAAGGAGAGGGAAAAAAGGGCAAGGGGAGTGAATGTATAGGGGATTGCATTTAAACTCATGCACAGGGTACCCCCTCTCCACCCGACGCCCACCTGCAACCCATAGGCCTGCTGCGGACTGCTACGTACTTCCTTCCCCCGTGTCATCTCATTCACATCCATAAACAAGATTGTGAAGACGCCAAATTAAAGTGTACGTGAACGCAATATTGCCGATTAATTTGAAAATTAAACTATAAAAAGTAGCTTTGATTATTATTGTTATCCTACTACCCCAAGAGAAACTTTACGGAGAACGACATTGATTTGGAATTTTAATTTAAACGGGGATTCCATGCCCAGGTACCCCCCCCCCTCCCCTCCCCCACCGCCCGTCTAGCAGAATGGACTCCTTTAGGATGCCGTGAGGACCACTACCATCGACATTTTCTAGTCCGTGGTTTCGACATACTATTCATTTAGTTATCTTTATTTCTCTTCACTTCACACACTGCGCATTTTTTCAATTCTTGATGTGATATTAAAACTGAAAGTGATCATGAAATTGATTAATATAGATATCCACAGCGGTGCACATTGACCCTAGATGGGACCCCAAGGCCAAGCAATAATACTCTTCTTATGCTAAGAAATAATTACTTTAGATATAGATTTACTGCCCAATTGAAATGAAGGTAGGTGATTTTAATACAAAATATTGAAAATACACTTTAGATGTGATGATAGAGTAAAACGAAAAATGAAAAAATAAAATAAAATTTACCAAATATTTGAAATAAGGCAGCACAATCTGACAGGCCTTCTTCCGTGCTTTTTCCCCCTCATAAAACTCATTTTGTGAGCGCGTAGAGGAGATTTGCGCTGAAGGGCTAGGGGCGCGCAATTTTTTTTTAGAGCGCGAGTAGCTAGGGAAGGTGGGGAGGAGTGGGTTCTGAGGGGGGGGTCATTGCGTGGGGCATGCGCATTGCCCGCCCTCCCCGGCCCTCGGAAAATTACGTTGGTATTAATTAACTTACAATTCATGGCAGAAGGTGGGTTATATAATAACGGGTGCACAATAATTCTCGCACAATTTAGAAACTCGGTATCTTGAGTCACGATTTCTGTATTTACTTTTTGACATGTTTACAAGGTAATTTAAATATTAATGAGATTTCTAAACATTCAAAATCAAAAGTATCATTCTTTGTAATTTTGTTCGTGTTTTTTTATTTGTTATTAATTATCTAGGCCTACGATTTGAGACTGAATTCATGTGTTTGGTCACTGTTTCTCACACGAATCTATTTATAGTGTTTCTGTCATTATTCTTATCTAATATCTCTCTTCACCGGAACGAAAGGTGGGGTTTAAAAAGAAAGTAGTTATAAATTAATAAGCAATAATCATACTTTGCAATTTGATTCCTATTCCGTCATTGTCAAACATTAGAGACTGATTTCAAGTGTTTAATCATGGTTATCGGAATGTGTTCGTGTTGTTTCCGTTATTAATATTGTCTAATATCGCTCTTCTCCAAAACGAAAGGTGTAGTTTTAAAAGAAAGTGTTCTATAAATTAAGAAGCAGTAATCATACTTTGCAATTCGATTCCTTTTTCATTCATCATCAACAATTAGAGACTAATTTCTAGTGTTTAATCATGGTAATCGGAATGTATTCGTATTGTTTCCGTTATTATTATTGTCTTGTATCCCTCTTCACCGAAACGAAAGGTGGGGTTTAAAAGAAAGTATTCTATAAATTAATAAGCAGTAGTCATACTTTGCAATTTGATTCCTTTTTGCTTTCATCATCAACGATTAGAGACTGATTTCAAGTGTTCAGTTTTGGTTATACACGTGTATCTATTTATAGTCTGTTTTGACTATACTTGTCGGAGGCACTTGATGCCAAAACGAAACTTGAGATTTTAAAAGGAAGTACTTTACACAAAATTGTCACGTGAACGCTATACGAATCGTTTGATACGAATAAAGGAACAAAAAGCGAAATATAAATAGACATAACAATACAATACATCGGTGCGTGACCACGTCAGTGTAAAATCATCGTCAGCGGATAGTGAACAGTACACGGGAACCCTGTTTGGATCTAGCTGATGCTGTTGAAAATAATACTATCTCCAATATGTGGAAGGAAAGACTGTTAGTAGTTCTAGGTCTAGTCGCGTTCAAAGAAATCTGTGATGGAGTACACATCAGAGGAGACCTTCAGAATGACCACATTCATATGCACTGGAAGGTAAGTATTATTGACGAGCATACAGTGTGAAACTTCTATCAGCAGTCAAGTTTACGCTAACATTATTTAATTACTACATATACTTCCTTCTTCGCGTCAGGTTGGTACATGGATACACGATTGCCCTGCAATTACCATTGTGATTACAACATATGAATCTGTTTCCCTTCAATAATCTTGTTTCTAATAGTTTTCTTGCTTGACCAATATGGGCACAGAGCATAGGTAGACGGGACGGTGGTGGAGGGCTAGGGCGTTGCAGCCCCCTCCCTCACCCCGATTATTGAATTAACCAATATTCGGTTACCACCATCTCAAATTGGAGCTGTCATGTCGTCCACAGGTGGATTTCGGCGCCCGGGGCAAGCAATGAGATTGGGCCCCGACCAAATTTATCTATAAAAGTGTAAAAGCAAGCGAAGAGAGCATGACAAAAAGGCACTTTCATTGTAGTACAGATATTACTTCGTCATCAAAATACACGATGCCTGAATATGACAAGATTCGGGTATACCGTTGCCAAGAATCATCCTGTTTCTAGATTTTGCAAGCGAGCAAAAATGGACACTTTGATTTCTTTAAAATATTACTGCCTTCATCTTCAAAATTCACAGCTCAGATATGAAAATAGTATACTCGGGCACCTTGCCGCGAATATAATGATATTCAGGCATCAAAATATAAGGATATTATGGCATGTCGCTTCCCGAATATGAGATGGTGGTTGCTCGACAATTGGAACTCTGACAAAAATCTTAGAGGGAGCCCCTAGCCCCCCTCGCAAGCGGTGTTGTTGCCACAATGTGAAGACCATTTAGAAACCTCGTAAATTACATAAATGACATGGAATAGCTTTCTATGCAGTCGAACAATATCTTTATTCATATTGCTCACAATCATGATAAGCCTGTGTTCGTTCTGTGTAACGTTGGTTAACAATGGTAGGTCGCACCATTGGGCTGCATGCAAAGGCATCTCGCGGATATAGTCCAGTCAAAATAGAGTTTGCCACATTACTAATTGCAAAAGAATTTCCACTGCAATGCATTTCAGTAAACTCCTCTAAACAACATATTAAAAGTCTCAAGAAATCCAAGTATGGGACATTTTATGAAGTTTGCATAATATGCAAATTAGCTGTTATCATATGAAAAAAAATCACTAAAGCGCTATAAAATTGCATCCAGGTACCGGATTGACATGATATAGGTATCGAAACCAATGTTATCAGGGTCACTTAACATCATGAACACATCTTTAGATTGATATTATAAATAGAAATGGCATAATTTGCATATTATGCAAATTAGCTTACAATACTAAATAATGGAAACTTAAGGTGAAATTACATTTTCCCCATAAAAAGGTATATTGTTGGTATATAATCAAAACAGTGTTTAAACTGATATGTTCGGGGGTCACTATGGGTGATTTACATATTTCAATATTAATATTATACATTTAATTTGCATATTATGCAAGTTAGCCTCTACCTAAGGGAAAATTCAGTGAAATAGGTCATCTTTTCCTCATAAAAAGTGCATGTAGATTAAACCAAATTTAAATAAATCAAAAGTTATCAATATTGCTATTAAGGTTCCTAAACGTAGTAAAAGGGCCCGAACATATCAGTTTAAACACCTAGTTTGTTTTCATCACATACCATTTCATGGGGGAAATGTAATTTCCCTTTAATTTTCCATTATATATCATACTAATTTGCGTAATATGCAAATTATGCCATTTCTGTTCATAATATTAATCTTAAAATGTGTTCATCATGTTCAAGGAACCAGATGACATTAGTTTCAACACCTTAATCATGTCAATCGGGTAATTTTATAGCGATATTGTGTATTTTTTCATATGATAACATTTAATTTGCATATTATGCAAATTTCATAAATTTCCAATACTTGGATTTCTTGAGACTGTTAATATGTTGTTTACTGAAATGCATTGCAGTGGAATAAATTATTTTGCAATTAGTGGTGGGTTACCCCCTAAATATCGCTAGATTGACTTGACTAATAGGGGATTCCCCTTTCTGGGTGATTCACATGGGTATGAGAGAACCAAGAAGTCAATGGGGCTAAACTGTAACTAACCCCAGTGATTCTCTATAATTATTTACTGGCCATATACACCGCGTGTAGTAACATCTTCTTGTGCCATCCATTTTGAATATTGATTGTTGATTAAGGTATCCGATCCAAAAGTTTTATCATTTCGTTAACGTGACTAATTTTTGTTGTTTTGCAACAGGATATCGACGAAAGGGGATCGATGAATTCTGTTGATCGTAAGTTGTTTATCAATATCCTACACTGAATTTTTTCCACTAACTGTATTTGAATAAAAGAAAGATTGCACGCATTAAACGTTTTATCTTTCCGTTCTCCATAAACTAAGACAGCACTTTGTCCAAATTCAGCTATAGTTTCACAGTGGAACTATAGCTGAATTTCCACAAACTTCCGCTGACGTTTTCACTTCTTGTAGGTACAATCTAGACGTGCTAGAAGGGGAATGTCAGACTATTTTAATTTGCATTGATTTATTACGTTATAAATCCTTTTAATCCGCTGGGAGCTATGTTGTCTAGTACTCCACGGGTCTAATATAAGAAAAACGACCAAAATTATTATTTGAAAGGACCTATACCCCAACAGTTCATTCCTTCAAACGACAAGACCTGTTTCATTCCATTTCAAAAAGGCATTTTGATTCCTGTCCTTTTATTTTCCAGCTGAAGCGTGTCCAACGATCGTTTCCCGTGCGGACTGGAAGGCGAGAACTCCTAGGGATCGGAATAACATGACAACCCCTGTTCCCTTTGTAGTACTGCATCATACTGATATGCCAGAATGCTTCACCTATGATGAATGCTGTAAGATGATGCGATCCATACAGGTAAGCGTTTGTTACCCCCCCCCTCCTCCTCTATCCTCTCTGTCTGTCTGTCTCTCTCTCTGTCTCTCTCTGTCTCTCTCTCTTTCATTCTGACTCTCTCTCTCTAGCTGTCTATAATGTCTGTCTTTCTGCCACCCTCTCTCTCTGCTTCTCTCTCTCTCGCTCTCTTTCTCTCTGTCTCTCTTTCATTCTGTCTCTCTTTCATTCTGTCTCTCTCTCCCTAGCTGTCTATAATGTCTGTCTTTCTGCCCCTTCTCTCTCTCTCTGCTTCTCTCTCTCGCTCTCTCTCTCTCACTCTCTCTGTCTGTCGGTCTTGATGGTGTAACGGAGGTACAGACAAACCTGCTTTAGTGACCACCTGTCTACAAAGACCACCTGTCTACAAAGACCACATTTTTTGTTTCCCTTGAAAATGGTTTCTCATTGAATCATGTAATATAGGCACCTGTCTACAAAGACCACCTGCCTATAAAGACCACTTTTCTTGTCTCCCTTGGGTGGTCTTTATAGACAGGTTTCACTGTATTAGCCTCTGATGTATGTTTTACAGAAGCTTCTTTTCTTTATCGATCTCAAGGATTTTCACATGGATGTCAGGGAATGGGACGACATCGCCTATTCTTTCCTGGTCGGTGAAGACGGCTTGGTGTACGAGGGTCGAGGATGGGACACCGTGGGTAGTCATGCGCCTTGGTATAACTTCAGGTCCTTAGGTATTCTCCTAGAGATTACTTTCATATTCATACGTTTCTTTGTTCTCAAATGTGTGGCTGTGTTCATTATGTACTTTCTGAGGGCTATCCGACTACCGTGAGAAAAGTAATAGAAATTCATGAACCATTATCGTTAATATAATTATGTAAGCCTACCTTTTTATAGCTGTTAAGCAAGTAATGAAACAATAATAATTTGTAACATTTATCCATAGTTGCCCTTTTTATCATGACAAAGTTCTTCACTCACCGTCAAGACCATAGAGCTATAAAATAGGTCGATGCCTAAAGTGCCCCCTCCCTCCAATTGATATAATCAGTCTCAATCTTTTGGTTTACATCAGGATTTTTAAGACATATGATTAACATAATTTGTGTTATTTCTAGTGAACAAAATAAATTGCAAGTGCTAAATTGATGACAATAATACTAGTTCATAACATTATAACATCTTCTTATCCTATTTGGGATGTCCAAACGTTCAAATAGAATATATATCACTTCTACAGTGTGGGAAGTTAAACAATGCCATTATTGTGCTCATGTCCCGGCATAACTCTTATTCGTTTTGCTTTTTAAGGTGTGTCTATTATGGGGAACTTTACTACGAAGCTTCCGAACCAGAGAGCTGTCGATGCCGTCAATTACATCATCAACTGCGCCATCACGAAGTGAGTTTCTTATTTCGACCGAGATTTGGGGTTCGATTCATACTAAACTGAATTGTATTACATAATTGTCGAGTTTACATCCGTAATTGTTTGTAAAAAAAGAAAAAAGTAGAAGTTGTTTACAACATTACCAACTTGCATACTTTTCATTTGATAAACATATCTTTTGTAATAACAATATTTCATTAGCACATAATTATAAGGCTCACTTCAGAATTCTCTCCTTTAACATAAAAAAAATCAGTAATAAGGTTTGATAAAATTATCTCTAGAAGAGATAAATAAGAAGGAGATCGATTGGAGAGAGATTGAAAGATAATTTACCTACTCACGGTTTCTTTTAGAAATTTAACCTATACAAAAATAATGTAAGAGAAAGAGAGAGAGAGAGAGAGAGAGAGAAGGAAAAGACGGATATGAGTTTAATCTACAGTAAGTAGACGAAAGCAGTCGAAGGTGGAGACGGATATATGTTGTAAATTTAAATAACAGACAAGAAATGATGTGAAATTGTATATTCATTTTAAAATTATATAAACCTTGTTTTATATAATTAGTGTGCCTTTCGTGATGACACTCAGTAAGTTTGATTTCAACTTTTTAAAGTGCGTAATCCTTTAAATTATGATATTTTAAGACCTTGAATAATATACATGTACATTTCAATCAACTCTCAGTTTGGTCGTGTTTTCTTTACATCTCTTTCTTGTGCATACGTCTTCAGCATGAAACTTGACCCCAACTACGTTCTCTACGGTCATCGTCAAGCTACTCCGAATAGGACTTGTCCTGGTGAAGCTCTCTTTAAGGAGATCCAATCTTGGCCTCACTGGGTAAGAACAAAAAACAGTCATACAGATAAACCCCTGTCTATCTTAAAGATAAAGTTGAGTTCTGTGCCCCATTTCACAAAACCTGTCATCAGTGACAAATTACAGTTTTTGTTATTAGCTAGTGAAATCCTTGCTTCTGATTGGTTATCAGCAGTGAAGACTGATATTTGTCAATTGTCACTGATAAAAGGGTTTGTGGAACGGGTCCCTGGTCATGCTATTAAACTGTGTAAGAAACTGTGGAACTGTGGATACATAGGTACACTGAAGTTTGGGAATGATCGAAATGAAAGGAAATTATACTCAATCATGTCGGAGATCCCATGGACTGCACACAGAAACGGGTATACAGGACTACACATAAATGTTTGGTCCAAACGTCTCAGCTATTTCTTGTCCTATGTAAAACATGAGGGCATTTGAATAATCTTCTTTTTTTAAGGAGACACCCTCGCAAACAGATATAGAAAAAAATCAATAAGAAAGTTCACAAGTTCTTTCCCATCTTAAACACATGTGTTCCTCACTCTCAGACCGAGCTTCTTTAGATGTCCTTCACTGAAGAAGTGCTTCGAAATTCCTTTTTCATCAGTGATCAACAATAAAATCCTTGCAATATTCAATGATGCAGAGCGCTGTGAAACAACAGTCTATTAATAATGTGTTACATTTAAGTTTAAGTTTTCTATATAACTTAAAGCTTAAATATCTTTTTAATCTCAGATTTCTTGAATTACTGTCATCACAATGCGTGATATTTTTCTTTTCTTTTCTCTGCAGAAACCGGGAGATCATTTTCCTCCGAAGCACTTAGAGAACGACTTGTAAGCCACTCTATATGCTCTATCAGCTAGGAGCATGATGTAAACTGCATAAAGGAGTCTATGTGAAACCAAGGACAGGGCTAAATTGATCATATGTTGCTCTTCAAATAAATGATGTAAATGATAGTATGTTTTTTTCCCTTGTATGGGTGTGTTTAGGACTAAGCTATCCCTCCTTCTTGCCTATCCCAAATGCCCTCATAAATTGCCAATGTAATTTTTACCACTATCCTGATCTTTTTTTTTTAATCATTCCATTCTGTATTTGTATGTTTTTAATGTGTTTATGAAGAGTGTTGAATAAACTTTGAATTTAATTGAATGATATTTTTCCTTTAATGCTATATTGATCTATTATATAATATCGCTAACAAAAATAAACATGGGTAACGCCATTTTCAAAGGGGGGAAACACAAATTTTGATGGAAAAACAACGATTTTGAACCTCTCTATGTGTTTGTCAGATCTTAGTACTATAAATTGCCAGTCTGACGATAAGTTAGATTCTGCTGAAATGAATATGTATCACAGGAAAATAATCAGGCGACTTCAACAGTAAATATAGTGTACATAAATTTAATTAAGAGCCATCTGCTCAATAATGTACACAGCAGTAAATGACAAAGCAAAATGATTTTGATTCAATATGAAATAGAGTAGATTATGTCATTGTATATATCGTTATATCATTATAAAATTATAACATTGTATATATCCCTAAATAATTCCAAGTTCCAACATTCAATATTTTCACAAACAAAATCTATATTGCCGGCAATGACTAAGTCATCCATCGGGATATTATATAGAAGCAATAATCTACCTACACTGGACTGGTCTTTGGATACAAAAAGTAAAGTGTTAGGTTAGAGTCCAGATACAGAGTTCACGAGTACAACCTCTTCCTGAGTTTACTGAGGAGGTTAAGCGAAGTACCCCGATGTACGAATTAACCCGGTGCATGAACCGCGAAGTATGTCCAATCTGACCCGCTACGTGCGTGAACTTGAGGACTAGCTACGCTGCTACGAGTACGAGGTCTGAGTGTGTCGGCTACGACTAAGAGCACCAGTCCATTGATGAATGGCTGAATTGCCAATTTAAAAGTTTTAAAGTTTATTTTCCTTAGAAAAATTATTGGTATCAAATGCAATATTGTCATACAAAACGCACACAGTGTGTGGGTAAATTTTTACCCTTTCTACTTATTCATTTATGTATTTTTAGGGTTCTGAATCAAAATTTAAAGAGCGACACCACACAAAGTGAAATGACTGTCTCGAAATGGATAAACTGTACTCAGATGTTGTAAAAGTAATACAAACTGCTCAATAGTAAACGATTGCTTGTTAAGCTAAATTATACCAGGCAATATTTTGGGATGTGCTTGGCAAATGCACTTTTAATTAAGAAAAAGTTAATTAGCAGAATATATGTCATATGTCATGTAAATTCAATAAATTTTAAGCATGCAGTAATCATACTTTGCAATTTGATTCCTTTTTGCCTTTATCATCAACAATTAGAGACTGACTTCAAGTGTTCATCCATGGTTAGAGTGCCACCCTCCCCACTTTTTCAGGTACCCCCAAAGTGCCCCTTTACATTTGTAAGAACTGCCCCTTCCCCTTCTAATAAGTGCTCCTTTTCCTTTTGATAAGTGCACCCCATTTTGTTCATAAGATCCCCTTCACTTTCTCATAAATGTCCCTTTTCACCTCTGATAAATGCCCCTATCATAATCTGATAAGTGCCCCTTATCCTTCGACAACTGCCCTTTTAACTTTGCGATAAGTGTCCCTTTTCCATTCTCATAAGTGCCCTTTTTATCTCTGGTAAGTGTCCCTTTTCAGGTACGAGAAGTTCCCTTTACCACCTCTGAGGAGTGCTCCCTTCACCTCTGATAATTGCCCCTATTCTAATCTGAGAGGTACACGTTTTACTTTGACAAGTACACTTTTCCTTCTGATAAGTGCCCTTTTCCCTTGTAATAAGAACCCCTTCCCTTTCTCTTAAATGCCATTTTCACCTCCGATAAGTGCCCCTTTTATTTTGACACGTGCCTCTTTTCCTTTCTAATAAGTACCATATTTCCTTTCGGATAAGTGCCCCTTTACCTTTTTTATATGAGCCCCTTCCCCTTTTCAAAATGCCTCTTTTTACATCTGTTAAATGCCCCTATTAGAATCTGATAGATGCCTTTTTATTTCAACAGATGCACCATTTCCATTCTCACAAGTACCTTTCATCATTTCTGTTGAGTGTCCCTTTTCAGATGCATGAAGTGCCCCATTATCACCTCAGATAATTATCCTTTTTACCTTGACACTGAAACTTTTATTTTCTAATAACTGTCCTTTTCCCTTCTGATAAGTGCCTACTTTTCCTTTCTCCATAACGTGCACCCCTAATTCAAAGCGATTTAGAGCCCCCTTTTCTTTGATTTTCCCTAGAGCTCGCTCGCATTTTTAGTTCAGTTTTTTTTTCATTAGCTTGTGCTTAAAACTCATCAGGGTTTGTTTTTTGTTTTCTTTATAAAATGATATTTTTCGCACTGCGACCTCACAATCGCTTCGCTCGCTCGAAATTTAATATTCAGACCATTATACAACCAACTGCAAAGTATGTTGCGTAATACATATTTTGTACCACGTAAAGAGAGAAATAAATATTGTCGCATCCCTCGTAGTGTAATCACAGTCATGACGATATAGGGGTATATATCAATGTCTAAAAATGGTGTTCACTTTGAGGTTTCCCTTTGTGGGTGCCCCTTTTTGATCAGAAAGTGCCTTTTTTTTTGTTGGTGCCCCCCGCCCCACTTTGGAAGACGCTCCGCCGCCCCTGCTTGTCTACGTACCGCTGTTTTCCAAAACGAAACGTAAGGTTTTAAAAGAAATTATTCCAAAAATTAATAACCAGTAGTCATACTTTGCAATTTGATTCCTATTCTCATTCATCATGAACGATTAGAGAATGACTTCAAGTGTTTAGTTTTGGTTATACACCTGTATTTATTTATAGTCTGTTTTGACTATACTGTCTTGTCGGAGGCAATTGATGCCAAAACGAAACACGAGATTTTAAAGCCCCTCTGCACTAGTTCGGCCAGGAGGGATTAGAGGGATTAGCGTGGTCACTGACAAGTGGTTATCTCATCAACTCAGCTATCAACTAACATAAGAAAAAGAGGATCATGGGGGACCAACAGGCACCGCTTAGGCATTGTTTTCTATATAGAGGGAGCAAGTAGCTACAAGTAGTACAGTGGGGCTTTAAACGGGAGTACTTAACACAACATTATAACGTAACAATACAATGCATTGGTGCGTGACCACATCAGTGTAAAATCATCGTCAGCGGATAGTGAACGGTACACCTGTTTAGATCGAGGTGAGGCTGTTGAAAATAATACTATCTCCAATATGTGGAAGGAAAGTCTGTTAGTAGTTCTAAGTCTAGTCGCGTTCAAAGAAATCTGTGATGGAGTAAACATCAGAGGAGGCCTTCAGAATGACAACATTCATATGCACTGGAAGGTAATTATTATTATTATGAGCATAGTGTGGAAATTCTATCAGCAGTCATTTTATGCTGAAATTATGGAAATACTACTTCCGCATTCGCGTAACGTTGGTACATGGATACACGATAGCCCTATAATTACAATTGTTGTGATTACAAATACTCAACTATGATTTTTTGTTCTTTATAAATAATCTTCTTCTTTTTTCTTATAGTTTTCTTGCCCAACCAATATGAGTACCGAAATAGGCATACGGGGCTGTGGAGTAGGGCTAGGAGAATGCAGCCCTCCCCCTCGCTCGAGAATTTTGGAATTAATCAGTAACCGGGTACCCCCATCTCAAATTTGAGCTGTTGAGATATGAAAATAGTTACTCGGGCACCTTGCTGCCCTAATATAATGATAATCAGGAACCCAAATTTGAGGATTTAATGGCATGTCGCTGCCCGAATATGAGGTCGTGGTTGCTCGACAATTGAAACTCTAAAAATCTTCGGGGGAGTCCCCAACCCAGCCACATCCCCCCCCCCCCCTCCTCGCCTCATATACGCCTACGAATGCAAAGGAGCGGTGGAGTTGCCACAATGTGTAGACCATTCAGAAACCTCATGAATTACATAAATGATATGGAATAGTTTTCTATGCAGTCGAACAATATCTGTACTCTTATCGCTCACATAATAAGCCTGTGTTCGCTGTGTAACGATGGTAAATAATTGTAGGTCGCACCATTGGGTTGCATGCATAGCATCTAGCTGATAGGGGATTCCCCTTTTCTGGATGATTCCTGTTTTATAGCCTCTTGGGATGAGATAGCCAAAAAGTCAATGGGGTTAAATTGTAACTAACACCCGTGATTCTCTATGATTATGTACTGGCCATATAAACCGCGTGTAGATACATCTTCGTATGTCATCCATTTTTAATATAGATTGTTGATTAAGGCATGGACCTACTGATTAAGGTATCCAATCAAGAAGTTGTCACTTCGTTTACGTGAATCATTTTTGTGGTTTTGCAACAGAATATCGACGAAGGAGGATCGATGCATTCTGCTGATCGTAAGTTGTTTATCAATATCCTACACTGAATTTATTTTCATTTACTGCATTGAAATAAAAGACAGAGTACATGCACTAAAAGTTTTATCTTTCCGTTCTCTATAAGCTAAGACATCACTCTATAAGTATTAATTTGCTTGTGGAAATTCAGCTATAGTTTCAGTAACGTTAACATTTTTTTTCACTTCTTGTACGATGCTATCTAAACGTGCTAGAGGGGGAATGCCAGACTTGTTTTTGAGTTTAACAATAGTCATTCATTTTATTTTGAATTCCTTCATTACGTATTAAAACCTTTTAAGTCACTGGGAGCTATGTTGTATATTATTTCAACGGGTCTAATATAGTATAAGAAAAAAAAAACGACCAAAATTATTATTTGAAAGGACCTATACCCCAACAGTTCATATGTCCTCGATTCCTTCAAGCAACCAGACCTGTTTCATTCCATTTCAAAAAAACATTTTGATTCCTGTCCTTTTTATTTTCCAGCTAAAGCGTGTCCAACGATGGTTTCCCGTGCGGACTGGAAGGCGAGGCCTCCGAAGGCTCGTCTTGACATGACAACCCCTGTTCCTTTTGTAGTCCTACATCATACTGAAGCGCCAGAATGCTTCACCTATGAGGAATGCTGTAAGATGATGCGATCCATACAGGTAAGCGTTTGTTACCCCCCCCCCCTCCTCCATCCTCTCTCTCTCTCTCTATGTCTCTGTCTCTTTGTCTCTGTCTGTCTGTCTGTCTCTCTCTCTCTCACTCTCTATCTCTCTCATTCTGACTCGCTGTCTCCCAAACTGACCGATTCTTCGCCATTTGTGGCAATGTAATGTCTTGTTTGATCAGTTGTCGTTCTGGTTTCGGTCTTGTTGGTGTGATTGAGGTATTAGCCTCTGATGTATGTTTTACAGAATCTTCTTTTCTTTATCGGTCTCAAGGATTTTCACATGGATTACAGGAAATGGTACGACATCGCCTATTCTTTCCTGGTCGGTGAAGACGGCTTGGTGTACGAGGGTCGAGGATGGGACACCGTGGGTAGTCATGCGCCTTGGTATAACTCCAGGTCCTTAGGTACTCTCTTAGAGATTACTTTTATATTCATACGTTTCTTTGTTCTCAAATTTGTAGGTGCTTTTATTATGTGCTTTCTGAGGGCTATCCGGCTACCGTGAGAAAAGTAATACATTTATGAACCATTATCGTTAATATAATTATGTAGGCCTACCTTTTTATAGCTGTTAGGCAACTAATGAAACAATTTGAAACATTCCTCCATATTTGCCCCTTTTATCGTGACATAGTTCTTCACTCACCGTCATGACTATAGAGCTAATAAGTCCATGCCTAAAGTGCCCCTCCCTCCATTTGATATACCATTCTTATTCTGTTGGTTTACATAACGATTTGTAAGACATATGATTAACATAATTTGTGTTATTTCCACTGAACAAAAGAACTTGCAAGTGCTAAATTGATGACAATAATACTAGTTCATAACATTATAACATCTTCTTATCCTATAGGGATGTCCAAACGTTCAAATAGAATATATATTACTTCTACAGTGTAGGAAGTTAAACAATGCAATTATTATTTTTATGTCTCGGCATAACTCTTATTCGTTTTGCTTTTTAAGGTGTGTCCATTATGGGGAACTTTACTACGAAACTTCCCAACCAGAGAGCTGTCGATGCCGTCAATTACATCATCAACTGCGCCATCACGAAGTGAGTTTCTTATTTCGACCCAGATTTGGGGTTCGATTCATACTAAACTGAATTGTATCACATAATTTGTCAAGTTTACATCCATATTTTGTTTGTGACAAGAAAAAAGAAGAAGACGTTTTAAACATTAACAACTTGCATACTTTTCATTTGATATACATGTTGTAATAACAAAACTTTATTATCACATATAGAAAGAATCACTTCAGAATTCTCTCCTTTGACATAAAAATCATTAATAAGGTTAAATTAAAAAAAATATCTCTAAAAGATATAAATAATGAGATTGGTTGGAGAGAGATTGAAGATCACTTACCTACTCACGATCTATGGTTTCTTTTTGATATTTAACCTATACAAAAATGATGTAAGAGAAAGAGGGGCGAGGGCGGATATCAGTTTTACGTACAGTAAAGCAATCAAAAGTGAAGGTGCGTGCATGTTCTAAATTAAGATTAGAGACAAGAAAGGATGTAAAAATGTATATTCATTTCTTAAATTGTATAAACCTTGTTTTGGTTATTATGATTATCGTGATGGCACTCAGTATTTTTTATTCGAACTTTCTAAAGTACGCAATTCTTTAAATTATAATAATTAAAGACCTTGAATAATATACTTGTACATTTCAATTAACTCTGACCCTTTTCGTGTTTTCTTTACATCTCTTTCTTGTGCGTACGTCTTCAGCAAGAAACTTGACCCTGACTACGTTCTCTACGGTCATCGTCAAGTCACTCCAAATAGGACTTGTCCTGGTGAAGCCCTCTTTAAGGAGATCCAATCTTGGCCTCACTGGGTAAGAAAAAAAAACAGTCACACAGATAACCCCCTGCATATCTTAAAGTTAAGTTCTGGTCATGTGATTACACCGTGTAAAAAATTGTCTGAAGCAATTGGGAAAGGTTGAATGATTTTGGAATACACTGTGAAGTTTGGGAATTATTAAAATGAAAGGAAATTGTACTCAATCATGTTGAATATCCCGTGGACTGCACACAGAAATGGGTATACAGGACCACACAAAAATGTATGGTCCAAACGTCTCAGCTATTTCTTGTCATATGTAAAACATGAGGGTATTTGAAGAAGAAAAAAAATTATTAGGAGACACTCTTGCAAACAGATAATTATAGAAATAATAAGAAAGTTCATAAATTATTTCCCATCTCAAACACCTGTGCTCCTCTCTCTCAGATCGAGCTTCTTTAGATGTCTTTCAAGAAGTGCTTCAAAACTCCTTTTTCATCAGTGATCAACAATAATTCTTTGGCAATATTCAATGATGCAAAGCGCTGTGACACAACAGTTGGCTTGTAAAAGCGCAATATAAATAAAGTTATTGTATTGTCTACAATAATTTGTTACAGGATTCATTGAACTTTTAAGTTAAATATGTTTTCATCTCAGTTTTCTTGAATTACTGTCATGACAATGCGCGATACTTTTCTTTTCTTTAATGTGCAGAAACCGGGAGACCATTTTCCACCGAAGCACTTGTAAAGAACTACACTGTTAAGCCAGTCTCTGCTTAGCTAGGAGCATGCTGCAAACTGCGTACAAAGGAGTCGATGTAAAACCAAAGTTGATATGTCTCGATCCCTTTCAGGGACAGGGCTAAATTGATCATATGTTGCTCTTCAAATAGGCAACAATAATTACTGGTCAAAGGACCTGTAATATGAAATCGTTTACCTCTGGAAATTAGAAGATGCAAAACTCTCAATCTTTTCAAAATGAAATATAAACATTTTCTGTTAAAAAAGTATAAAATTCAGTAAAATACCATGGGCAACTTTGACACTTTGTAAAGTAAATTTGTTACACTCTCTTGTTAGTGTTTTTTACTCTGATTGTAAATGATAGTATTTTTTTTCCTTGTATGGATGTGTTTAAGGGTAGACTTTCATATAAGGAATCCCTCCTTTCTGCCTATCCCAAATGCTCTCATAAATTGCCAATGAAATTTTTATCACTATCTTGTTCTTTTTTTATCATTCCATTCTGTATTTGTATGTTTTCAATGTTTTTATCAAGAGTGTTGAATAAACTTTGAATTTAATTGAATAATATTTTTCCTATAATGCTACATTGATCTAATAAAATATAATATCGCTAACAAAAATAAACATGGGTAACGCCATTTTCGACAAATCGAAGGGGGGATGCAAAGTTTGATCGAAAAACAATGATGCAAATGCAATATGGTCATGCAAAATGGGCACAGTGTGTTGGTAAATTTTTACCCTTTCTACTCATTCATTTTTATGTATTTTTAGGGTTCTGAATCAAAAGTGAAAGAGCCAAACCACGAAAATGTGGAATGACTGTCTCGAAAGAGATAAACTGTACTCAGATGTAAAGTAATACAACATGTTCATTAGTAAACGATTGCATGTTAAGCAAAAATTATACCAGGCAATATTTTGGGATGTGCTTGGCATATGCACTTTTAATTTAGAAAAAGTCAATTAGCAGAATATAATATGTCATGTAAATTAAATAAATTTTAAGCAGTAATCATACTTTGCAATTTGATTCCTTTTTGCGTTCATCATCAACAATTATAGTGTTTAACCATGATGATCGGAATGTATTCGTATTGATTCCGTTATTATTATTGTCTAGTATCGCTCTTCTCCAAAACGAAACATAAGGTTTTAAAGAAAGGATTCCATAAATTAATAAGCAGTTATCATACTTGCAATTTGATTCCTTTTTGCATTCATCATCATCGATTAGAGACTGATCTCAGATGTTTAGTTTTGGTTATACACGTGGATCTATTTATAGCCTGTTTTGACTAAACTTGTTAGTGGCACTTGATGCCAAAACGAAACATGGGATTTTAAAAGGAAGTACTACACAAAATTATCACTTGCACAATATACGAATTGTTTGATACGAAATAGAGAACAAAAAGGGAAAAACAAATATACTTAACAATACAATGCATTGGTGCGTGAACACGTCAGTGTAAACTCATCGTCAGCGATTAGAGAACAGTCCACTTGAGTCATGTTTCGATCGAGCTGATGCTGTTGAAAATAATACTATCTCCAATATGTGGAAGGAAAGTCTGTTAGTAGTTCTAAGTCTAGTCGCGTTCGAAGAGATCTGTGATGGAGTACACATCAGAGGAGGCCTTCAGAATGAAAACATTCATATGCACTGGAAGGTAAGTATTATTGACGAGCATATTGTGTGGAAATTCTATCAGAAATCGCTTACGCTGAAATTATGTATTTTCTACTTCCTTATTTGAGTCGGGCTGATACATGGATACACGATAACCCTATAATTACCATTCTGATTACACATACTCAACTAGATTTTTTGTTTAAATAAATAACCTTCTTCTTTTTTCTTGCCCAACCAATATGTGTATCGAAATAGGCATACAGGGCTGTGGTGAAGGGCTAGAAGGATGCAGCCCTCCCCACCCCTATAATGTTGTAATTAACCAATAACTAGGTACCCCCATCTCAAATTTGAGCTGTTATAAAACATTATTTCATCTTCATTCGCGAGTTGAGATATGAAAATAGTATACTCGGGCACCTTGCTGTTGTTTTACGCTTCAAGCTGTGCATATCAAGACATTCAAGTGAAGCCCCCATCACACCAAACTAGTTCTCACTACGTTCTGGAAAATGTTGCCAAACGGACTCGAACTGTGTGCGAACGGAGCAAACGTAGTAGCAACTGTTTAAGATCTGTTTAAGAACTTCATGGACGGGCTCGGAATGGCTTGGACGGGAAGGGTGCTCTCGAACTTTGAGCCTGTTCAAAATTGTCACCGTCCTGCAATTATTAGACGGAGTGACAACATACTTAAAACGAGATGGACGCACTACGAACGGAATTGCCATACTTCGATCCTACTAGGAACGTGTTACAACGTGACGTGGTCGAGCATCAATTAGCAGTAGTATAATTGAACAGGAATGAGGAATGGCAAGAACGCGCTGGGTTTTTATAGCCCTCGAGCCAGGACGGGATTGCACACGTACTATAGGAGCGCGTTCGAACGCACTAAGAACGAGATGAGGACGAGTAGAACTGTCTCTGAACGGGGTGGTTGGGTTACAAACTAGTTAGAACAAGTTGCGAACTAGTTAGAATGGTGTGGACGTATTGGGAACGATGTAGAACTAGTTAAGAACGGGTTTAAACTGACTACGGACGGGCTTGGACTGCTTGGAAATGACAAATTTACCCGATCTGAACTTGATATGAACTGACTGTGGACGGGGTACAGACGAGATGGACTTATTGAGGACCGTTTATGAACGAACTAGGAACGTATTATAGACATTATTTAAACATTCTACCCCAAGCACAACCTGTTTAACGATTTTCTAGGACGGTTCCAGAACGTAATGAGAACTAGTTTGGTGTGATGGGGCTTATACTACTGATAATTGATGCTCGACCACGTCACGTTGTAACACGTTCTTAGTAGGACCGAAGTACGGCAATTCTGTTCATAGTACGGCAATCAGTCCGTTCGTAGTACGTCCATCTGGTTTTAAGTACGGTGTCACTCCGTCTAATTGCAGGACGGGGAAAACTTTGAACAGGCTCCAAGTTCTAGAGCTACCTCCCGTCCTAGCCCCTAGCCAGTCAGAGCCCGTCCATGAAGTTCTTAAACAGATCGTAAAAAGTTGCTACTACGTTCAACTCTGTTCGCACACAGTTTGAGCCCGTTTGTCAACATTTTCCAGAACGTAGTGAGAACCAGTTTGGTGTGATTGGGGCTTTACTCTGTATTACCTGGGCACTCACTTTGAATGTGCCCGCCTTTTTTGCATAGCCTACATCGCACTTCCCCCATTGCATGCCGACACAACTGTTATGATGCCCTGTTGCTAGGCATCTAGAGCATGTTGTAGACTGTGGTTGGCCAACATGATAGATGCGAGCTACGAAAGTATTCGCGAAGATGAATTTTCGCGGTAGTGGTTGTGATGGTGGACGAATAAAAGACCACTCGGTCATAGGCGCGGGAAGTGGGGGGGGGGGCTTTGGGGCAGTTAATTGCCCCCAAATAAAATTCAAACGTGGTTTATTTCTAATTCGATACCAGTGATTAACAAATATTGCTGAAATGACATGATTTTCCGGGAATTTTTCTCAGTTTTTTTTTTGTAAATTATAATTTTTCATGCGTTAGTTGGAAAATTACATTAAACAGTCAGGCAAAAAATATGCTAATTTAGAAGCCTTCATGTCAGGGCCTGCAGAACGGCGGGGATCGGGGGCTCGGGCCCCCCTCAATTTTTTGGAAAAGTATGTTAAAGAACAAAAGAAAGAAAGAGAGAAAGAAAGAATGATGACCTGCCAGTGTCACAAATCAAAAATATGCGCCCCCTGGACCCCATCGCGGGCCCTAAGGCAGGCCCCTGCATGCTCATCTGATCGTAATTAAATACCTAAAACCCCTGATCTTCCGGGGGCTCTGCCCCCTGGACCCCACCAAGGGCCCAAGGGCATGCCCCTGGATGCTCATCTGACCATAATTAAATGCCTAAAACCCCTGAGCTTCATGGGGCTCAGCCCCCTGGACCCCCCGACAATTAGTGACCTGCCAGTGTCACAAATAAGGTATCAAAATATGTTCATCTGACCGTAATTAAAAGCCGAAAACCCCTGAGCTTCCGGGGGGCCCCGCCTCTTGACCCCCACGCCAATTAACGCTCTACCTGATCGTTAATACTCCACTTTAAAACAGGTACCGCGGGGACTGCATGCATGTAACATGATTGTAAGAGTGGTGGTTATGCAGATTTTTCTTCTGCCCCCCAAACGTTTTTGCTTATTTCGCCACTGCCCCTGAAAGATGAGCCCCCTGGAATGTCCCCCCCCCAATCCCAAACTGCTTCCGGCGCGCCTGCACTCGGTCCCCGTTGAGGCATTTCGTCAGTTGCCCATTCACTCGTAACTTTTGTCGCACTATCGCTCCTTTCATTTCATATTTTTCCCCTTACAACTCTGATCTGATAACTTCATCGCTTAGAGAAAGGGGAACATCTTTGATCATCAGTCTGGTCAGATTTTCCTCCTTTTCTCGAGTGAAGGGGTTTACGTCGTGCACTGGGGCCGTGGCGCCTCGAAAAACCAATCCATCGGTATTCAAGCGAACGCGATATTCATGGCGGCTCAGCCCGCTCAGGACAGGTAGATCCACGAAAGATTGCGAATTTGCTGAATTCCAGCGATGTTATCCATTGAAATCATGCTTGTAGCAGCAATGTACAATACCTCGCCCATTATGGGGCTTGCCAGTTGCCAGCTATATTACAAACATCGTTAACTCGAAGGAAGACCTGCTTGGGTCCGGTCGGCAGATATGCTCCTGGGCGTAGCACAACTTTCGCTGTATACATGGCATTTCAGTTCACCAAATTGACTTACTTGACTTATGCCGTCCACGCAGGCAAGGGGCCTCGTGATGGGTTCTCTGTGGTGATGGTATGCCAAAGTTTTCTGTCTGCAGCCAGTCTTGATGCATCTGTCAGCCTTATTATGGATCTTGCTTTGCAGTCCTCTGAGATGCAGTCAAGCCATCTTTTGGGTGGACGGCCTCTGGGGCGATTTCCTGTGACGTTTCCTTCAACAGCAATTTTGGGGTATCTTGTGGGTTTCATTCTTAGAACGTGACCAAAATATTTGAGTCTTTTAGTGGAGACTTTGTCCATGACGTCTTAATCGAGGTCAAGTGATTCTTTGATGTGTGTGTTTCTGATTCTGTCTAGTTTTGTCACCCCCATTATTCGACGGAGGCATGCCATTTCAAACACCTGAAGCCTGTTGCTATCTTCTTTTCTTACTGTCCAGGATTCTGCCCCATACAGCAGTATTGAGAGGATAAGTGTTTGATACAGTTGCATCTTCGTGTGGCTACTAATGCTTTTTGATGTCCAGATGTTATTTAGTCTTTGGTAAGCTGCCCCTGCTTTCCTGATTCGATTCTTGATGTCACTTGAACTTGATCTGTTTTCTGCTATTTTTCCCCCAGGTACACAAAATCTTCCACCTGTTTTAGTCTGTCGTTGGCTATGTCGATGTTGAAGTTGCACTTCCTTTTGCTAATAACTTGCACTTCTGTCTTTGCTATGTTCACCTTAAGACCAAGGTCACAGCTTGCCTTGTACGTAGACTTTATCCACAAGTGTCTGCAGCTCCTCTGGGGTCTCTGCTATTAGGACGATGTCGTCACCAAATTATCTTACCGGAATACAAGAAATATGAACGTTGAAAGTGACTTTTCTCCCAATCCCTATGTCAATCATTTTAAAGTTACCAATTCTCCCGCTTCTGCAGTCAGATGACAATAACTTTTCCAGGTATTTCACGATTTTGTCCGTAAATAATGAGAGCACAAAATAAGCGACGTGACACTTTGAAAGCGCGCCCTCTTGGGTTGCATGCATAGCATCTCGCGAGTAGGGGATTCCCCTTTTCTGGGTGATTCATGTATTATAGCCCATGGAGTTGAGATAACCAAGAAGTCAATGAGGCTAAACTGTAGCTAACACCAGTGATTATCTATAATTATTTACTGGCCATATATAACGCGTGTAGATACATCTTCTTGTGTCATCCATTTTGAATACAGATTGTTGATTAAGGTAAATCCGATCCAGAAGTCTTGTCACTTCGTTAACGTGAATCATTTCTGTGGTTTTGCAACAGGATATCGACGAAGGAGGATCGATGAATTCTGTTGATCGTAAGTTGTTCATTAATATCCTACATTGAATTTATTTTTCTTTACTGCATTGAAATAAAAGACAGAGTGCTTGCACTAAAAGCTTTATCTTTCCGTACGTTCTCTATAAGCTGAGACAGCACTCCTTCATATTATTAGTATTAATTTGCTTGTGGAAATTCAGCTACAATTCCACTAACGTCAACATTTTTGTTTTTATTTCTTTTACGATGCTATCTAGACTTGGTAAAAAAAAAGGAATGTTAGACTTGATTTTGAGATAACCTTTAGTCATTCATTTTATTTTTAATTGCGTTATTAAATCATAAATCATTTTAATCCGCTGGGAGCTACGTACGTTGTCTATCACACGAGTAAGAAATGATAACCATTAAATTTTTTTTATTTAGGACGGACCTATACCCCAAAATGTCATAGTTTCCTTGACCAGACCTGTTCCATTCCATTGCAAAAAGGAATTTTGATTCTTGTCGTTTTTATTTTTCAGCTAAAGCGTGTCCAACGATCGTTTCCCGTGCGGACTGGAAGGCGAGACCTCCCAAGGCTCGCCTTGACATGAACACCCCTGCTCCCTTTGTAGTACTGCATCATACATCTATGCGTGAATGCTTCACCTATGATGAATGCTGTAAGATGATGCGATCCATACAGGTAAGCGTTTGTTACCCCCCCCCCTCCCTCCCCTCTCGGTCTCTCTCTCGGTCTCTCTCTGGCTCCCCCTCTCTCTCTCTTTCTTTCTCGCTGTCCTTGTCTGTCTTTCTGCTCCCCCCTTTCGCTCCCTCTCTACCTCCCTTTTCTCTCTCTCTGTCTCTCTCTGTCTCTATCCCCCTCTCTTTCTCTCTCTCTCTCCCTCTCCCTCTCTCTCTCCCACTTTCTCTCTCTCTCTCTCTTTCTCTCTCTCTAAGATTTTGTTTAAAAAAATCTTCTTTATCATCTGGCCCATTTCACATCATGTTTTGACTATCAACTATTCCTTTTTTTCCCGATCCTTAACATGGTATTTCAATAATCATTTAATCAATTTCCTTTTTTTGAGAGTTAATGTTAAACAACCACCATTTTTTGTCAACTACCTTTCATTTCAATTATTTGTTTTATATAAACTCGATATTGACTGTTACTTTTGAAATCTATGTGTGTTGGTTTCCCTCTGCAACCCCTTATAGCTTGCATAGGTCATTGATGGGTCATTGGCTGTTGGAGGGGTCGGGGGCAACATCGTAAAGACGCCACTATGATTCTTATATTTTTTTTTTCGTCAGGAAAACCGTCAATAGGTCGATTAAAGCAATTCACATAATGATAATGATAAGTATGATATTAATGATATCATTCATATGCTCTGAAACGTATGGTATAAAATAAATACTCATTCACACCGCCACACCGACTCCAAAACTGACCCCAAAACCGACCGATTCTTCGCCATTATTTTGTGGCAATGTAATGTCTTGTTTGATCTGTTGTCGTTCTGGTGTCGGTCTCTTTGGTGTAACGAGGTATTAGCCTCTGATGTATGTTTTACAGAAGCTTCTTTTCTTTATCGATCTCAAGGATTTACACATGGATGTCAGGGAATGGGACGACATCGGCTATTCTTTCCTGGTCGGTGAAGACGGCTTGGTGTACGAGGGTCGAGGATGGGGCACCGTTGGTGCTCATGCACCTTGGTATAACTTCAGGTCCTTAGGTACTCTGTTAGAGATTACTTTTATATTTATACGTTTCCTTGTTCCCATTTTTGGGGCTTTTTTCATTATGTACTGAGAAAAGTAATAGAAATTGATGAACGTTAATAAAATTACCTAGGCCTACCTTTTTATAGCTGTTTAGGCACGTAATGAAACAATTTGAAACATTCATCCATATTTGCCCATTTTATCGTGACTTAGTTCTTCACTCACCGTCATGACCATAGAGCTAATAGGTCCATGCCTAAAGTGACCCCTCCCTCCATTTGATATATCAATCTTAATCTTTTGGTTTACATGAGGATTTTGAAGACATTATGATCAACATAATTTGTGTTATTTCCACTGAATAAAAGAACTTGCAAGTGCTTATTTGATGACAATAATACTAATTCATAACATTATATCATCTTCTTATCCTAATGGGATGCCCAAACGTTCAAATAGAATATATATCACTTCTACTGTGTGGAAAGTTAAACAATGCAATTATTATGTTCATGTATCTGCATAACTCTTATTCGTTTTGCCGTTTAAGGTGTGTCTATTATGGGGGACTTTACTACGAAACTTCCCAACCAGAAGGCTCTCGATGCCGTCAATTCCGTCATCAACTGCGCCATTACCAAGTGAGTTTCTCATTTCGACCAAGATTTGGGGGTTGACTCATGCTAAACTGAATTGTATTACCTCATTGTCGAGTTTACATCCGTTATTTGTTCTTAACAAGAAAAAAGTAGAAGATGTTTACGACATTAACAACTTGCATACTTTTCATATGATAAATAGACCTGCTGTAATAACAATATTTTATTAGTACATATAGAAAGACACAGAATTCTCTCCTTTGACATAAAATAAGTAAAATGGTTTGATAAAATTATCTCGAAAAGAAAGAAATAAGAAGGAGATTGGTTGGAGAGAGATTGATGGATAACTTACCTACTCACGATCTATGGTTTCTTTTAGAAATTTAACCTATACAAAACTAATGTAAGAGAAAGAGAGAGAGAGCGAGAGAGGGGCGAGGGCGAATATGAGTTTGATCTACAGTAAAGCAGTCAAAAGTGAAGGTGGGTGCATGTTCTAAATTTAGATAAGAGACAAGAAAGGTTGTGAAAATCTATTTTCATTGTTTGATTGTATAAACCTTGTTTTAGTTATTATGATTATCGTGATGGCACTCAGAATGTTTGATTCGAGCTTTCTAAAGTGCGCAATAATTTAAATTATAATAATTTAAGACCTTGAATAATATACATGTAAATTTCAATCAAATCGGACTTTTTTCGTGTTTTCTTTATATATCTTTCTTGTGCGTACGTCTTCAGCAAGAAACTTGACCCTGACTACGTTCTCTACGGTCATCGTCAAGCCACTCCGAATAGAACTTGCCCTGGTGAAGCCCTCTTTAAAGAGATCCAATCTTGGCCTCACTGGGTAAGAAAGAAAAAAAAACAGTCATACAGATAAACCCCTGCCTATCTTAAAGATAAAGTTGAGTTCTGGTCATGTGATTACACTAGGAAAGAAATTTGAAAGCAATTGGAAGATTGATATGATTGTGGAATACATAGTAACACTGTGATGTTTGGGAATGGTCGAAATGAAAGGAAATTGTACTCAATCATGTTGGAGATCCCATGGACTGCACACAGAAATGGGTATAAAGGACTACCCATAGATTTTTGTTCCAAATTTTTCAGCTATTTCTTGACGTATGTCAAATATGAGAGCATTTGAGTAACCCTTTTTTCAGAGACACTCTTGCAAACTGGCATAGAAAGAATTTAAAGCTCACAGATTATATCCCATCTTTACAAAAGCATAACCTTTTCTTTAATAACTCTCTCATCATCCTATCATAGGCCTATCAGTAAACGTGTCCCGGTATTCGCTCTAGTTTACAACTAACAATACCTTGCTCCATGTTCCTCGGAAAAAAAAGTGTGTTCCTCGACTCTGAGAACGAGCTTCTTTAGATGTCTTTTAAGGATTGCTTTAAAAATCCTTTTTCATTAGCGATCAACAATAACTGTTTGGAATATTCAATGATGTAAAGCGCTGTGAAACAACAGTTGGTTTTTTAAAGCGCTATGGAAATAAAAATTATTGTATTGTCTACCAATAATTTCTTACATGGTTCATAAAACTGTTAAGTTTAAGTATTCGTATTACTTAAATATGTTTCCATCTCATTTTTTTTTACATTACTGGCATCACAATGCGTGATATTTTTCTTTTCTCTTGTCTGCAGAAAAAGGGAGAGCATTTTCCACCGAAGCACTGATGGAGGACCACTTTTTAGCCACTCTCTGCTTAGCTAGCGGCATAATGTATATACTGTGTAATAAGGAGTCGATGTAAATGCAAAGTAGACATGTCTCGATCCCTTTCAGGGACAGGTAATAAATTGATTATTAGTTTTTCTTGAAACTGGCAACAAAGGTATTTTTCTTTTAATGTTACATAGTTCTAATAAGATATAATATCGCAAAAAAACAATATAAATGGGTAACGCCACTTTAAAAGTTGAAGAAAATAACATGCAAATTTTGATCGAAAAACAATGATTTTGAACCTCTCTGTGTGTTGCCAATTTAAGAATTTGAACGCCTATTTTCCTTAGAAAAATTCTTGGTATAAAACGCAATATGGCGGTTGTGCAAAATGGACACAGTGTGTGGGTAAACTTTTATAATTTCTACTCATGCATTTGGTATTTTTTTAGGGCTCCGAATCAAAAGTTAAAAAGTCACACCACAAAATGTAGGAATGACTGTCTCGAAATGGATAAACTGTACTCAGATGTAAAGTAATACAAAATGCTCAGTAGTAAACGAGTGCTAAATTATACCAGGCAATATTTTAGGATGTGCTTGGCATGTGCACTTTTAGTATAGAAAAAGTCAATTACCAGAATATATGTCATGTAAATTCAATAAATGTTCAGCTAAGAGATTAATAGCAAGAGGTCCTTGTCTTTCTCTCTGTATGCTACACACTGATTTTGCCCACCCCCCCCCCCAAGGAAAATTGCGTCCGTACCCCTTTCATGTCTATGGTCTGACCACTTGGACGTCGGTCTCTCTCCAAGGTAATAAATTTATATTGAAAATGTAATAACAATGTAGGAATGCCTACATGTATCTTATAGGTTGGATGGGCCGGTCGCATCGAAATTCCCTACACGAATTTTAGTCCCAGTCTGCCCCTAGCAATGTCCGTTTATTTTATTGTTGCGGATATCGGTGAAGTCTAACCGGGACTTTACTAAGACACAGAACTGATGGATGACTGAAATTCTCTCTTTTTATATTTCTACATGTACGCAGGTTCATGCTATTGTGAAGCTCGTTATCAGAGCAACACAATCTTTTTAAAGTTCTCTAATATATTATAACAGTTAAAACAGATTAAAATCAGCAAATTCAATAATAATAAACAAATTCTGTAAATTATTCCAGGAGATTAATTCACCGGCTGAATCATCAAACTTTAACATTATCTGAGTTAGACTACTTTACATGAAAATGCCTGCAAAATTATTCGTTAAACGAGTTAATTGCATAAATAAAAAAAGTGTAAAAGGTCCATTTATTTATAATATTGTTAAGATGAATTTTTCGATATCTGATTTTTCTATTTATTAAGCAGTAGTCAGCTTTATATCATTCTTATCATCAATAAGTAATCATTAACTATACTGAAAACTTAATAATATGAATATTTTGGGAAAGTGTTCTTTATTCATTTGTAAGGCGGTCCACAAACATAGAAATTTTCATTTTCGAAAATTTATAGAGTCATGTAAATACAATGAGACAAAATCAGGGAGGCGGAACATTTTTCAAAATAGAGGGCATTTCCATACTTCCGGAGGTTTTCAATTATACTTTCCACTCACTTCGCACGCTACGCTCTACCTGACCGTAACTGATTGTAAATACTTTAGCCCCACTTTGAAAAACGTTCCGCGGGGCCTGCATGTAACATGTAAGAGTAGTGGTGATGCAGATTTGTTTTCAGCCCCAACACGTTTTTGCTCATTACGCCACTGAATTTCCACTTGTATAAACTTACCATGGAAAACTTTCATTTCATTTTTCAAAATGCAAGAGCTTCAAGGGGGCTTCGCCCCCAACGAGGGGTTCTGCCCCTTCGAACCCGACCCCCACTGAAACCGTACCACTTTAAAATTCCTTCCGACGGGCCTGCCTTGAGATACATGTATTTCACCAGTTTTTCAATATTTACTGGTGTTCTTTGTAGTAAATTAATTGACTAACAGACAGTAGGATTGCAGTGCTATAGGCCCTAATACATCTTAATATATGTACAAATATTAAAACCTAGATAATCAGAAATACATACGCACACGCAAATTTAGTCTTTCTATGAACTTCATGTGACTTTCAAATAAAAATAAAGGTTTTGGAAACTACTCTGATACCTTACGATTCTTCTATCAGAGAGAAATCTACAAAATATAGGAACTGTGAACGGCGTAAAAATATTGAATGAATCGAGTAGCAGTCGTTTCAATATGTTCATTGCGGAAATTTCGGTAGTATAATCCTTTTTATTACTTGGAAAAAAGTCTTCTGGATATGTATTTGAATCAATTAGACAGTTGGAATTATTGTACACAGACAATACTATTTTTTTTTAAATTAATTAATTACATTAGTATTATTTTTCCCCTCAAATTTCAATTTCTCAATAGATTATATCGTTTCGATACTAACAACATTTTGTAAAACCTTATCGCGACCTCAAATGGCTCAGATTAGATCGCAATCAAACTGAAAGCTCTAATAACATAAATTATACTTAGATGCCTATATGTGTATATGTTGTTCAATTACATGGTATGTAGTATTAATTAAATTCAAATTGGTAACGGCCGTGTTGGACACATCCACAACCAGCTTTATGGCGAACTGATAACTAGATAACAAATACCCAAATACTTACCATTTGTTTCCTGTTGTTGAAAAGCAATAAAAGTATTGTCTAAAATACAAATAATTTATTTCTTGTTTTGTTACCATGGTCTAGCAGTCACGTCACTCACCTAATTTACGGCAAACAGACAAATTAAGAAACCTGAGGGTCCTAGCAAATTGAAAAACGTCATTTACAATTATGCAAAACGTTAATTTAACAATTTTTGTATTAGTTTCACAGTGTTCTTTTTTTAACAAATATAATTTTTTTCTCACTGTTTCCATAGCAAAGGCTATTTTTAAAATACATGACATTTTCTAAATTTCTAATGTTCTTGATCCATTACCATGGTAATAGCCTAGCTAGTGGTCACATCCATCACCAACTTTAGTGCAAACAAGCACATTCTGATCGCTAAGGGTCCTAACTAACAGAGAAAAGAGAATTTAAGATTGTGTCTAAGAGGGTGGGGCCATTTTAGTTCTAATACTGCTAATACCTGTGAGAATTGCCATATACGGTACATGTACACTGTATTTATACATGTTTAATGTTTTTCACTCAAATTGCGCATCCTGTGAAAAGACATCAATATATTTGGGATAGCATGAAATGAATTATTTTCTGTGTGTGGTATGACAGCATATATCATATGTGTAATGGAGACAAAGTGTTTCAATCGACAGATTTATGGAGCGCAAACAACTTTGAAATATAGGTAGTTTAAATAACCCCATATTCTGATTAAATCACACTTTTATGTTTCATTGCGCCATACGAATGTGTTTAATATCCAACATTCAAATGTATATTAAACAGGTTTAATACTTCAAACTCATAATAAAATTATATCAATTGAAAGGTCTTTATCAGATAATTGTTTTTGGTCCCCCAAAAAAAAAAAAAAAAAATCATGAAATTTAACATTCTTTTAAATTCTGAACCAAAAATGACATTTTTAGTTTTAAAAAATGGACGTGGCATCCACCCGTATCTCATTCCTTAGTATACTTGCAAGAGTGTTAGCATGGATGGCATGCATTACCCCCAAAATGCCATCTCTTTGTAGAGCCTTTTTCATGTTTGGCTGGTCTAGTATAGTATTTTGTTTTGTTTTGATTTTTCCACCATTGCGGCACAAAAAGAATAAAAGACATTATAAGAGTTTACAAGACTGATATTGTATATGAATTGTTTTTCATTTATATTCATAACAATTATAATGAAAACTTACGTAAAGTCTTTCTAACTATCATACATAACGACTTACAATTTGGAACAAATTCATCATCATGAATAACGTTGTAACGATAAAACATTTTTACACCTTTCCAATGTTACCAAATACTTCCTCTGGTTCCAAGAGTACTTACAGAAGGACCCCCTTATAGTGCCCTTTTTTGAAAGATTTCCTACTTAAATGCAAATAAACCTCAAAAATGTCAATTTTATCAACTATAACTGTGTCATCAAAACCCCCAAATCAATTCTAAATCGTCACGAACAAAAACAGAATGTGTTTCTTTACACGAATATGGAGTAATTCCTTACAATATGAGGCAATAGCCTTCAAAAATTCTATAAAGTGCCCCTTTAGATTTACTACTAAGTGACCTTTTATTCATTTTTTTTCAAATGTCAACTTGTTATGAATTTTTGAAATTTTTGAAATTGTCATAATGATCATTAATTTGTTTTCTTCTCTATTCAATAAAAACCAAGAGCAAATAAACTTTGACTTCCAATAAATTTAATGCACTTTTTGAGCAAATCACATACTACAGGCCTATCCCATGTATGTCATTTAAAAGAGTTGATTTCAATGATATGAAATTTCATTGTCACACCTCCCCTTTGAAATGTGATAGATAAGTGCAACCGCCCCGGGGCGAATAAGAGGGCAAGCAAATATTGTATGTCGTATGATGGATGTGATTTTGTAGCGTGAATGATTACATATTACATGTATATCCATTTTGGACGTGAACCAACCATGCCGATCTGTCATCCATGGTATAACAAGAAATGTGATAGGCACTTACAGGATGTTCACTTGGATCAAGATTCGTTTTATTCTGTAAAGAGATGTTTCTTTAAATTCACCAGATATAGTTAAAAGGAATGCAGTAAGTGATCCGACCATGGGTAAAACCGTGATAGGCTGTAGCTATTCCAACGCGTTCGTTTTACAAAATGGATTTGGCATATCAGCATATTTTGAGAGTAACCTGTTGTTGACGTGGACTAACTCCTAGGCTCTATCCAGTGTGTAAAGGGAAGGAGCAACAAAGTGCTTCGTCACAAAAGTCCTCTTTACGTAATATCTAGAGAGGATTGAAAGTCGTCTTAACTAACTTTTATTGGTTGAAAGTCCTCCGAACTGACTTTTAGGTTAAACCTTGGTCATCCATACTGATCCAAAGTTACACGGATGTAGCTATTGATCATGTCTCCATGCAGCTGTAGTCGTAGTCCTGGCACGAAGTGTCGATGATGGAAATATAAACTTGAGTTCGTGAAGACGGAAAACAGATGGCGAAAGTCAAACAACAGAAGTAAGGTTTCCAGCAAAACAGCAAAATAGAAATGATGCAGTAGAGTGAGAGTCAAATTGACGATTTAATTGATTTATTGTTGAAACAAGACAATACAAAAGAACTGTCACTGGATTAAGAGTGAAAATCCGAGAAGGACCAATTTAGCGATGGTCCTCCCGGCACCGGGATCTCGAAGCGACTGATTATAAATATGGCGGGACAAATTCAAAAGAGAGTCGACTCCGGCGCACCGGCCGCTCTGAATAAACTTTAAACCAATCACATTGCTACAAATTTGACCAATCACAAGCTGTCTGTTCACGCCTGGTTAATAATTGCATGGCAATCTTTGCAAGATTGTGCTGATTAATGAAGATAAAATCCTAATTTTAAACCAAAGGACAAAATCTTATAAAATACAAACTTCTTTATACAATCAATCTTAGTATACTAATTAATAACCAAAAAAATGTATTAAATCTTGATAATTTGAAATGTTCAAAAAACATTTTCTATCTTACACAAAGACGATTATGTACACTAATTACATGGATGGACGGCGCTACAAATATACAATATTCACCCGAATGCTAAGCGGGGGGAAACAAACAATTTAGCGCTCTCTACGGCGAAATTTTGTACACTACTTAATTTACAAATTTAACCTATATTCAAGACGCTACATATACATACATACAGAGAGAAGAACCAGGGAGATGATAGAACAGAGTCTCAGAGAGAGATGGAGGAGACTATAACTGTGTCATCAAAACCCCCAAATCAATTCTAAATAGTCACGAACAAAAACATAATGTGTTTCTTTAGACGAATATGGAGAAATTTCTTACAATATGAGGCAATAGCCTTCAAAATTTATATGAACTGCCCCTTTAAATTTACTCCTAAGTGACCTATTATTTATTTATTTGTTTAATGTCAACTTGTTATGAATTTTTGATTATTTTTTCTCCATTAAATACAAACCAAGAGCAAATAAACTTCGACTTCCAATTTAATGAACATTTTGAGCAAATCATGTATACTACAGGCCTATACATGTCATCCCATACATGTCATGTATTGAGTTGATTTCGATGATATGAAGTCTCACGGTGACCCTCCTACCCGCAAAGAGATGTCGTATGATGGATGTGATTTGTAGCGCGAATAATGGTAGGACATGTATATCCGTGTTTGACGTGAACCAACCATAGCATTGTGCATGCTATTAGCCAATCTGCCATCTATGGCTTAACAACATGTGATAGGCATATTAATACAGGGTGTTCACTTGGATCAAGATTCGTTTTATTCTGTTAAGAGATGTTCCTTTAATTTTACCAGATATTGGTTGGCGGAATGCAGTCAGTGATCCCACCATATACTGTGAAACCGGGATAGGCAATAGCTATTCCACTGCGTCCTCTTCACGTAATATCTAGAGAGGATTGAAAGTCGTCTCAAGTAACTTTTATTGGTTGAAAGTCCTCCGAACTGACTTTTAGGTTAAACTTGGTCATCCATACTGATCCAAAGTTACACGGATGTAGCTATTGATCATGTCTCCATGCAGCTGTAGTCTACGAGACCTGCATCCAACATGGGGTTGGTTGGTGGTCGTCGGCGCTTTCGTCGTCAATCTCGTCTCTATAGGGACGCTGAAATCATTCGGGGTCCTATTGCCTTACCTGGTTGAGAACCTTAACACGAGTACGTCAATGATCGGTCTAGCCGTTGGCTTGTCACACGGTTTGTCTGTTGGTTTTGGTAAGTAATGATCATCTGAACTTTGACATTCGTCCCTATTAACTAGCATCATTTTATTTATTCTTGTTTAGACAATCATTGATGGAACTATTCAAAGTTTCATTTTTTTAAAATCTACGTCAAAATGGAAAATTTTCTTCCTTTCATTTAGCATATGGATCTATTTTTACAGTAGGTGTGTGTGTGCGTGTGTGTGTGTGTGTGTGTGTGTATGTTTAAAGATAAAGTTGAGTTCTGGTCATGCGATTGCATTGTGAAAGAAATTGAGTAGAATCGATCAGAAAAAGTTTACCATGTAGCATATAAGTATTGGTGTGTACTGCAAGGTTCTGGAATCATCAAAATGATAAGAAACTTGGCACAGTCCTGGTAAAGTAACAAGCACTGTACACAGAAAGATGTATATGGGACTACACAAACATGTGGCATAAAAATAGCCTCATTTTGAGCTGTTACTTGTCATATTTAGATTATTAAGGCATTTGAAAAGCCATGCTTTAAAGCCATGCTTTTCAGATATCACATAGGTTATTATTTTTAATCTTCCATTTACATAAATTGTCTTTACTGGGTAATACTCTATGAATAAATTTAAAATTAAACTGCTTAATTCTGTTGTCATTTATGAAGTAAAATTTACAATTTACAATTTATAATATTATTATTATCATTATTATTATTATTATTATTATCATTATTATTGTTATTATTATTATAATTCCAGCCATTGTCACAAATCAGCTCTTAAAGAAGATCAGTGCAAGAAAACTCATCATGTTCGGAGGATTTATGGCGGGTGGGGGATACTGTGCATGTGCTTATGTTACCACCAGGGGAGAGTTCATGGCATGCGTAATTATTTCAGGTATAACTGGTTCGTTTTGCTTGTTTGTTTCTTTGTTTGTTTATTTGTATTAGTTTGGATTTGTTGGTCATTCGTTTGAAGATCGCTGATTTCTTATGTGTTCTGCCAATGATTTGTATTTCACTTCTTTTTTCAAAACTCAAAACAACGACTGAAAAAGGTTTTATGAATCAGCTTGAGGTACTAAAGAAGTAACACTATGGTAATATTTATGAACTTAATTTTTAAAACAAAACTTGAGGAAAATAATAATAATAATTATAATAATAATAATAAAAACGGTGCTCATAAAGCGCTTTCCACCGGAGTTTCTAAGCGCTATTAAGACAATGTTGAAAAAATGAAATCGTAGGTATTTAACCTTGTATGGAATAGTGATCATTATTATTTTACTCATTTGGAAATCCCGTTTTACGTTACTATACTATAGGGTATCATATGTATGCGGATGACTTACAGCTTTATTTTATTTGCAGACCTGTCCAGAAAGAAATAGATGAAAATGTGAAGAAAAAAATGAAAATTGTATAGCTGATGTAAGGAACTGGATGATTGAGATTCGCTTGAAACTAAATGATGCAAAAACAGAATTCATTTTGCTTGGCAACAGTACACAGCTCAGTAAAATTAAGGTATCTCATGTTCAAGTTGGTTCTGCCCTGTATCTCCTGTGCATCAAGCTAGGAATCTTGGTGTAATATTTGATTCTGCCATGTCACTTGAAACCCATGTTTCAAATTGTGTTAAACTGGCCAATTGCAATCTTCGTAATATCCGGGCAATTAGGCAATATCTCTCACCTCAATCCAATCAACAGTTAGTATATGCTTTTTAACTTCGCACCTTGACAATTGCAATTCATTACTCTTTCGATTACCCGCCAACCAAATTAACCGATTGCAAAAAGTTCAGAATGCTGCTGCTCGCCTTGTAACAAACTCTAGAAGATGATCACATATCACTCCTATCTTGAAATCTCTTCACTGGCTCCCTGTTCAACAGCGTGTGATCTTTAAAATTCTACTCTTAACCTATCGTGCACTAACTGATCTAGCTCCAGAATATATTTCATCCCTTCTATCACCCCACTCCGCAGGTCGTTCTGGTTTACGTTCATCACATAATTTCAGGCTTAAAAAACTACGTGCCAAAATAAATTGGCGGGGGAATAGATCATTTGCATCAGCAGCTCCTTCTATGTGGAATAAGTTACCTTTCTCTATTCAGACGGCCAACACTCTTTCTACTTTTAAAATTGGGCTTAAAACTCACCTGATGCTTAATGCATATTGTTAAATTTCAATGTTTTCTTTATACAATGCATGCCAAACAAATAATCACCCTGTGCCACATTGTATGTACCATGGCATCATGAAGTTATGTGATCTATTAAATTCTATTAAGATGCCATGATGAACTTACATGTAAGTTAACATTTAATATTTCTTTAATCTTAAGTATGTTGAATTCCTAATATAAATTTGAATTATTTGTATGCGCCTTGAGCATCCCTAGATATGGATGTGTGGCGCTTTATAAATATTGTTATTATTATTATTATTATTATCAATAGATAATAAAATGAGACATTTCCAATTTAAACTTATTCAAAGAAAAATTGCAACACAAAGTTTTCTTTATAAAATAGGTGCAAATCATAAACAGACGTTAGCTTTATTTCTAAATTGTGAAAAGGTACAATCTCTTTGGAATAATATATTCTCACGGTTAAAAGAAAAAATATACGAAATGTTTTGTTCACAGATGAAGAAAATTCTTTAGGTACTCTCATTACTAATCATTACTATTTTGTAAATACAGTTAGTATTTTTTTGCAAAATATTTCATATTTACTTGCAAAATGCAACATTATTCCACTATTTCGTTTTTTTCTACGAGCTCTTAAACATTCAGAAAATATGGAACGTATAATTGCTTTCGATCTTCATAATAAGAAAACGCAGATATTTTTTTAAGTAATTTTGTTGAAGAGTACATTTTATTTTACTATAATCCTTTGTCTATACGAACATGTTACTATTGTTTTGAGAATCACTTTGGTAAATACCTTTAAAATTAATTACAAAAACCACTATGGTTATAATGAATAAATACAAATTATTATTTATATAATAAAGGAAATATGTTGAAGTCCACTACATCAATGTTTTAGTCATGTTAGTAAAATCACTGAAACTATGTCTGACAATGTTATTGTTGTTATTCTCACACAATTATGATTATGCGCGGTGAACTTTCTAATTGATGGGTAACCTGAAACTTTTTTTGTAGAAGATAAACGTGTGCTCAACCATAATTATGAATATTTGTATTTATTTGTAATTCTTTTCAGCATTGGGCTACGGGCTAGTCATCTTATCATTACGAGTAACTGTCGTCCGGTACTTCCCCGCGAATTACTTCATCGCAGCAAGCATCATGTTAAGCGGTGGCGGGGTGGGGATGATGGTCTTACCCCCTCTCACAGAGTTCTTGATTGAAGTCTACGGATGGAGAGGTGCACTACTGTTAATAGGTGGCTTTAATCTCCAAACCATGGTCACTGGTGCCCTCCTTCGCCCCTTCTCTACCGACCACACCCAGGAATCTACCCCTCTGACATCTAACCCATCTATTAACCATGGTCCAACCTACTCAAGACTAGCATCTGACAACAACGGGGACGAAAACATTCTTTCCCCAGCCGACTCACGTCGAAAAATATATGCTCCAACTTCCAAGAACTCGCCGACGAGAAAAGAAGATTTACCAGGGACGAGTTCGTCAAGCAACCACTCTGAGGAATCGATGGAGGAACAAGCAACCTGGGGCGTTTGGGAAAATATTAAACACGGATTTAAAAAGATGGTACAGATTTTGGATTTTAGAATATTTTGTGACTACCCGCTGTTTTCTCTAACCATCGTGGCTGTATTTATTCATGGTATTACTTATACCGGTTGGATAGTTTTCCTGGTCCCGAATGCCATAGCAAAGGGATATTCACCTTATACAGCTGTTTCACTTGCAACAATAGGTGGTGAGTAATGTTGTTCAAGACGCATGCAGCGCCGTTGTTTCATAATATCTGTTTTTGTTAAGAATATATGGTAAAAAGCTCGATATTTCAAAGTATGTTATTCAATTACAGGGAACACCCTTAGAAATTGATAGTTCCTTCATGCAAAAAAAAAAGGGAATAACAGTGATGAAATAACTCACACTTTTTACGAAAAAATATTACTTTTATTTTTGCCTTGTTTTTCATTGTCGTTGTTTTCTACATTTTCATAATGAATATAGTGATCTATAGCATTAAACAAAAATACTAATTATTGATCTTGATTGTAAGATGACAAGTATTAAGGGGGTGAATTGCCGTTTGGTCTACAAGAAGTTCGTTTACTACCCAATTAGTCTATTCCCATACGGTCTTCACCCAGCCCGTTTACTATCCACATGGTCTAATAATCATTTCGTCTACTTATCATTTGGTGTAATAACCGTTTAGGCGAGTAGTCATTTGGTTTAATTTCCATATGGTCTAATCTAAAATTATTCTATTCGAATTGTTCATTTAGTCTAAAAACCAGTTAGTCTAATTCCCAGTTAGTCTACTGCGTTTTACCATTCGTCTACCATCAAACAATTAAATAAAATAATCATTTATTCATAAATAATAACAATAATCAAATGATTAGTAGGCAATTTTTACAGCACAGGTGCTTATTCATCTGTGGCAGAAATATCATGAATAGAGAGGGTATCAGACAGAAAACGGGTTATACTCTTCATCTTGATAGATAGATTTCAAAGTCGTAGATTTCAAAGTCGTATTGGTTATGACGTTTTAATTAGGAGCTACCAAATTTGTTTATATTTTGTTTATATGCACTGTATATTGCTTTATTTCTGAGAAGAAACAATTTTTTGGGGGGGAGCAGATTTATTATGAAGCCGTTGCCATATTTTTGTTTGCCATAATACAATCCAGTTGTTCGAATGCAGGAATTTCCTTTTCATATTTTGCTTTATTCTAAGAATAAATATTTTCTTGGGAAGCAAGTGATAATTAAGCTGTATTTTCCCCCCGTCATGATAACATCAAATTGTTGGCCATACCCTTTCATCGCAGGTGCTTCTAACGTTGTTGGCCGACTCTCTATCGGGTTCTTCCTGCAGATGACCAAAGGTTACCTAACTCCAACCGATGCCTTCGCTGGCACCTTGATGATAAGCGCCATCGCATTCTGCATCAACCCTGTCGCAAACATGTTCGGGGTACTCGCCATCGCGGCCGTCATCAACGGTATATCGAACGGGGCCAAGACCGTCCTCGTAACCCTCGTCAGCCGCTCATCCGTTTCACCCGAACGATTCCCGACGGCTCTGTCGTTTGCGATGTTTGTTCGGGGGTTTTCGGAACCACTCGGAGGACTTATTACTGGTATACATAGTTCACTACTTTAACTGAGTTACCAACATAAAATCTGTCTACCTTGTATTTCATGAGAGAGAAATATGCATGCTTAAATACAATCATGATTGAATACCACGTTTCGGTGAAAGGAGAATTAAACCTCTTTTATGTTGAAGAATAAATGGGAGGAGGGGAAACTTTTATCTGAGAAGTGATAAAGAATAAACTATATATTTTTGAGAAATTTTAGACAAGCGATTGGTAAGGCAATATCACGTTTCTGAAATTGTGAATATCTTATTTGGTTATCCATTGAGATCTAGAAATACCAAATTTGGGCCCTGTTTCATAAAACTTGTCATCAATAACAAGTTAAAATAACTGTTATAAGCTACTGAACTCGTGGCATTTGATTGGCTTAGAGCAAATTTGTCATAGAAATTTAGCATTTGCTATTGATAGCAAGTTTTATGAAACAGGGCCCTGTTTTCCTGCCATAAGTCGGACAACTTACTCTTACTTAAATAAGGTTTTTGAGATACGTATAGGAATGATATATCACTGCGTGACCGCGGAATCATCAGTAAAGAAGAATAGAAAATGTCAAAGGCCATCAAGAAACATATCCTTCTGTACTTTTGTAGAAAACTTATGGAATTAGTTGAAACTTTATTTTTTACATGTGATTATACACATATATATACCGTTGTTTGTAATAATTATGCCGGTTTTTAACAGTATGTTTATTTGTTTGCACAGGTTGGATGTATGACAGGACGCTATCTTACGACCAGGCTTTCTTGGTTTTAGGTGGACTAGACGCATGTGGGTTTGTCTTCATGGTGCTTGCAAGATGCTTCGTTTGTCAAAACAGTCATATAGCAGCGTGATTGACGAAAACTATTGTGACGTCATGGACACAAGTCAGACTAATAAGTTTATTTTATACAACCCACTCCTAAATCCTAATCAAATGTTTGGTCAAACGCGGTCACGTGTGATTCATTTACTGAGATTATACAACTTCCAAGAATGTTCTGTAATCTGATTGGTTGAAATCGGGTCACGTGATATTCAGTGGACTGATTGATTAATTGATTGATTTTTATTCGACAAGCTTCCAACATACAACAATATATAAGAATAACAGATCAAAATTAAGTCAGCTGGAACAGGATAACCCACGAAAGCTCGAGAGCTTATTTCCAGTGGGGTCCCCGACATACATGTACAAAATTAAAAATTAAAAAGAGTAATATTTACAGACAAATAAGAAGAAAAGAATTATTAAATATAATAATGATGATAATAATAACAACTTTAAACTGATGATAGAAATGATAATAAGTATAAGAAGAAAAAGAAGAAGGAGAAGAAGAAAAAGAGGAGGAGGAGGAGGAGGAGGAGGAGGAAAGAGAGGAAAATAATGATGAATAATATCTTGAATTTCTATAACGTACAAAAACACAAGTATATACAAAATTAAAAAGTATGAACCGGCAGAAGAATTTAAAAAAAAACATAAAATATGTATTCAGGCTATTTTAATCATATAACATGTCATTCGCTTCTCTCCTCTGACTCTCGAGTGTTAGGTATTCCTTTAATTTCCTCTTATAATGAGCAAAGTTTCCTATTTCCTTTATATCATTAGGAGGGGAATTCCAATGTTTTATGGCATTGTAATAAAACGAATTTCCAATACTACCTACTCTTTCTGGTAAGTTAAAGTTTGAATCTGCTATTTCTTGTATTATAATCGTGTAAGTCAGTAACAAGATCGAAGTTGGATCGAATATAATGATTCGACCTAGTATGATATATTTTATGCACGTGATGCAATACGAGTTGTTTTGATCTTTGGTTGACTTCAAGAAAACCAGCTTTAGAAAGTTCGCTGTAGCCAACATGAGTTTTTGGACCAGAACAGTTGATGAATCTCACCATTTTGTTCTGTATAATTTTCAACTTCTTTTGATTTGACTTGTTTATGTTACTATACCATGCAGGTCTACCATAGTCAAATAAACATTGAATAAGAGCAAAACAGAGTATACGTCTTGCTTTTAAATCCATACAACTTTGATATCTGTACACAAATTTCAGACGAGCATTTGCTTTTTTTTACAACTGATTCTACTAAAGATGAAAATGAAATTCCGCTAGCCAACTCAATGCCTAAATACTTCACATAATCTTTTCTCTTGATTACTTGATTATTGTGTGTAACTTTGAATTCAAATGACTTTTTAGAATTACTTTTAGAACAAAACAAAATGCTTTCTGTTTTTCCCAAGTGTAAAGAATGAATATTATCAGTCATCCAATCGACACACGTAGACAGCTGTTCACTGAGCTTTTCCTCAACATATTTTGGATTAGGATTTGAGTAGAGTAGTACGCTGTCATCTGCGTACAATAATAGTTTAAAGTCTTTTTATACAAATACACATATCATTGATATAACTTCTAAATAGAATTGGGCCTAAAATGCTTCCCTGAGGAACACCGCATGTTATAGGCATTAGTTTGGAACGAATATCATGAATGGCCACTACTTGGTGTCGATTAGACAAGTAGGATCTGAACCACTCTAAACTTGCCTTATTAAAACCCATTAGTTGTAACTTCTTCAATAAGACGCAATGATTAACTGTATCAAAAGCTTTTTGCAGATCAAGGAGCACCATACCAACAAAGCGCCCTTGGGAAGTTTCTGTCCTCAAATAATCAGTCAAATGAATTAGACATGTTTCAGTCGAATAGTCATGTCGAAAACCAGATTGAAATTCATAAATTATATCATTTTCTTTGAAGTATTTTTCAATTTGAACACAGACCGATTTTTCGAGAATCTTTGATGCTACGCTTAAAACACTAATAAGTCTAAAATTGCTAACATCAGTTTTATTTTTATTTTTATAAAGTGGCGTCACTTTTGCTATTTTCATATCCTCTGGAAAAGTACTCGTCAAGATAGATAGGTTCATTAAGTAACTTAAAGGCTTATATAAATCCTTCGCACCATCTTTTAGAAATTTAGCTGGAATCATGTCTAACCCAGTACTTTTTGATACATTCAATTTACGTAACTCTTTGAAAACAAATTGTTCACTAATTGGTAATAACTCGAAGCAGTTTCCACGTACACCTTTTCTTTCGTAAAACTCACGAATACAATCATTGTCTGCGCTGAAAAGGTCTTTGGAAGGGGGGAGTTTGTCTACTAATTTGGCAGCCACATTTGTAAAATAAGAATTGAATTCATTAGCGATTGCCATCTTATCATGACATAATTTCCCATCGATTGTAATGACAGATTCTTGTTCTTTTCTCTTCTTATTTTTTAATCCTAAGCTTTTTCGAATCTTTTTTATTTTCTTCTATCTTGTTTTGTAAGTAATCGAGTTTAGCCTTTTTCACCTCTCTTTGGACCATATTTCTTAATATAATGTATTTTTTATAGAGCGTCTCATCTTTTGCTCTTTTCCTCATTTGTTTGTATACTATATTTCTCTTCTAAATTAGGGAAAGAATATCTTTAGTCACCCAATTTTCTGATCTTTGTTTTATTCTAATCCGTTTCAGTGGCGCTATCATATTCAAAGTTGAGATAAAAACATGTTGAAATATTGACCATGCCTCATTTACATCTGTACAGTCAGTTATTTCTGACCAATCAACAGCAGATAGTTGAAGATTAAAATTCTCTTCTGTATATCTTTTCATGGACCTGAGATCATTATTCTTGTGATGACGGTCAAGACCGAAGCGTGAGCGTGCAGGTAATTATTTATACATTGTCTGTTGGGTGGCGGCTCACTAGGAGGGGGAAGTTGTATAAAACAAATTATATACCTCACTTTAGAAATCTAGCCATCTCATTGGTCGAAATTGGAGTCGTGATTTTAAGCCATGCCCCACTCACAGGGAATATCCATCAAATTGTGCCCTCGTAGCCCGCTCACAGGGAATATCCATTAATTTGTACCCTCATCCTCCTGCGATCCCCAATGGTTTACGTGTTAATTAACTTAGTTTGTGCGGAGCGCGGCATTCCATACATTTGTTGTGCGATTAATTTGGTTGCTACAAACACAGCGCAGACGACCGCCGATCTCTATTGTAGCTAGGCCTAGATCTACATGTAATGACGAGATGACGCCCCTTTGGAAATATAGAGATAAACCTGCACTTTCATATGACACCCCATTTTTTGAGTATCACCTTCAGGATCACAAGCAATAAAGGTTGAAATCTCGATTTGGAAATGATTCAATTGACCAATATGGCATGATCGCGCAATGCACGTAAACTGCATAGGGATATATGCGTGCAATCTCAATGGCCAACTAAGCTACCTGCAACAGTGCAAGTTTATCAATTAAGACTTGATTACCACGATTGACCAGTAAGTCGCACTCGTTACCGTCCGTTATTTGTATATTATACAACTCACTCCTAGATCCTAATCAAATGATTGGTCATGCGCGGTCACGTGTGATTCATTTACTGAGACTATCACACGTTTTTCATGAAAAAGCGTGCAATAGTTTCCAGTAGTATCCAACGATTTTTTTTTTTTAGTGCGCAGGCCGCGTGTGCCTCATACGCGGGCTGCGCACAGAGAGATCCTATATACTGTGTGAGTCAAAAAAAAGTTTACACCTAGAAAATTGCTTATTATTTTATAAATCATCTATTAACAGTAAATTATTATATATCTTATGAAAGAGTGTTTTACCCCGAATCATTTGGTATCATTTTTGTGTGGTATGTGTTCATGCTTGGATGAACAGGAAGCATTGTTTGCGAGAGTGCAAAAATCGACTTGCGCCAAAGCGATGCCTACAGTATGTGATATGTTGGGATTAAAGTGAGAGAATGAATTGAATGTATCAAATGAGATGCATTGCATATGCTTTCTGCAGAAGTAAAGTCACACACACACACGCGCGCACAAATGTTCGTTGATATTTGATATTCGATATTTGATATGTGTGACATGATTAATTTTGTTAGGGACGTTATTTGGATCTGCAAGGACCGATTTAATACCCAAATCCCAATTGTTTTATTCAAACATCACATGAGCAACTTTGGCGCAAGTCGATTTTTGCACTCTCGCAAACAATGCCTCCTGTTCATCCAAGCGTAACGGCTTCGTGCAATAGATACACAAAGCAGGCCCGTAACCAGAGTTTTCAATTACGGGGTTCGTTTTTAAACGGCTTGGGGTCCAGGGTCAACGCCCCGGCGGGCAGTGGCGGATCTAGCTTTTTGCTGAGGGTGGGGGTTGACACATGTCGAAGCGAGCATCGTCTACGAGCCGCGTAGCGCCGCGCCGAGACGATTTTGTTGTTGTTGCTATTTTGAGCTATATATATATATATATATATATATATATATCAGTTCTCATTGTATTCAACATAAATTTTTACTAGACTTAACAATATAACTCCGTTTTTCTTTTTTTCTTCTTTTTCTTGTTCTTTGTAAATAGTTCACAACCCTTTAGGAATTTTATTTGTCATATATTATATATTTGAAAGGTGTTGTAACGATTCAAGCTCTATTTGCTTATGTTTCATCACCTTTGTGTGTTCATTCTTTTAACTGTATAATAGTTGCAACTTGTCTTTGATAAAACATTGTTATATTCTTTTTCATGTGAAGTCAATTCAAATGGATTGTAAAATTGAAAACAATTTGTTATATTATATTCTTTTTCATGTGATGTTAACCTCAATGAATTGTTAAATTGTGAACATGCTTAAATAAATAAAATACGAAGCCCAAAGTCACTACCAGGCAGGCGCGGATCCACGGGGCCCCCTGGCCAAAAAAAAAAAAAAAAAAAAGAAAAAAAAAAGAAAAAAAAGGAGAAAAGGGAGAAAGGAGAAAAAATAGTGCATTAACCCCCGCTCAGGCGCGGATCTACGGGGGTTTGAACCCCTTGGGCCGCCCCCAAAAAAAAAAAACGCACACTGGAGAGAAACTTTTCAAGTGCAAAAATTGTGAGAAGATATTCAACTCATCTGGTAACTTAACCAAACACATGATAACTGGATATAACTGTTTATTTAGCTGTTACTTGATTTAAAAAGACGTAATCATGGACTGCTTTCTATGGTCTCCATTGTGTTAGTAGATGCCAGGAAAACATCACTGATGGGGGTTCAAAATAGCCCCCCCCCAAAAAAAAAAAAAAAAAAAAACGCCTCGCCGCTACGCGGCTCGTGGACGATGCTCTGCATCGTCATTGGGTCAAACTGTTTAAACTTTACTTGATTTAATTAAAAAGACGTTATAATGCACTGCTTTTTACGGTCACCATTGTGTTAGTAGATGCCAGAAAAAACATCACTGACGGGGGTTCAAAATAGCCCCCCAAAAAAAAAAAAAAAAAATCGCCTCGCCGCTACGCGGCTCGTGGACAATGCTCCGCATCGTCATTGGGTCAAACTGTTTAAACTTTACTTGATTTAATTAAAAGACGTTATCATGCACTGCTTTTTATGGTCACCATTGTGTTAGTAGATGCCAGGAAAACATCACTGACGGGGTTCAAAATAGCCCCCAAAAATCGCCTCGCCGCTACGCGGCTCGTGGACGATGCTCCGCATCGTCATTGGGTCAAACTGTTTAAACTTTACTTGATTTAATTAAAGACGTTATCATGCACTGCTTTTTATGGTCACCATTGTGTTAGTAGATGCCAGGAAAACATCACTGACGGGGTTCAAAATAGCCCCCAAAAAATCGCCTCGCCGCTACGCGGCTCGTGGACATGCTCCGCATCGTCATTGGGTCAAACTGTTTAAACTGTTACTTGATTTAATTAAAAAGACGTTATCATGCACGGCTTTTTATGGTCACCATTGTGTTAGTAGTTTCCAGGAAAACATCACTGACGGGGGTTCAAAATAGCCCCCAAAAAAAAAAAATCGCCGCTACGCGGGGTCAAACTGTTAAAACTGTTAAAACTGTTACTTCATTTAAAAAAGACGATATCATGCACTGCTTTTTATGGTCTCCATTGTGTTAGTAGATGCCAGGAAAACATCATTTACCGGGGTTCAAAATAGCACCAAAAAAAAAGTTACGAATTGGGCCCCCCCTCCTGCCGCCGGCTGGATCCGCCCCTGCTACCAGGATAAATTTGATTTTTAGGTGGTCTGTCATCGACAGACCACCTATTGATTTCGTCAGAATTTTCTTTCTTTATTTCTTTATTTATTATTATTTATTTATTTTTATTTATTTCTCCACTTTTTTGTGCAAAGCATAACTCCATGATCAGTCCAGTCGATTTCTTTCAATTTTGGCACAGTTATAGGTCATTGTCTTAAGTTGTGTCTGCAATATTTTCAGAGTCATCAGGTCTTTATGACGTCATCTAGGCGCCATTTTGTGAAAATCAACTCATGATCGTATCTTCATAACGGAAATTCTTTTCTCATTCATATTTCTCAATATCAAGGTCAATATCCATCCGGTCATTTTAAAGTTAATAAACGCGCGCGTACGCGTACGTCCGCGCGTTAGTGCGCGCGCAAAATTTTAAAATGCTCAAAATCACTTTTTATTCAAATTAGAGTACGTTTCAGCCAATTTAAGGCATTTCATAAAAATTAAAAAAACGCGCACACGCGAATGCGCGCGCGTTTTCGTTATTTCCGGCCGATAACACAATAATTCCTCATATTTTTTTGGCATGATATTCCTCATTTTTTTACGAACAATTTGGTACCGTGTTGATTGCTTTATGACCATTAATAACGGAATGAGCGTCCGTTTCAAATAAATGTCCGTACGTGCGAGCATTTGTAATACATAGCATATATGGGCAAAAACATGCCTATACAAAATCCATTATAACTCTTTAGGATAATAATAATAATAATAATACATGAGATTTATATAGCGCCATTATCCATTTTAATTAAATGCTCAAGGCGCTTCAAAATATTAGGTATTACATTACATCATGACAAAGAATCGTTTACATTTACATAAGAAAGAAAATACAAAAATGAAAGAATGAATGAATGTATGAATGTCTGTCTTCAAAACGCAAAATTGAACAAATGGGATTTAAGGTTGCTCTTAAAAGACGTTGAAGAATCGGAGATATTCAGCCCATGTGGAAGTGAATTCCACATATGCAGGGCTGGTCCGGCATGAGCAAAAGCTCGTTCCCCCCAAGATTTCTTTGAAGGTGGTATATGTAGAAGACCAGAGTTGGAGGATCGGAGGGTACGTGTGGGTTGGTAGAGGTGAACTAAAGACTGGTTGTATTCAGGAGCTGTTCTGTTCATGATTTGATGAACTAAAAGAAGGATTTTGAAGATTATACGTTCTTTTACGGGCAACCAATGGAGATTTTGTAAGATAGGGGTAATGTGACTACGTTTGCTTGACAGAGAAATGATGCGTGCAGCTGCGTTTTGTAGTTTTTGTAACTGTGCAATTTGTGAATTTGGTAAATTATAGAGTAGACTGTTGCCGAAATCCAGACGTGAAGAAATTCGTTGCCGAACGAGTTAGATATTTCCGTATGAAGCCAATATTGCGCAATTGATAGCGAACTGATCTGGAGATGCTGGTGGATGCTGGTGGATGCCGGTTGACCCCACATTTTTTTTATATATTTGAATAGAGGATGAGTCGTAGATTTGATTTCATATCTCATTTGGCCGTTTAATATATCGTGACGTCATCATAATGGCCTTGGAACTCAAAATACGAATTTGGATATTATGACGTCAGCATATTTATGGAAAACTGATTGTATCTCTGTAAATATTGATCGATTTTCTTTCAAATTTCGATATGTTGTAGCTGAGACAATTGTCTAAAAGACAAGTTATTCAGATTACACGACAGACCACCTAATTTGTCCTCAATGACGAATTAAATTTCTCGTACTATTTTTAATCTTTTTTAATCTTACGGGGTGAAATTGGCGTAAAACTAGCAAGGTATTTTTAATTTGCCGAGACGGTCTTTTCCTGGTCACTAGGTTACTTTCTTCTACCAGCATAACAAAGATCACGAGAATAGTGAGATATCTGAGAACATCAATTACCAGGATGTTTCACTCTCAAATAGGTATTATTTCATGATGTTCAACAACTTGACTTGTAATCCTAAACGCATGTGTATCGGGAAAGTATCAACATATCAATGTATTGCGTTTTGCGACGCAAATGTTCATGTTTCTCGTCTATAGCATACTCTTACCAATGTATACATTAAAAATGATCAATAACCATGACATAAATCCATCTGAATATCAGCAAGAATTCTTTAAAACGCATCTGTTTAAAAACATAATTTATACGACCATTATGAAGGGGTAACGTCTCAAACGTCGCACTGCTCAATTTATATTTTTCTTCAACTGACACTTAGTGACGAAATGCTATTGCACAAAAAACAGGAAGAGAGAGAGAGAGAGAGAAAGAAAGGGAGAAGGGGACAGTTAGGAACGACAGTCTTGACGCGATAAGATTTTGATTTCCTTCTCATTTTATCTTTTAAAAAAGGGAATATAATTGCCGTCATAGATTCAATTTCTTAGAATTTTAAATTGGTTAGTGGATACCATTGCCATATTTAAAGACGATAAAGAAAAACCATGTGGAGAATAAGATTGAAAAAAACCAAAGAAGAAAGATTTCGGCGTTCTATTTTTTTAAAGGAATTCTTTGCTACCATGTAGACAACATTGATTGGTACGCATGCAACCTCGTACTGCAACAGCAGAGGCGGCCGAGCGACTTCCAAAGTGGGGGGGGGGCACCAAGAAAAAATGGCACCTACAAAGGGAAATCTCAAAGCGAAAATATACAATTTTTTAGACATTGGTATATACCCCTTCATTGTGATTACATTATCAGGCATGATTTCAATATTTGTTTCACTTTTTACACCATACAAGATATTGCTTAAGCATCATACTTTGCAGTTTGGTGTGATGGTCTTAAAATTTATTTGCGAGCGAGCGAAGTGAGCGAGGAAAAAATGTAAGATTTGTGAGGTCGCAGTGCAAAAAATTACATCTTATTAAGAGGAAAAAACCCAATCCTGATGGGGTTATAGCACATTCTCATAACGGAAGACTGAAAAGGCCTTTGATAAGTAATATAAGTATATCTTCTATAGATGCGTGCGAGCGTAGCGAGCGAGCTTTGGGGGAAATTGCTCTTATTCGCTTGAAATTAGGGGCGCGTTTAATGATGAGAGGAAAAGGGGACACTTATCAGAAAATAAAAGGAGCATGTGTCAAAGTACAAAAAGTAATTATCAGAGGTGAAAATGGGGCACTTCTTACACCCTCAAAAACAGGCACTCACCATGGATGACAAAAGTCAGTCATGAGAATAGGAAATGGGCATTTGTCGACAGATTTTGATAGGGGCATTTATAAGAGGTGAAAAGGGCATTTATGAAAAGGGGATATGTCCCTTATTAGAAAGGAAAAGGGGCACGTATCATTGTTAAAAGGGAAACTATCAGAGGTTAAAAGAGGCACTTATCGCACCTGAAAAGGGGCAATGACCAGATATGAAAAGGGGCACTTATATAAATGAAAAACGGGCACTTATAATAAAGGAAAATGTGCATTAGTTGAAAGAAAATGGGCATCGATCAGATTTTAAAGGGGGCATTTATCAGAGGTGAAGGGGGCACTTATCTGAAGTGAAAAGGAGTATTTTCTCGTACTTGAAAGGGTCATTTACAAGAGAAGGGGCACTTATGAGAAGGGGAAGGGGCTGTTTTTAAATGGGGCACTTATCATTAGGAAAAGGGGCACTTATTAGAAAGGAAAAAGGGAACATGTGAAAATATAAGGTGCGCTTACCGGAGTTAAAATGGGGGTAGTTATTAAAACGGGAAGGGGGACTTCTTACAAAGAAAAAGGGGAACTTGTCAAAGTAAAAGGAGCACCTCTCAGATTTGAATAGGGTAATTATCAGAGGTGAAGGGGGCACTTATCAAAAGTGAAAAGAGGCACTTCTCGTACCTGAAAAGGGGCACTTAATAGAGATTAAAAAGGGAACTTATGAGAATGGAAAATGGACACTTATTGCAAGGAAAATGGGAACTTGTCGAAGTAAAAGGGGCACGTGTCCAAATAAAAGAGGCACTTATCAGAGTTGAAAAGAGTAAGGGGCACTTTAACAAATTAATAAGGGCACTTGTGAAAGTAAAAGGGGCACTATTTCTATGTAAAAATGGGCACTTCTTACAAAGTTAAAGGGGCAAGTTTTATGTAAACAGGGGCAATTTTTGGGTGCTTGAAAAAGAGGGAGGGCACTGTGCCCCCTGCCCCCCCCCCCTCCCCGGGAGGGCCGCCTCTATGCAACAGTATGAATATTCATTACTCTGTATATTGTTACGTGGTCGCAAAACAATGATAAAAGCGGAGAATGTTGCTTTTTACAAGACAGCACAGGACTCATGAATATGCACGACAAGCCGCGTCTTGCTTCCTAGAACGGGGTATATGCTCATAATTAAGGAATTGTAAAAGGATGTTCAGTCACGAGAACGAAACCTTGCAGAAGATCATTTTCGAAAGAAAGAGAGAGAGAGAGAAAGGGGATAAGGTACAACGAGGGTGGGCAGGGGCGGATCTATAGCTTTTTGCTAAGGAGGGGTGACCAAATGACGAAGCGGCAAGGCGATTTTTTGTTGTTGCTATTTTGAACCCCCGTAATTGATGTTTTCCTGACATCTACTAACACAATGGAGACAATAAAAAGCAGTGCATGATAACGTCTTTTTTATTCAATTAACAGTTTAAACAGTTTGGCCCAATAACGATGGAGAGCATCGTCCACGAGCCGCGTATAAAGCGGCGAGGCGATTTTTTTGGGGTGCTATTTTGAACCCCCGGCCCGTAAGTGATGTTTTCCTGGCATCTACTAACACAATGGAGACCATAAAAAGCAGTGCATGATAACGTCTTTTTAAATCAATTAACAGTTTAAACAGTTTGACCCTCGAGCCGCGCAGCGGCGAGGCGATACTTTTTGCTATTTTGAACCCCCCAGCCCGTAAGTGATGTTTTCCTGGCATCTACTAACACAATGGAGGACATAAAAAGCAGTACATGATAACGTCTTTTTAAATCAAGTAACAGTTTAATACACAGTTCAGGGGGTAGGGGTTTGACCCAATGACGATGCGGATACTGTGTGGGTCTGGACACATGGTGGCGTTTTTCTATGCACATCACATTTTCACTCGGCAGCCCAAGGGGGTTTAAACACCCTAACCCCCGTAGATCCGCCACTGGGCGGAGGTTCAGGGGGCAGAGACCCCAAAACGCCTTATTTTGCATAGATTTTTTCAGGCAAGTTTGTTGCAAAATTTGTTGAAAGACTCAATATTATTGTTTTCTGCCTAAGCGCAAATAATTGTGAAATTCAGAAACATGTTCTGGTCTATTTTGGTAAAAACAAAGTGCAATTTAATGCGAATCGTTTCGCGCCTTAATAAAACTGTTGAATTACGCATGCTTTTCACAATCAGGCATTTGTTTATTTTTTCAATCAATTGGAAAGTTTAAACTAATCTCACTTCGAGGTACGGGACCCATGTCCCACGTCGGCCTCATTCAAACATAGGGCCTATATGATATTCTTAATAGTATAGATACAACTAAGGCACCTCTCCCCTCCTAAGCTTGCTCCCATGTATGTAACTATATCATAAGGTGCAGCCATGCAACAAAATGAAAGTCATAAATAATTAATATGTGTTCTTGTAAACGTCTCCAATGTAGACTAAAAAACTGCAGTATCCATTCCCCGACACGTATTTTCCTTCTTTTACCTCTTCCGAGGAACTTTATTTCAGAGTACAATATTTACATGGTTACAGAAATTGATAAAATGATAAACTAAAAATGTTCTAATAATTGACATATTCCTTCTGTATTTCTTAATTTGTTTCGAAAGTAAGAACAATTCAAATAGTTTTTTAATTCTACCTTAACCTCTTTCCATAGTCTGGTTTTAACATAACATAATTGTTTGTCTTATTTTTCATAAATTCAATATAATTTCTTTAAATGACAAACTCAGTAATATTAATAATGAAATGTATACACCAATTTGCATTTTCAAAATTGTGCACACCAATTATAATAACCTTTTCATCAATACAGACTATATTATCTTATACATATGAAAAATCGTATTTTCTATTATCTTCCAAAGAATGTTAACTGCTTTACAGTGTAGTAACATGTGTAATGTTGTACTATAACACAATTACAAACATCACATTTATTTTCATTCAATATTTTCTACTTAACTAAATTTTCTTTCGAAGGTAATATTATATTAATTTTATTAATCGATATTTGTTTCAATCTAAATAATAAAACATCATTCCATATAAAGTCCTCTGGTAATGCAAAATAGGCTTGCCAATAAATGAGAAATAGTGGCTTCGTTCGTTTCATTTTTATAAGATCAAAATAAAATGAAGTCTTACTTTCATAGAATGTATATGTATCGAATTTCCTGCTGATATTTCAAACAAATTATCGTTATTATTTTGCGGTACTATTTGCCTACTATGAATATCATGATAGTGCCTTATTTTTTCTAACCAAGCATCCGGTAAAACTTTTTGCAAATTCAAATATTCAAACGTTACGAGTAAATTATTTGACGGTAAATAATTATTAACGTTTATTTGAGTTTCCCAAACACCATGAGTAAAAGTATCTGATACTCTGATAATTATGATATGAAATTTAATATTACTATTAAACCACAAAATCTCTTTACGTACTTTATCATTAACTCTTTGCGAATCGACGTATCTCAATTCTGCCCATGTATACATTAAGTCTGTATAACATGGGGGAAAGTTATTTTGTTTGCATAGACTAAGCAGATCCTCTTGACAAAAATTAACCATAAAACACATAGGTGGCAACAACTTTTCGTAGCTAAAAATTAAAAACATTTTTTCCAGGGGCGACTTTCAACATCAAACAATTTGTTTAACCAAGAAAGTCCGAAGTAATTTTTGATGCTAGGTCTACCATATTTAGTCCACCATCTTTTAAATCATTATAAATTACACTTCTCTTTTTCTTTTTTAGAGTTCCAAATAAAATTAAATAATATTTTATTCATATCTATAACAAATATATTGGGAACAGGATATACTGTTGCAACTTAAACTATTTGTGAAATCAGTAACGATTTAATTATACATATTTCCCCATAATATACCAGTTCACAGATAGCATATGTCTCACTTGACCCTTATATAGCCATTGAATTCTACAATCATGGGTAGGATATAGAGCCTTTACTCTGTGCAGTCATGTTCAGAGTGGCAGATGGTTGTCATGGGATATCTTTTGTTCCCTTTCATGAGAACAATTTATCAATTTCGCATCAAGGAATTTCCAATCGATGTACTCAAGAATAACAAGTAAAGAACCTTATCCAGTCCTTTCAATTCGACTAATAGGGACTTTTAGATTTGCACGTCGACGTAGTGGACTGCAACGTGTCCCATTCTTTCAAGGCACTGACCCGTGCCCGGCAGTGCCGTAAAAGGACGTCACATTACCTTAAAAGGATGTCACCGTGGCAGTCCACGTTCTCGTCGTGTACAATAGGGACTTTTAGATTTGCACGTCGACGTAGTGGACTGCCACGAGTGCCATTCTTTCAAGGCACTGGCCCGTGCCCGGCAGTGCCTTAAAAGGACGTCACATTACCTTAAAAGGATGTCACTGTGGCAGTCCACGTTCTCGTCGTGTAAAATCTAAAAGTCCCTAGTACCGAACTGGAACACTTGAACTTTGTATTGCACATGCGCAAAACGTAACTGTAACTAGTGTATAAGTAAGGTTTCTCATCTTCCACATACATGTATTAACAATTTTCTTCATTTTTTTCATTTTTTCTTAACCAATTCAATTGTTCAAATTGTTCATTATTAACATTTGTATACACTCCAAGATATTTTACTTGTTCTTCTGACCATTCTAAATTATCAAAACATTCTTGAAAATTTCAATTTAATAATATAACTTGAGTTATATTATAATATAATTTTGGACCTGCGTATATACCAAACACCGATACTTCTTTCATGGCTTCATTTCCAGATTCAATCGAATCAACACAAATAGTTGTATCGTCTGCTAACTGAGATTGGACCTGGACGACCCCGGTTTTAAGCTGTTTTATCATCGGGGTGTGGGTGGGTGTGTGTGTGTGGTGGGGGATCATCTGAAGGGCTTTAAACCGGATCTTCTTCTCTTCTCTTCTCCTCTCCTCTTTTCTCTTTTTTCTCTTTTTTCTCCCCCTTTTTTCTCTCCTCTTTTCTCTCTTTTCTTCCCCCTTTTTTGTTTACCTTAGAAAATTTTAGGGGGTTCGATCGAACCCCCGAACCCCCTGGTTACGGGCCTGCAAAGCCTCAACTCGAGTGCGGATAGATCATATAATGAACTCATGCGCATGCATCATTTGTATACTATCCCACGTTTTTTCACGAAGAAGCGTGCAATAGTTTTATTATTATCCAACGATTTATAAGACAGTATACAAATGATGCACACGTTTGAGTGCGTCGGTAGGAATTGTGTGCACAAGGTACCTTTGAATGGTTTTAGACCAAATTCAAAGGTACCGCGTGCACACAATCCCACCGAAATGGGGCCCCCAAAATCGTCAAAAATACACAAATCTGTTATTTTACAGATTTACCGGGTGCATGGCAAAATCATGCGTCCGGTAATTACCGGACGCATGATTTTGCCATAGTCATGCATCCGGTAATTACCGGAAAGCATGATTTTTAAATTTGCATAATTTGATTGTTGTTAGTGAAAACAAATGTAATGACCTAGAGCTAAACCTTAACAACAAAAAAGTCATTAAATCAATAAACACTTTGTTTTGCAAGCCTTTTGAGTTTTGGGGAGGTGCAATCTAACTCAGACTCAGAGTCAGAGTCAGACTCAGAGAGTCAGAAATTGAGGCTTTATGTGTGGTGCTCCCCAGGCCCTCTCGCTTCAGTTTCACCAACACAGCGTTAAACATACGTGTGCTCTCGGGGAATTGAAATTTGTTACAGATATCTAAAGTACGGTGATCCAAAAAGTGGCGTTGTATGCCATAGCGAAGGTACTGAAGAGACTTCTACGTATACAATACAACTCACCGTCAGTCTTAATGTACAGAAGCATACACCTAGTCGTTTAGAACGGTGATACGCTACAGCTAGTTTGCCCAATTCTGGCGTTAAAATGTCTCCTAAATTGACGTTCTTGATCTGTGCAAACTTTTCCGACTATGAGAATCCATACTTAATTGACCTTTTCGTGCTAGCCGCATCAGAATCATCCAACAATTTAGATAATTCTTCTTCTGACAGAAGCTGGATAATCAAATCGCCGCCTTAAATTCTTAAATTTTGGCTAAGAAAACAGTCTTAGCAAAAATGCGCATTCTATAAAAGCATTGGAGGCCAAAAAAAAGAAAAGGAGAAAAAGGAGGGGGAAAGAAAAAGGAGAGGAAAAAGAAAAAAAAAGGGAAGAGAGAAAGAAGAAGAAAAGAGGGAGGAAAGAGGGAGGAAAGAAAAGGGAAGAGGAGAAAAAGGAGGGGAAAGGGGAAGAGAGAGGAGAGAAAAGGCGGAAAAAGAAGAAAGGCGGAAAGACGGAGGAGAGAAAAGGGGGAAAAGGAGAATAATGAGAAGGAAAAAAAAAGAAAGGGGGATGATATTATAAGAAGGTGTTTTTTTTTTTACCGGGTAAGGGGCGGGGGGATGCAATTTTAAGTAGAACATCACTAACAAACCAAAGATTTTATCTCCTTTATAACTTCTAACTTCTAACTTAAAACTTAGTCTTGAATTAATTTCCGATATACCTATTCTAAGTGCTCTTTCAGCATGCAGAGTGTCCCCGCCATTAATCCTGCCACAGTTGCTGGTTTCATTGTCATATTATTTTCTGTCATCCCTGTGGCCGCGAAGATCCTACCACAAAGTTTCTATCCGTTTCGCAAGCACTTTTTTCCATCGCCTACATGTAATGCTTATTGCTTCCGGTTTGCAAAAGATCCCAGTGGCGGATCTATGGGGGGGATGGGGGAGGGGTTAGGGGGTCCATCTTCTTTTTTGTTAAAAAAAAAGGTATTTTTACCTGTTTTTTGGCTAGGAGGGCCCGGGCCCCCCCCTGGATCCGCCAATTGGGCTGCCAAGTGAAAATGTGATGTGAATAGAAAAACGCCATCATGTGTCCAGACCCACACAGTATCCGCATCGTCATCGGGTCAAACCCCCCTCAAACTGTTACTTGATTTAAAAAGACGTTATCATGCACTGCTTTTTATGGTCTCCATTGTGTGAGTAGATGCCAGGAAAAAATCACTTACGAAGGTTCAAAATAGCAACAACAAAAAATCGCCTCGCCGCTACCCGCCTCAGACTTCGCGGCTCGTGGACGATGTTCCGCATCGTCATTGGGTAGAACCCCCCTTAAACTGTTACTTAAGTGATTTAAAAAGACGTTATCATGCACTGCTTTTTATGGTCTCCATTGTGTTAGTATAAAGATGCCAGGAAAACATCACTTACGGGGGTTCACAATAGCAACAACAAAAAATCGCCTCGCCGCTACGCGGCTCGGACTTCGCGGCTCGTGGACGATGCTCTGTATCGTCATTAGGTCGAACCCCACTCGAACTGTTACTTGATTTAAAAAGACGATATCATGAACTGCTGTTTATGGTATCCATTGTGTTAGTAGATACCAGGAAAATATCACTTACGGGGGTTCAAAATAGCAACAACAAAAAATCGCCTCGCCGCTTCGCGGCTCGAACTTCGAGGCTCGTGGACGATGCTCCGCATCGTCATTGGGTCGAACCCCCCTCAAACTGTTACTTGACTTAAAAAGACGTTATCATGCTCTGCTTTTTATGGTCTTCATTGTGTTAGTATATAGATGCCAGGAAAACATCACTTACGGGGGTTCAAAATAGCACCCCAAAAAATCGCCTCGCCGCTTCGCGGCTCGTGGACGATGCTCCGTGTTGTCATTGGGTCAACACCCCCCCCCCCTTAGCGAAAAGCTAGATCCCATCATCCGCCCTGGATCCCTACTCCTTGAGGGGGTAGGAAAAAGCAATTTAACATCATATTACTCCAGGAAGTGCCTGAAAATGCCTATAATGTGGTTCTAAAATTGCAAATGCTTCCTACTCAGGGAGGGGGTTCTGACCCCCTCCCAGAACCACCCCCGCTTGGTCGCTCCGCTCCCTCGCCGCTGACGCCTCGCTCCATCGTTTTTCATATATTTCACCCCATGCGATTTTTGCCCCCCGTAAGAAATTCCTGGATCCGCCACTGTATAAGGTGTTGAAAGGACGTACTTGAGAGTTGACATGTTGAATGGTGGATTGGTAAAACAAAACAAAAGATTTTGGTGAATGCTATCCTATACAGAATTATAATAATAATGATATGTGCTTATATAGCGCCGAACACTTACTTTGTTGGAAGTCTCTAAAGGCCCTATCTCACTGAGCGGCGAATGCTTGCGAACGTTGCGAATTTTGGATTTTGGGATCAAAAAGTACTTCAGCGACACCGTCTTACAACCGTTTGCAAAGGCTTACGACTGTTTTGCAAAGGCCTACGACTGTTTTGCGACGAGAAAAAACTGTTTGCGACAATGAATACTGTTTGCGAACTTTCTTGCAACCGTTTACGAACCCTGGCGAAACCCCAAATTCGCTACGTTCGCAAACATTCGCCGCTCAGTGAGATAGGGCCTTAAAGGGCCTATCTCACTGAGCGGCGAATGTTTGCGAACGTAGCGAATGTGGATTCGCCAACTTTTCAGGGTTCGCCTTAGCGACATTTAGCGACTTTTAGCGATGTTTAGCGACAATTAGCAACATTTGAGCGAATGTTTGCGACAGTGTTTGCGACAAGAAAAACTGTTAGCGACAGTGAAAACTGTTTGCGAACTTTCTTGCAACCTTTAACGAACCATTTGCAACCTTTTACGAACCATGGCGATACCCCAAATTCGCTACGTTCGCAAGCATTCGCCACTCAGTGAGATAGGGCCTTAAAGGGCCTATCTCACTGAGCGGCGAATGCTTGCGAACGTTGCGAATTTTGGATTTTTGGATAAAAAAGAACTTCAGCGACACCGTCTTACAACCGTTTGCAAAGGCTTACGACTGTTTTGCAAAGGCCTACGACTGTTTCGCGACGAGAAAAACTGTTTGCGACAATGAAAACTGTTTGCGAACTTTCCTGCAACCGTTTACGAACCCTGGCGAAACCCCAAATTCGCTACGTTCGCAAGCATTCGCCTGCAATAATCCAGCATAACTACCCTGCATGGCTTTAGCAGAGCAGCTGTCACGCGCTTTGCGTTTCAAGGAATAAATTCCTACCAGCTAGGTCCCCATTTACTTCACCTGGGCCCCGTTGCATAAAACTTACCATTGATGGTAACTTTGCCATCGATGGCAACTACCATGGTAACAGGGCTCAACAGCCAATCAAAACCAAGGTTTCCATGGTAGTTACCATTGCATGATGGAAAAGTTACCATCAATTGTAAGTTGTGTGCAACGGGTCTCGGGGTGGAGTGCATCACAATGTGGATGGATTTCTTGCTGAAGGAAATCAACGGTCCTGGAGTGGGATTCGAACTCACGACCTAATGATTGAAAGACATGAGTCAGAACCACACTATGACGCTTCCAGATCGTGTGCACCTAATACATGTACAATAATAAATCCATTCTTATTTTTAGTTGATTTGATGCCGTCTATACTAGTAGAGGTAGCGCATTCCCCCAACAAAAAGGAGTAAAATAGACATAAATAGTGAACAAAATATATATGATATTTGTTTTTTATTTTCATGGTTTTTTTAATTAAAATTTGCCTAAAAGAAAAATGATTTAAATGAGCCAATCTGTTTGCAGGTGGTAACACTACATTTACACATAAATGTACATGTAAACAGAACACAAGAAGTAACTACTAACTACCCCCTGAAAAATTGCTCATAATTTCGAAGCCCTTAAAATGTATCACAATGTCATTTTACCACTGGTAGAGAGTCAAAGCAAACGAAAAAGTAGATTAACCAAATACATAGATTGAGCGCGCGTAAACAATCAAAGCTTCCGTATTCGCTTTCCACGTAGATGAAGGCACCAGCGAACGCAACGGTACTTTGAAATTGTTGCTTATTTCAGTTATCGGTGAAAAACGTTGCGAGAAGAAATCCCATAGACCAGTACAGACATTTTCTCTCGCGGAACCATTCTTTTATACATGCTGAAGGTATCGCTTATTTCAATATTCTCAATTTAAAGAGTGTACATGTGCAAGTACCGATATCCGTTGCCATCCTCTTTCAGGAACTATTTTGAGTTTTTATATTTCATTTCGAGATTTCCAACAACTTATTGAAAAATTCCCAAGCTTTACCGTGATCTGCAGTCCAAACAAATGACACGTGCAATTGTTTCAACCCGAGGCGTGCAAAACCCTAAAAGTTTTTTTTTTTTAATTTCAAAGGATTTCCTTACTCAAATTATAATATAAATAATAATAATATAAATATAGCCTACGGATGCGATGCATGCAACGCCAGCGCAGCGCAGGTTATCAGTTGACCTGTATCAACGTAAGCTTCGCGTATACAGCGTCGACGGCGTAGCGCGCAGAATTATGTCATTGTTTATGTTTGTTTGTATAATACTACTATATTATATATAGCAAACGATCCAGCGTAGCATATGCCGCCTTCATAACAGTACTTTTAAATAATGACATGGCTGTCGTAAAGAAATCGTTTCTTAGTCATTGGCATTAAAATATGGAAACAGGGAGTAATGTGTCATCGGCATAATGCTAGGTGAGACAAAATTTGTTTTATTATGAGTCTGATAAAGATTAAAATTAACTTTTATTAAGTTTAGGCTAGGCTAGCTATACTACCTATATCTATATAGACGATTTAAGGGTAGCTCCAAATCCAATGCTAGCGCTGGTCGGCTGGCTAGGCGACGGCGCTAACTTCATACTTATAGACCCTGCGGCCGCGGCATAAGAACGCCCGGTTTTGGCTCTTCGAAGATGTTTGACAGAAAAGTATAAAAAGCCTACGGTGGATGTTAGATCTAGCCTCAGGGGGTCTTGACTAGACTGCCCTACTAATGTTTAGTGTCAGTTGGTCAAGCCTAAAACAATTATGTGAGCATGGTACCTCCCTTACACTCTATCTCCCATACGTTTTGTGTATAATTTTCGTGCGGTGCGATTTTTATTTTAACACGCAAATTGCATTGGCAAATTGAGCTGCAATTAAGTCGCTCGAGTCGACCAATTTGACTTTCCAAAATGACGTCATCGGGTCTAAGAATTTGTCTTAACTTTCGTCTAAGCTAAGACAAACTGCTTTACGTGTTTAGAATACGGCTAAGGTAACTTTCTTAACCTAGACAAATTCTTAGACATTTTCTTTGACTTAAGAAAAATGTCTTAAAAGTTTATTGAATACGGGCCCTGATTCTCTGTGTGCGAGCCATAGTAAGCCTATTGAACTTTATAGTCTTTATAGAATGAATTATATTTACATCAAATAACAAGGATATAGGATCTAGGAATTTCGTAGCATAAAACAAATGATGCATGTTTTCATTCGGTCATTAAACGATTAATCTGCTTTTGCAGAGTCTGTCTATACACCTATAGTACTCAGCCTGACGGCTTATAGATGCAACCACCTCAACTCGAGTGTAGATAGATCTAGATCATTAACATCATTAACATCAAATATTGCAAAAACATGATATCCTTTTTAAACTCATTGGCCCGAATTCACAATGGAGGTTTAACTTAAAGGAAAATCCAACCTTGATAGCAAACCTATCTAGAATAAAGCAGAAAAATCAGAGAAGCATACTGATGAAAGTTTGAATGAAATCGGACAAAAAAATCAGAAAGTTACGAATTTTTGAAAGTTGCAATTACTATAGGTATGGGCTCTTCAAATTGGGTGAATTGATAATGTCTATGTGATGTAGTGGCGTACAACTTTCCCATTTGCTCCAATACACAAATGGACTAAAATTTCAACTTTTCATAAATGTATGACTCGGGATGGTCTGTTCTTTTTAGAGGACCTGTAATAATGTAGCATACTCTCCGTGACTTATTTTGAGTAGTGCCCCGAGGGTGAAGGCACTTGGAGAAAAACAGAAATAAGTGATATTTTTGTACGCGACAAACGGGAGAGTAATCCGTCACTACGTCACAATCCACTGACAAAATTGCCGATTTGAGATTCGCACAGCTGTAGTGATCTCATTTTTCAAACACTCATAAGTTTCTTAATATTGGTCCGATTTATTTCAAACTTTCGCCATTCCGTTTCTCTGATGTTTATGCTTTTATTCAAATAAACCTATTAGAAGGGTTAGATTGCCCTTTAACCCATGGTTTAAACCCTCATTTACATAACCCATGGTTAAAAAATTAGCGCAATGACAATGACAATGACAATGACAATTTATTCTCATGTCACCCACATTGGGGTATAGGAGAAGTTTACAAACAGTTTGAATTTGTCAATTTAACACTGTAAAATATACAATTCAAATCGAATAATGTTAATCAATAAAAAATAACACTATCGACAGTAGTGAGAAAAATTATATTGATAACAATAATAATAATAATAATAATAATAATAATAATAATAATAACAATATTAATAATGATAATAATTAAAAAACAAAACGATAATATTAATTACAACGATAATTAATGACAAAAATCAATGGAAACAATTGAAAAAGAAAGTTACTGGCACCAGTGAAAAAAGATATTTGAATTAATTAATTACTGAAAATATACTTGATATCAATTAATGATTTGATATAAGACAAAAAAGAGAAACATAAAGTTGATATTGAACTCATAACATGTTTTGTTCACATACTTAAATAAATTAATGAAAACGAAGCATTACTTTTCGACAAAATTTTACTAAGTTTAAACGTGTTTGTACATTATTAGAGTTAAAAAGCTGATCCATTTTCAGTGTATTTGGTCTTTCAATAAAATATTTATCAATGAACAATTTTCTGTCTGAACGAAAGGCAGGGCATACAAACAAATAATGAAACTCATCTCCAAGCGATAGCAAATTGCACAGCGTACATAGCCTCATTTCCCTGGGAGTATTTGAATATCTATCAGCTACAATCGGCAGGTAATGATTGCCACATCGAAAATGACTTAAAATTGTCCGATCTCTTTTAATGAGATCGATTAAGTATCTTTCTAAACATAAAGAATGTTTGAAGATTCGATAATTAACACAATGCGAATTATCGTACATACAAGCAGACCAATACTGAGCATGATAATCTTTCAATCGACGTTCCACAGTTTGTTTGACCCACTCACAGCTAGTATTTTCACAAATTTCCCATAAATTAGACATCCCCATATTGTCCAGAGTCAGCTTGATTTTTTTAACCAAGGTGCCTGATAGATATTCTGCTCAAAGAGTAATTTTAAGATAATATACACCTTACCAGAAAATTTATCTTGTCCACTATGTACAATCCTACACCAGAAGTTTATCATTCTGCTTTCGATATATTTTTCAAGTTTAAGCCTCCCCAATTCACCAAGTACCATACAATTTGCAGTTGTTTTGCTCACAGAAAGGGCTCGCTTACAAAATTTCATGTGGAAAATTTCAAGATCATGTAGCACTTCAAATCCCCATATCTCACTTTCATAGAGCAGAATAGGCAACACAAGTTGATCAAATAATTCCAAGAGGATATCAATAGATAAGTGCAGTTGGTAAGTTTTAGATAATAGACTATACATTGCTCGTCTAGCTTGATTGAGTTGCTTAATTTGTGCTTTACGAAATGTGTTGTTGTAGTTAAAAGTAGTTCCAAGATAGACGTATTCATCAACAACTTCTACAATATCATCATCAAATTTAAATATAGGAATTTTTCGAACTTTACCACGAGAAAATACAACAACTTTGGTTTTAGCTGTGTTGACTTGAAGAAACCATTTCTTACAGTAATCAGATACCGCATCAAGAGCAAGTTGAAGATCACTTTCAGTATGTGCAAGAACTATTGTATCGTCTGCATACAGTAATGTAAAAAGCCTGAGATATACATCTATACCATTTTGATACGCAGCTGCATCAAGTTAGTCAGGAAGAATATTTATTCCTCCAAACTTTTCGCAAATGAATTGTTTGAAGTCATTTAAAAAAAGGGCAAATAGCATCGGAGATAAATTTTCTCCTTGTCGCACACCAATGTTACAATCAAATAAAGAAGACTTTTCTGTACCAGAAATTACACATGACTTAGCCTGAGCATACATATGCTTAATTACATTGAAAAAGTTACCATCAACATTATTCTTAAGTAATTTATTCCAAAGAGAACTCCTGTCAACCAAATCAAATAAGCGTACCTAATTGCCTTAATTGCGCGTTTAATATTGGACCTCTGATGTCGCGCTTATTTTGCGCTAATTTTAGACCATGGGTTATGTAAATGAAGATTTAAACCGTGGGTTAACTTTAAATCTCCTTTGTGACAGGTGGACGTGTTTTGTTGAGCTCCAGGATATATTGCCTTATTTGCAGACATTTTACGTTTTTACGTAAACTCCTATACATCACTAGATAGCATACATCATCAACTTTTTCCTGGTCTATTCCATTCAGCAATTCATTTTCCAGCTTCAAAATATCTTCTTCCAAATTTTCAATTCTTTGTTTTCGTTGTTTCGCCTTCTCTTTTGAATATTTTCTACTAACATTTCTAATTTTCATTTTCAAAAAATCCCATAAAACTCTTTTATCTTCTATCTCTATTCGAAATTCTTCTTTTAATTTAATAATTTCCTCTTTAATACAATTAATATATTCATTATCTTGACATAAACTATTATTTAATTTCCAATAGGATCCCTGAAACTTAAATGAATACATTAACTTATCGTAAAATTGCAATTGAATGGCTGAATGATCCGGAGCCGTAAAAGGTATTATATCACATTTTAATACCACATGTTCTATCTGCTTAGAAACAAACCAATAATCTAATCTACTTTGTATGCATGAATTCACTTGCCTCTACGTAAACTGTTTCTTCAATCCATTCCTTACCCTCCAAACATCCAGCAACTCAAATCTATCTAAAATTGTTCAAATAAAATATTAAATCGAGACTGAACATGGTGTTTACTACTTCCAAAATAATCCAAAATGATCTAAATCTTTATTTAAAATAATATTAAAATCTCCCCCAATAATTATTGCATTATTTTCTTTATTAATTTCTTTTACTATTTTTTCAAAATTGACCAAAAAATCAATCTTTTCTGAATCCCTTCCTCTTACTGGCAAATAAACATTAGCCATTATCAATTTCATCCCCTGAATAATACATTCTATTATAACATATCTACCATTATTATCTGAAATAACATTTAACATCTGAATATCTAATTTATCATCTATTAAAATAAGCACCCCTTTACTATGGTTTAATTGTCCCATGAATAAAATATGAACTCCCATTCCATAGCAATTTCCAAGTCTCCTCAACCCAGGAATCCTTGGATAACGAAAGGTTTATTGAAATCAATACAAACACGCAATCGCCTCTACAAATTACACTTACGCAATCCAACTGACACTAACCTAAACACATATAAAATTTATCGCAACAAATTAACAAAACTAATTCGTACATCCCGTAGATTGCATTTTTCTAATAGAATAAAAAAGGCCAGTTCAAACACTAATGCAACTTGGAAAATCATCAAAGAGGTTATGGGAAAAAAACAGATCCCCCACCCACGGATAATATCACATTAAATGGCACTAAAATACATGATCATAGTCTTCATGCAAATTCATTTAATTCATTTTTTACGAATATCGGCCCTGAACTCGCCAGCAAAATTAACAGAACTCGCGCTCACTTTACAGACTATCTTTCCAATAAAAACCAAGAGTCTCTCTTTTTAAACCCGACAAATCCTAGCGAAATTATTAGTATTACCCAGTCTCTTAACAACTCAAAATCTCACGGTTTCGATAAAATAAGTATGTCTCTCCTATAAGAAATAATTTACCCACTTGCAAAGCCTCTAACTCACATATTTAATCACTCGTTATCACAAGGTGTTTTCCCTGATCTATTAAAAATAGCTAAAGTCAATCCCATTCTAAAAAAATGATCCCCACGAAATTAGTAACTATCGTCCAATTTCCCTACTTCCAAGTATATTCAAAGTCTTAGAAAAAAATCGTTCATAATAGGCCACATAAATTTATCACTAAACACAAAATACTCAATTCAAATCAATATGGCTTCAGGAAAAATTACTCAACTGACCTAGCATTAATTCAAATTTATGACAAAATTACAAGTGCCATAGCTAACAAAAAACATGTTATAGGTATATTCTGTGACTTGAGTAAAGCATTCGATACGCTCAATCACACTATTCTACTCTCCAAACTCAGTCATTATGGAATTCGGGGTCAGCCACTCTTATGGTTTAAAGATTATTTAACAAACAGAAAACAATATGTTACATTCAATAGTTATGATTCTGATCCTCTTTTGATTCAATGCGGTGTTCCTCAAGGCTCCATCTTAGGTCCACTATTATTTCTTCTTTATGTAAATGATATTATCAATACATCCCCCCTTCTTTCTTTTATCTTATTTGCCGATGACACAAATATATTTTATTCTCATAAAGACCTTAATTCTTTAAACAATATTTTGAATTATGAAATTAACAAAGTATCAAACGCTAGTTCTCCCGTATATAACATATTGTAATATTGTATGGGCAAATTGTGGTTCGACAAAAATTAATTCTATTTTTAAACTGCAAAAGAAGGCCATACGTATTTGTACAGGTCCGCATTCTTAGCTCACACTGATCCTTTATTTTTCAAACTTGAAACACTAAAAATTGTCGATTTGAACACTATTCAAGTAGCAGTCATTATGTTTAAGTACATTAATAATCAACTTCCACCATCCTTTGATAGCATGTTTAGGTTTAATAGGTCTGTGCATTCGTACCCTACTCGCATATCTGGAAACTTCCACCTTACAAATCCCAAATTATCAATAAATCACAAATCTATTAGACATTCTGGTCCGGACATTTGGAATAATTTTCCCGACAACATAAAGTCCTGTTCAACTATCTACTCCTTAAAAGCTACACTTAAGCGACAAATAATACAATCATACGCTCCCCACTCTTTAAATTAGTATAAATCCGTGACTTATTTTATACTTTAGCATGCAACTGCTTTCTGCACCCACACCTGCACTTGCACTGCACCCACTTGATCACTCAGTTTTCCCAAAAGAGTTATGTCGCCAAATTGTTTTATATTTTTTATGAGGCCACCATCCATCTCCAGCCTAACCGCTCACGATGGTGGTCTCCTGCGTTCTAAATTACCTCTCTAATTTATTGAAAAATGTTTACTATGTATTTGTTGTCTTTTGTGTATGCTTCGTACATGTTTATTGTATGATATAATTGTACATGACCTTCTATTTAATTACTTTTGTAAACATGTTATTCATTGTATTTGTTATTGTTCGAATTTTTGTAATTTGAGTTTGAATTTGTATCTTTTTGAACGCAGAAATAAAACCAATCAAACAAACAAACAAACAAAATTCAATTGTACTATATGTTTCTTGTAAAAAAAACAATATCAGCACCTTTATCTTTACACCACATACAAGTTTGTGCCCTCTTTGACTTTTCTCGGATTTCTTTGACATTTAAAGAAAGAAAATTACATTTAATAAAAATATCTTTACCTTCCATAACTATATATGAATATGAATATATTCATGTATTCTTTCCTCCATACATAAGCTTCTAACACACAGGATGGCAGAAGCAGGCTCAAAAATATATAAATTACTAACAAAATCAGCATACTGGTCGAGATCCCCAACTACGTAGGCAATGCAATTAACACTCACACACAGCACACACAACACACATAATAACTTAACTAAACGAAATTGTATGATGTATACACTAAACATTCCTTCTCTGTGAGGTCTCTCTGAGGTCCCCTCCCCCTCCCCCCTCCTTACTATATAACACATGTAAATTAAACGCATTCATAAACATTTTCTCATATATTGGCGCTCGAATATCCGAAGAAATTGGAAGGGAAAAAAAAAAAAATTATGTTTCATTAAATTTCAATTAAAAAAATAAAATTTATCTTTCCATACAAAAATTCAATAAGTATTCCATAATCTATTTTTCCTCCATTTCCAAATAATTCAATTTCCAATTATGTTTCATCAAATTTAAATTCCAAAATTAATATTTATCAAAATCTTTCTCTCTTCCATTACTAAAAGAAAAAGAGAGAGAGAAAAAAAACAACAATATATATTCCCTACATACTTGATTCAAGCCACCGAAGATGGCGTTATCAACAAACTCATAATTATGCTCACCAGCCCAGCCGGGATGCGATTTTTTCTCCATAACCTTAACGCGTCGAAATTGACAATAGTGTCACTTGAGCAAAGACTATCAGGGGACTAGATGGTTTGTACGCATGCGCGTGGACTTAAACTTTCTGTGTGTTTTCCATAGAGTATACTACATGTATTAGTAATCGTCGCTGCCATCGGCATCGCGCGCGTTTGGCTAGGCTTTGCATGCCGTCGCCGTCTGCTGACACTTTACATTGAAACTGTTAGGAACATATTGATTCCCTGCTTCTGTTGGTGTTCTTACAAATAAAATAAAAATCAATGTTTTAAAGATACTATGTCCCTTTCGCATCCACATCAAATTCTGTAGAACTTTGCAGGAATTATGAATATGTCATGTATGTCCTATCTATGAAATTTAAACGTTAGCATTGTCCTGATATTCATGCAAGGAAACCCGTTTACTTGCTAGACTTCACTGTCAGACACTATTGAGTGACTGACTGGCTTTTTTTCATCTTTGGTAGTAACATACATAAAATGAGCTGTAAAGGGTACATGAGCATTTGTCTACATCAATAACCCACTTCTTGTAATGGCCAAAATTAAACTGATTGAATCTTTGCGCAGCATAAAACGTACGACCATTCGGTACAATGGTCTGAAAAATCAGACTATTACTTACTGGCTCTATAGCTCCTAAGTCGATTCGACAACTAATAGTCGTTATTTTCCCACTTAAAGACATTTTCAAGCCCCTTTTTTTTAGGGAAGTTCTAAATTAGTATTGTCTTTCAAATGTCGTTGGAATTTAACCTTTTCATTTTTTTGGCCTGCAAATGGGACTAGTACCTTTAATATTCAATTGTTTCTCTTCATCATTTTATTGCATCGACTTACTCTAAGGTTGTTGGGCATTGAAGGGAGGGAGTGGGAATATAATAACAGTCGCAATGCTTATTTAGACTGATGATAGTGATGATGATGCTGAAAAATATGTAAGAGATTTGATGAAGTTGTTGTTGATGGACTGGTGATACAAAGAAAGTATTGATAGTGGTAGTGATACAGTGACAGTAATGATAGTGGTGGTGATAAGAGGATAGATTGTGGTGATATGATGATAGGAATGATAATCATGGTGGTGATGATAAGATGATAGTTGTGAAATGATAGTAATGATGTTCATGGTCGTGCATGGTAATTTGATAAAAGTAATGATGTTAGTGATGATTGGTTGATATTAGTTGTGATGGTGGTGGTGGTGGTGGTACGTGATGAGGAAGACATATATGGCTGGCAATGATAAAGTGAACATCCTGTTTTAAAAATGAATAAATTTAAACAATACTAAAACAATTTTTTACATGCATGGACTGGGAGAATGAATTGCTGTTTGTTTGATATAGCACATCTTTTGTTTTTTTTTAAATGGCATTTCGAAGTTCCCTTATAAAGCTAATTAAATCAACCCAATCTAGAGATAATTATCGATCAAAATCGATTACTCTCCCCCTTTCTCTCCCCTCCCCCTCTCTCTCCCTCCCATCTCTCTCTCTCTCTCTATCTTTATGGATTTAGGCTTACATTATTATTCATTTGCATTTTATGAGCTGTGAATATATATCATCGTTTCATATTGCCAAATGTATATTATTTGTTTTAAATATAGGCCCATTTGTAAACTGTATTTTAGCCAGTGGCTGCAATCAACAGTGTTAACCATGAATAAATAAATAAATTAGTACATCAATATCTCAGATAAATTAAGAGTAGGCCTACATACATGTATGTATATTAAGATAACATCTGGATTCTTTCTTCATCTTGGATGTTAGTGCATGACAATATAATCATAGATCTTGATCTATACGTGAACTTGAACTAAAAAGAAGCCCATAATACGACTTTCTGAATCATTTTTTAAATCCAATATTAAGTCCATAAGGCCTAAGCACAGTCATTGTAAAGTTGGGGAAGGATTAACCCAAATTAACCCAGCAGTGTATCCATATTACCCAATAAACAATATTTTAATTTCAGTTGTCCACTTCGAATCTGATTTTGTAGGGGCTTTTCGTTTGTGTGGACGAGAACGTGGACCGCCACGTGAGACATCCTTTTAAGGTTATGTGACGTCCTCTTAAGGCACTGCCGGGCACGGCCCAGTGCCTTAACACAATGTCACACGCGGCGGTCCACGTTCTCGTCCACACAAACGAAAAGCCTCTAATGATACATGTATAACTCTGTGGAACAGACACAAAGCTGCTCAAGTCCACGCGCATGCGTACAAAAACCATCTAGTACACTGATAGTCTTTGCTCAAGTGGCAATATTGGCAATTTCGACGCGTTAGGGTTACGGAAAAAAAATCGCAGCCGGGATTACGCCATCTTCGGCTGGCAGCAAGTTAGTGGGGAAGGTCGCATTGCTGGTGAGGTGGAGATCAAATTAAATAGGCCAGATTCTGGACTACCAGTACATCAGCGTATGTACATTCATCTACAAAAGAAATCCCTGTAATGCCATTCCACTTTCCGTAGCATCAACCTTTCCAGACAGTAACCCGTGACAACACATTCAATGCTTAGCGAGACACTGTATAAATCTCTCTCTCTCTCTCTCTTACATGTACATGCTATATTTCGCTTTATTTAGTTTCCTTGTTTAAGGATATTTTTGATAAAACCACTGTTTGCGTTTTCCAGCGTGACAACATTAATCCATTATTTCCGTCACCTAACATTATCATTATCCTAAGAGCATAATGGGGAGAGGTCAAGCCTTCAAGATTTAATCGTTTATGCCGTATAGCTGATGTAAGGAACTGGATGATTGAGATTCGCTTGAAACTAAATGATGCAATAACAGAATTCATTTTGCTTGGCAACAGTACACAGCTCAGTAAAATTAAGGTATCTCATGTTCAAGTTGGTTCTGCCCCTGTATCTCCTGTACATCAAGCTAGGAAACTTGGTGTAATATTTTATTCTGCCATGTCACTTGAAACCCATGTTTCAAATGTTTCGTGTTAAACTGGCCAATTGCAATCTTCGTAATATCCGGGCAATTAGGCAATATCTCTCACCTCAATCCAACCAACAGTTAGTATATGCTTTTTTAACTTTGCACCTTGACAATTGCAATTCATCACTCTTTCGATTACCCGCCAACCAAATTAACCGATTGCAAAAAGTTCAGAATGCTGCTGCTCGCCTTGTAACAAACTCTAGAAGATGATCACATATCACTCCTATCTTGAAATCTCTTCACTGGCTCCCTGTTCAACAGCGTGTGATCTTTAAAATTCTACTCTTAACCTATCGTGCACTAACTGATCTAGCTCCAGAATATATTTCATCCCTTCTATCACCCCACTCCGCAGGTCGTTCTGGTTTACGTTCATCACATAATTTCAGACTTAAAAAACTACGTGCCAAAATAAATTAGCGGGGGGGGGGAATAGATCATTTGCATCAGCAGCTCCTTCTATGTGGAATAAGTTACCTTTCTCTATTCAGACGGCCAACACTCTTTCTACTTTTAAAATTGGGCTTAAAACTCACCTGATGCTTAATGCATATTGTTAAATTTCAATGTGTTCTTTATACAATGCATGCCAAAAAAATAATCACCCTGTGCCACATTGTATGTACCATGGCATCATGAAGTTATGTGATCTATTAAATTCTATTAAGATGCCATGATGAACTTACATGTAAGTTAACATTTAATATTTCTTTAATCTTAAGTATGTTGAATTCCTAATATAAATTTGAATTATTTGTATGCGCCTTGAGCATCCCTAGAGATGGATATGTGGCGCTTTATAAATATTGTTATTATTATTATGATTATTATCAATAGATAATAAAATGAGACATTTCCAATCTAAACTTATTCAAAGAAAAATTGCAACACAAAGTTTTCTTTATAAAATAGGTGCAAATCATAAACAGACGTTAGCTTTATTTCTAAATTGTGAAAAGGTACAATCTCTTTGGAATAATATATTCTCACGGTTAAAAGAAAAAAATATACGAAATGTTTTGTTCACAGATGAAGAAAATTCTTTAGGTACTCTCATTACTAATCATTACTATTTTGTAAATACAGTTAGTATTTTTTTTGCAAAATATTTCATATTTACTTGCAAAAAGCAACATTATTCCACTATTTCGTTCTTTTCTACGAGCTCTTAAACATTCAGAAAATATGGAACGTATAATTGCTTTCAAGAAAAATCGTCTCGATCTTCATAATAAGAAAACGCAGATATTTTGTTAAGTAATTTTGTTGAAGAGTACATTTTATTTTTACTATAATCCTTTGTCTATACGAACATGTTACTATTATGATTGAGAATCGCTTTGATAAATACCTTTAAAATTAATTTCAAAAACCACTATGGTTATAATGAATAAATACAAATTATTATTTATATAATAAAGGAAATATGTTGAAGTCCACTACATCAATGTTTTAGTCATGTTAGTAAACTCACTGAAACTATGTCTGACAATGTTATTTTTGTTATTCTCACACAATTATGATTTTGCGCGGTGAATTTTCTAATTGATGGGTAACCTGAAACTTTTTTTATTGAAGATATACCTGTGCTCAACCATAATTATGAATATTTATAATTCTTTTCAGCATTGGGCTACGGGCTAGTCATCTTATCATTACGAGTAACTGTCGTCCGGTACTTCCCCGCGAATTACTTCATCGCAGCAAGCATCATGTTAAGCGGTGGCGGGGTGGGGATGATGGTCTTACCCCCTCTCACAGAGTTCTTGATTGAAGTCTACGGATGGAGAGGTGCACTACTGTTAATAGGTGGCTTTAATCTCCAAACCATGGTCGCTGGTGCCCTCCTTCGCCCCTTCTCTACCAACCACACCCAGGAATCTACCCCTCTGACATCTAACCCATCTATTAACCATGGTCCAACCTACTCAAGACTAGCATCTGACAACAACGGGGATGAAAACATTCTTTCCCCAGCCGACTCACGTCGAAAAATATATGCTCCAACTTCCAAGAACTCGCCGACGAGAAAAGAAGATTTACCAGGGACGAGTTCGTCAAGCAACCACTCTGAGGAATCGATGGAGGAACAAGCAACCTGGGGCGTTTGGAAAAATATTAAACACGGATTTAAAAAGATGGTACAGATTTTGGATTTTAGAATATTTTGTGACTACCCGCTGTTTTCTCTAACCATCGTGGCTGTATTTATTCATGGTATTACTTATACTGGTTGGATAGTTTTCCTGGTCCCGAATGCCATAGCAAAGGGATATTCACCTTATACAGCTGTTTCACTTGCAACAATAGGTGGTGAGTAATGTTGTTCAAGACGCATGCAGCGCCGTTGTTTCATAATATCTGTTTTTGTTAAGAATATATGGTAAAAAGCTCGATATTTCAAAGTATGTTATTCAATTACAGGGGAACACCCTTAGAAATTGATAGTTCCTTCATGCAAAAAAAAAAGGGAATAACAGTGATGAAATAACTCACACTTTTTACGAAAAAATATTACTTTTATTTTTGCCTTGTTTTTCATTGTCGTTGTTTTTCTACATTTTCATAATGAATATAGTGATCTATAGCATTAAACAAAAATACTAATTATTGATCTTGATTGTAAGTTGACAAGTATTAAGGGGTTGAATTGCCGTTTGGTCTACAAGAAGTTCGTTTACTACCCAATTAGTCTATTCCCATACGGTCTACACCCAGCCCGTTTACTATCCACATGGTCTAATAATCATTTCGTCTACTTATCATTTGGTGTAATAACCGTTTAGGCGAATAGTCATTTGGTTTAATTTCCATATGGTCTGATCTAAAATTATTCTATTCGAATTGTTCATTTAGTCTAAAAACCAGTTAGTCTAATTCCCAGTTAGTCTACTGCGTTTTACTATTCGTCTACCATCAAACAAATCTAAATAAAATAATCATTTATTCATAAATGATAATAATAATCAAATGATTAGTAGGCAATTTTTACAGCACAGGTGCTAATTCATCTGTGGCAGAAATATCATGAATAGAGAGGTTATCATTAGACAGAAAACAGGTTATACTCTTCATCTTGATAAATAGATTTCAAAGTCGTAGATTTCAAAGTCGTATTGGTTATGACGTTTATATTTTGTTTATATGCACTGTATATTGCTTTATTTCTGAGAAGAAACAATTTTTTTTTTTGGGGGGGGGAGCAGATAATTATGAAGCCGTTGCCATATTTTTGTTTGCCATAATACAATCCAGTTGTTCGAGTGCAGGAATTTACTTTTCATATTTTGCTTTATTCTAAGAATAAATATTTTCTTGGGAAGCAAGTAATAATTAAGCTGTTGTCATATCCCCCCGTCATGATAAAATCAAATTTTTGGCCATACCCTTTCATCGCAGGTGCTTCTAACGTTGTTGGCCGACTCTCTATCGGGTTCTTCCTGCAGTTGACCGAAGGTTACCTAACTCCAACCGATGCCTTCGCTGGCGCCTTGATGATAAGCGCCATCGCATTCTGCATCAACCCTGTCGCAAACATGTTCGGGGTACTCGCCATCGCGGCCGTCATCAACGGTATATCGAACGGGGCCAAGACCGTCCTCGTAACCCTCGTCAGCCGCTCATCCGTTTCACCCGAACGATTCCCGACGGCTCTGTCGTTTGCGATGTTTGTTCGGGGTTTTTCGGAACCGCTCGGAGGACTTATTACAGGTATACATAGTTCACTACTTTAAAGGGAGTGTAGCATGGCAAATACTGGTTAACGCCATCTACGTCTTCTTTTGGACAACTGCACGTAAACGAATGGACTTGATTATCAGTAGTCAGCGACTTAATCTCTACATGGTCATGCAGCGCGCGCTAGCGTTCGCGAAACAGACCGCAGTTCTTCCCACGCTTCGGTTTCGCGTATGTTGCACACACGTGAATGCTGCGGTCGCGTCGTCCATAGTCGTAATACCTGATTGGCCCCGAGTAGGGCCACGGGAAAGACACATAGTCTCGTCATGCTACACTCCCTTTAACTGAGTTACCAACATAAAATCTGTCTACCTTGTATTTCATGAGAGAGAAATATGCATGCTTAAATACAATCATGATTGAATACCATGTTTCAGTGAAAGGAGAATTAAACCTCTTTTATGTTGAAGAATAAATAGGCCTAGGGGGAGGGGAAACTCTTATATGAGAAGTGATAAAGAATAAACTATATATTTTGGAGAAATTTTAGACAAGCGATTGGTAAGGCAATATCACGTTTCTGAAATTGTGAATATCTTATTTGGTGATCCATTGAGATCTAGAAGTATCAAATCTGGGCCCTGTTTCATAAAACTTGTTATCAATAACAAGTTAAAATAACTGTTATAAGCTACTGAACTCGTGTTTGTAATAATAATGCCGGTTTTTAACAGTATGTTTGTTTGTTTGCATAGGTTGGATGTATGACAGGACGCTATCTTACGACCAGGCTTTCTTGGTTTTAGGTGGACTAGACGCATGTGGGTTTGTCTTCTTGGTGCTTGCAAGATGCTTCGCTTGTCAAAACAGTCATATAGCAGCGTGATTGACGAAAACTATTGTGACGTCATGGACACAAGTCAGACTAATAAGTTTATTTTATACAACCCACTCGTAAATCCTAATCAAGTGTTTCAAGTAACTTCCAAGAATGTTCTGTAATCTGATTGGTTTAAATCGGGTCACGTGACATTCAGTGGACTAGCTGCACTGCAGCTTCCAAATATACTATACCTGGGGGTGTTTCACAAAGACTAAGTTCGACTTTGAGTTGGACTTATACTTTGGCAGGCCGTTCATGCCACTGGTTGCTCTCACCATTGGTTTCTCAATTATGATATTTAGATAATATTTCTTCCTTCAATAATGAACTATCAGAAAAGGTAAATTTTGTAGATTTGCATGTGACCACGATTCGTACGTCCCTTGAAAAACCAATGCCAGGAATGGTTAAAGATCAGGTTCATTGATATTAAAAACTAACTTTATTGTCATTATTGCAAAGGTAACACTTTGATTTGACAAGGTTATCAAAATTCCATGCTCGGAAACATTCGAAGTAATGATTATTATCAATTACAAAACTCTTAAATACAGCCCCGACATAGCACCTGAAATGCTCTCCGATCGCTGCTGAGATGTCTGACGTCACATGTTGAACATGATTTGCACAAGCAGACGATGTCCCATGACATCTCACGCATTTTCAGTGCCTGTTTCGTCGTCTTCTCTTCAGTTATTTCGCTTACTTCACTACCGTCAGACTAAATGTTTAATCTATTGCCTCACTCTAAACCCCGCGCATGGTATCATTTTGATGAAAAATGCAGCGATAAAAAAATAAAGGAATCCGTCGCTTGTAAACAAAATAAGACGCCATTGTATTTTCAGCTGCATACACCGCGGTATGTTCGGCGTTTCAAGAGGGAACAAATGCGTCCATGCTTTCATTCCAGGGGTTTTAAATTTGAAAGTGTGGTTTCTTTGATTGTTCATTAACCCCTATCCTGTGTATTTACAAACAAAAGAATTTAGTTATCAGAATCGGGGTCATATCCCTTTTGAATGGTGTAAAATTCCATCACATTTATAAACACTAAACTCATTATAATTTGAGAAATAATAGCATTGCAATTATGTTCATTCTTTATGGGATGTCGTCTGCTTGGGCAGGATTAGTTCATATTGTGACGGCATTAAAACATCGTTATTTTTCTGGCGAATCTCTCGCATATCCCAAATGCTATGGAGGTGGTTTTATTTGTATTTTTATAAATCATCCGATTTGAAGTTGACCTACAACTTGTACGATGGCCATCTATTAGCTTACCAGTTTCTAGTAATATGTTATTTGCCATATTTGTGATTTTCTTTGAACCCGCACTTTAAAGGAACTAGTGGCATGAACGGCCTGCCATGTAGTCAAGTCCAACTTAAAGTCGATCTTAGTCTTTGTGAAACACTCCCCTGCACTCGCCGGAGTGCAGGTATAGTGCTTTTGGTATAGCACATTCCCTGCACTCAGAATAACGTCATCAATGCGAGTTGCAATGACCGGGCGTGTCAAAGTTTGCGCGAAGTGTACGCGCAATGATGCTCGGATAACCAATCAAATTTAGGAATGCCGTGCGCGTACTAAGCGCTAAACGTTACGTCCTAATTTCTGCGCTGGCCGGCCTGCGGCCGGTATATCCAGGTGGCGAGTCGAGCATGACATTTCAATTTGTTATTATTGTTGGTGTTGCATCTCGGATTTTGAATGACTGAAATTGAATAGACTTTGCAACTTTTTGAATCACTTTTTAGTCAACGGTCAAGATCGAAGCGTGAGCGTGAAGGTAATTATTTATACATTGGCCCATATTCTGAAGTCGTGTCTAACTCCTGTTTAACTAAACAGTTGTTTAAAGTCCTGTCTAAGTCCCGTCTAACTTTAGTCACGAAGTCGTGTCTAACTTTTTCGTATTCTGAAGTCGTGGTTAAGTCAAGTTAAACGCGAAGTCCTGTCTAAGTCCTGTTTAACTTTAGACAACTGCGAGGGGTTGTTTAAGTCCTGTTTAAGAGCGCGATTCTGCTGCTTTTCATGAACGTGTTAGGTACACTCTACTTGCTGACCCCGAACTTGCAGGGGAGTACAATGGCACGTGCACCCTCTAAAATTTCAAATACGTTTTGCAGGATTTTTCTCTTGGAGCCATATATTTTTTTTCTCGATAATATTAAATATTCTTATCTAATGGTGACATCTTGGAAATTCCATAATCTATACTAAACTATCCATTCTGTTGGAGAAGTTTCTTTTCTGGATCTTCCGAGCACTGACGCAATGATTTAGTGAACTGTGTCATGTATTGTCCGCCAGTACATGTTACACAGTGCAGTGCAGTACATGTGTGCGTACGTGTACACAGTACATGCAGTCGATATCACGATCACATCACCATGGCAGCACAGCTGTGCGCGTTATTAATACATGTATCCGGTGCGCGCACGCATGCGCATTCGGCCTATCCTCTGCAAAAATGTCAGAATTAACGCATACTGGGCATGCGCAGAAGTCGTGACTAAAGTTAAACACCACTTCGTAGTTAAACACGACTTAGACGGGACTTAAACAGTTGTTTAGTTAGACGCGACTTAGACACGACTTCAGAATACGAAATTTAGTTAGACAGGACTTAGACGCGACCTCGCGTTGAAGTCGTGTCTAACTAAACAGTTGTTTAACTTTAGTCATGACTAAGTTAGACACGACTTCAGAATATTGGCCATTGTCTTTTGGGGGGACAGCTCAGTAGGAGGGGGAAGTTGTATAAAACAAGCAATGCATGTTTGCTTGTGCATTTATGGGCCGAAATAAATAATCTTGATGATAGTAGCCCCGAGATCACCTCGGCGATGATAGTTAGTATTATATACCTCACTTAAGAAATCTAGCCATCTGGTCGAAATCTGGTCGAAATCGGAGTCGTGATTTTAAGCCATGCCCAACCTACCAGTCAAAAATCTTTAAAAAGTGCCCTCGTACCCGCCCACAGGGAATATCCATTAATTTGTGCCCTCATCCTCCTGCGATCCCCATTGGTTTACGTGTTAAAATTGTCTTTGTGCGAGCGCGGACACCATACAGTGGTTTTTTCTGCGATTCCCAAATGACTGAAACTTTCAGTCATTTTGCTAGCAAAGATTAACAGACAGTGTCTCAGATTTTCTGTGATGTTTTAAACAATCTTTACTCAATAAAAGGCTAAGGTAAGAATTCGTGGTAGATTTTTGTTTTAATTCGTACGATCGTCATATAAAAGTCATATCAACTGCTTTAATACTCGAGGACTGGCTGTTTCTATACTGGCTCGCGGGAAAGACCTAGGTGCGCCTCGGGGTGATGGCAGGAGATTCAACTTTCCCTTGAGCGTATAAAAAAAACAGCCAGTCCTCTCGTAGCAGTCGATATAACTATACCATTACCCTCGTAGTCGGTCATATTTGCTTACTAGTACAGTGCATATGTAGTGCATGCATATAACATTCGCTGCCGCCGCGGATTTGGTGTGATGCGAATGTATAGACTTTCTAAATGTCAACAAAATGCCTTCTTGTGCAGCCATCAAAATAATGCACAAATCGACTTGTGAAAGGCTCCTTGGAAACATTTCACAAGTATGTGATCATTTAATTTATATATTACGAAAATTAGCGTTTAATAGGATAATCTAATCGCGGATCGCGACATTTGTAGTCGAGTAGTCGCTTGTAGTCCCATCTGCTTTCCCCTTCCCCAGGCCCAGCCAAGTCTCTCACACATACAAACAAACACATCCGCGGCGGCAGCGAGTGTTACGCATGCACTGCACTAGCACTATACTATATATGCAAGTACTTTGTAGGTGCTCAGCTTACTGGAAAAAAATTCACGTCAAAATATTCACGTCTGCGTGTTCCTTTTGGGAGACGCAGACGTGAATATTTGACGCAGATTTTCCAGCCGATTTTCACGTCTGCGTGTCCCTTCAGGGCCATTGAGTACAGAAAAATGAGGAAAAAAAAATGATTTTCACGTCTCGGACGTAAAAGACAAAAAAAAATTGTTGCATAGGTATACGTCAAATGTTTTGATTTTCACGTCTTGGACGTAAAAAAACGAAAAATTTGTTGCATAGGTATACGTCAATTGTTTGGAGCCACCATACTATCCAAAGGCGATTAGATGCATGATTGTAATCGTATTATCACTGGCATCCCAGAAACGAGTTCGTGCAAGCGTGAAAAGAAGGGGCTGTGGGAAAGGGGAAAAAGAAAAAAGAGAGATGGGGAAGGATGGAAAGAGATGAATGGAGAGGAATGGGGGGGGGGCAAAAAGAGAGAGGGGAGATAGACAAAGATGAAGAGAGGGAGATAGAGGAAATAAATACGGAGAAAGAAAGAGAGAGGGGATTGGGAGACAAAGAAAGACACAGAGACAGAGAAAGAGAGAGAGAGAGAGACGCATATATTATATATATATTTGGCAAGAGCTTGAATCGGGCCGTTGAAGATGATCATTTTCGATGACCATAATATCGGATCAAACATCCCAATTCAATTCGTGCTTTTTTTTCTACTGTGATTTACGAGAGACCAGACAGCTATAAACAAAAACAATGGAAACGAGATAGGCCTATACAATTTAAAAGAGCATTTATTCAATCCTAGTTCAAATCTAGCTGGGAAAATATTCCAAACACATTCACCTATAAAACTAAAAGGCTATATACAATATAAAAGGTAGTCTTTTCATATAGCGAAAGGCTGCCGCTTTTCGAATTACACTACGTTATACAAACTTGAGTTGTCGAAAATGCGATGTCGCTAAATATTGTCAAGAGTTGCTGATGCGGAAGGTACTAAGAGTAAGAGTACAGAAGAAACTGGTGAATGACGTCGATGATCAGACTCAGATACTCAGATTACAGTTCGAAGATAAATTTATGAACGATGAGCGAAGGGTCGGCGATGTCGATCGGACTCGGAGTAACGTTCGGCGATGATGAGACTCGAGTAAAGTTCGGCGATTATCTAAAATTCAAACTCGGAATAAAGTTCGACGGTGATCGAGGACGGAACGAAAGTCGATAATGTCAATATACAATAACAAATTGGAGTTCGTAAAGACTACAAAATTCAAACGCCGAAACGCAAGTCGACGACGACGACGCCGGTGACTGTGCGAACGGGAACTCGTACTATCGAAGAGGAGGAGGACGTGGTGTTTATACACGTGCAGCATCCTGGCACGAAGTGTCGACGATGGAAATATAAACTTGAGTTCGTGAAGACTGAAAACAGATGACGAAAGTCAAACAACAGAAGTAAGGTTTCCAGCAAAACAGCAAAATAAAAATGATGCAGTAGAGTGAGAGTCAAATTGACGATTTAATTGATTTATTGTTGAAACAAGACAATACAAAAGAAATGTCACTGGATTAAGTGTGCAAATCCGAGAAGGACCAATTTAGCGATGGTCCTCCCGGCACCGGGATCTCGAAGCGACTGATTATAAATATGGCGGGACAAATTCAAAAGAGAGTCGACTCCGGCGCACCGGCCGCTCTGAATAAACTTTAAACCAGTCACGTTGCTACAAATTTGACCAATCACAAGCTGTTTGTTCACGCCTGGTTAATAATTGAATGGCAATCTTTGCAAGATTGTGCTGATTAATGAAGATAAAATCCTAATTTTAAACCAAAGGACAAAATCTGATAAAATACCAACATTTATACAATCAATCTTAGGATACTAATCAATAACCAAAAAATTGTATTAAATCTTGATAATTTGAAATGTTCAAAAAACATTTTCTATCTTACACAAAGACGATTATGTACACTAATTACATGGATGGACGGCGCTACAAATACAATATTCACCAGAACGCTAAGCGGGGGAAACAAACAATTTAGCGCTCTCTACGGCGAAACTTTGTACACTACTTAATTTACAAATTAACCTTTATTCAAGACGCTACATATACATACATACAGAGAGAAGAACCAGGGAGATGATAGAACAGAGTCTCAGAGAGAGATGGAGGAGACTAAAACTGTGTCATCAAAACCCCCAAATCAATTCTAAATAGTCACGAACAAAAACATAATGTGTTTCTTTAGACGAATATGGAGTCATTCCTTACAATATGAGGCAATAGCCTTCGAAAATTATATGAACTGCCCTTTACATTCACTACTAAGTAACCTTTTATCCATTTTCTTTTAAATGTCAACTTGTTATGAATTTTTGGTTATTTTTTTCTCCATTAAATACAAACCAAGAGCAAATAAACTTCGACTTCCAATTTAATGAACATTTTGAGCAAATCATATATACTACAGGCCTATACATGTCATCCCATACATGTCATGTATTGAGTTGATTTCGATGATATGAAGTCGCATGGTGACCCTCCTACCCGCAAAGAGATGTCGTATGATGAATGTGATTTGTAGCGCGAATGATGGTAGTACATGTATATCCGTGTTTGACGTGATCCAACCATAGCATGGTGCGTGCTATTAGCCAATCTGCCATCTATGGCTTTAAAAAATGTGATAGGCATTTACAGGATGTTCACTTGGATTAATATTCGTTTTATTCTGTAAAGAGATGTTCCTTTAAATTCACCAGATATTGGTTGGCGGAATGCAGTCAGTGATCCCACCATATACTGTGAAGCCGGGATAGGCAATAGCTATTCCACTGCGTTCGTTTTATAAAAAAATGGATTTTGCATAATCATAATAATTATGAGAGTAACCTGTTGTTGACGTGGACTAACTCCTAGGCTCTATCTAGTGTGTAAAGGGAAGGAGCAACAAACTGCTTCGCCACAAAAGTCCTCTTCACGTAATATCTAGAGAGGATTGAAAGTCGTCTCAAGTAACTTTTATTGGTTGAAAGTCCTCCGAACTGACTTTTAGGTTAAATCTTGGTCATCCATACTGATCCAAAGTTACACGGATGTAGCTATTGATCATGTCTCAATGCAGCTGTAGTCTACGAGACCTGCATCCAACATGGGGTTGGTTGGTGGTTGTCGGCGCTTTCGTCGTCAATCTCGTCTCTATAGGGACGCTGAAATCATTCGGGGTCCTATTGCCTTACCTGGTTGAGAACCTTAACACGAGTACGTCAATGATCGGTCTAGCCGTTGGCTTGTCACACGGTTTGTCTGTTGGTTTTGGTAAGTAATCATCTGAACTTTGACATTCGTCCCTATTAACTAGCATCATTTTATTTATTCTTGTTTAGACCATCATTGATGAAACTAATCAAAGTTTCATTTTAAAAAAATCTACGTCAAAATGAGAATCTTTCTTCCTTTCATTTAGCTTATGGATCGATTTGTACAGTAGGTCTGTGTGTATGTATGTTTAAGTTTGTTAATTACAAAGATTTTTATGTCGTCCGATGATGATATGTTGTATCTACACGAAGATATCCATTTGTATTGCTAACTACTCCATCCCTCGTTCCCCTCCCGTCCTCCATCCTCTCTCAATCTTTCTCCCATTATCCCCCTCTCTCCTCCCCATTACCCCCCTCTCCTTCTCTCTCTCTCTCTCTCTATATATATATATCTCTAAATTTTATAAATGCATTGCATTTTTTATATCTATGTTACCTAAAGTTGAAATCCCAATGGAATCTGAAATTCGATTTTCAAATAAGACCAGTAGATGATAATCACGTTGTATTTTCCTGGTTATTATCATGGCGGGTAGCTCGGCTAAAGCAAGGGTAATATGATTGCAGGGCCCTCAGGGAGAACAGTATAAACAGTGATGAGGCTACCCTGAGTAAAGAAGGAATATTATTATTATTATTATTATCATTATTATTATTATTATAATTATTATTATCATTATTATTATTATTATTATTATTATTAATATTATAATTATTATTATTATTTTTATTATTATTATTATTATTGTTATTATTATTATTATTATTATTATTATTATTATATTTCCAGCCATTGTCACAAATCAGCTCTTAAAGAAGATCAGTGCAAGAAAACTCATCATCTTCGGAGGATTCATGGCGGGTGGGGGATACTGTGCATGTGCTTATGTTACCACCAGGGGAGAGTTCATGGCATGCGTAATTATTTCAGGTATAACTGGTTCGTTTTGCTTGTTTGTTTCTTTGTTTATTTGTATTAGTTTGGATTTGTTGGTCATTCGTTTGAAGATCGCTGATTTCTTATGTGTTCTGCCAATGATTTTTATTTCACTTCTTTTTTCAAAACTCAAAACAACGACTGAAAAGGGTTTTATGAATCAGCTTGAGGTACTAAAGAAGTAACACTATGGTAATATTTATGAACTTAATTTTTAAAACAAAATTTGAGGAAAATAATAATAATAATAATTTTAAAAACCGGTGCTTATAAAGCGCTTTCCACCGGAGTTTCTAAGCGCTATTAAGACAATGTTGAAAAAATGAAATCGTAGGTATTTAACCTTGTATGGAATAGTGATCATTATTAAGTCTCTTGTTATACCAAAATGTATTTATTTACTTTATCAATCTTTACAGAACTTCGGAAAGTGCTCTTTCGAATTGTATGAAGTAATAAGAAGGACAAAATTAGACGCTCTTTGCTTTACAATGAATATAAAGAAGAAGGATTTAAAAAGCCCCATGTATTATCATTTAACCGTGCACTGAAGTTATTTGGATAAAGAGATACTTTAATAAAGGAAACAAAAGTAAATGGAAAATGTTTTTTGAACATTCTCTGAGACATATGGGAGGTGATGTTTATATAGCTGCAATCTTTGCTCTAATCATTTAGCTTCAATAAATACGCAGATCCTTTTTGGAATGATTGCATGGAGTCATTACAAATACTGTAACCCAGTTAAATTTAAGGAAAAATATCCACAACCCCTTTGCCTGAATTCTCATTTATTGGTGGACGAAAAACCTCTCAATATTAGACATTTTAATTCTGATATGATATAATTGTTATGTTAAAGATATTTTGCACTTTGATGGTTCAGTTATGTCTTTTGATCAAAGTCGAATTAATTTTCTGTCAGGTTCATTTATTTTAAACTATTCAGTTCTTTCCGCATTGCCTGCTTAGTAGTTGGAAAAATATTTTGAAACATGGACATTTTTAAAAAAAAGGTTCTTCGCTAAATTGTGCTGATATATACTTTATTGAACAATTTCCGTAAACCTTAAAAAAAGATGTCAAAATTTTCGTACAATATTTTCATGAAAGAATTTTCAGAAACGAATCATCAGGAAAAAAGTGATTTACAAATAATTTGAAGGATTTACTCATTTGGAAATCCCGTTTTACGTTACTATATTATAGGTCATCATATGTATGCGGATGACTTACAGCTTTATTTTATTTGCAGACCTGTCCAGAAAGAAATAGATGAAAATGTGAAGAAAAAAATAAAAATTGTATAGCTGATGTAAGGAACTGGATGATTGAGATTCGCTTGAAACTAAATGCAACTAGATGCAATAACAGAATTCATTTTGCTTGGCAACAGTACACAGCTCAGTAAAATTAAGGTATCTCATGTTCAAGTTGGTTCTGCCCCTGTATCTCCTGTACATCAAGCTAGGAAACTTGGTGTAATATTTTATTCTGCCATGTCACTTGAAACCCATGTTTCAAATGTTTCGTGTTAAACTGGCCAATTGCAATCTTCGTAATATCCGGGCAATTAGGCAATATCTCTCACCTCAATCCAACCAACAGTTAGTATATGCTTTTTTAACTTTGCACCTTGACAATTTAAATTCATTACTCTTTCGATTACCCGCCAACCAAATTAACCGATTGCAAAAAGTTCAGAATGCTGCTGCTCGCCTTGTAACAAACTCTAGAAGATGATCACATATCACTCCTATCTTGAAATCTCTTCACTGGCTCCCTGTTCAACAGCGTGTGATCTTTAAAATTCTACTCTTAACCTATCGTGCACTAACTGATCTAGCTCCAGAATATATTTCATCCCTTCTATCACCCCACTCCGCAGGTCGTTCTGGTTTACGTTCATCACATAATTTCAGGCTTAAAAAACTACGTGCCAAAATAATTGGCGGGGGGGGGGAATAGATCATTTGCATCAGCAGCTCCTTCTATGTGGAATAAGTTACCTTTCTCTATTCAGACGGCCAACACTCTTTCTACTTTTAAAATTGGGCTTAAAACTCACCTGATGCTTAATGCATATTGTTAAATTTCAATGTTTTCTTTATACAATGCATGCCAAACAAATAATCACCCTGTGCCACATTGTATGTACCATGGCATCATGAAGTTATGTGATCTATAAAATTCTATTAAGATGCCATGATGAACTTACATGTAAGTTAACATTTAATATTTCTTTAATCTTAAGTACGTTGAATTCCTAATATAAATTTGAATTATTTGTATACGCCTTGAGCATCCCTAGAGATGGATGTGTGGCGCTTTATAAATATTGTTATTATTATTATTATTATTATCAATAGATAATAAAATGAGACATTTCCAATTTAAACTTATTCAAAGAAAAATTGCAACACAAAGTTTTCTTTATAAAATAGGTGCAAATCATAAACAGACGTTAGCTTTATTTCTAAATTGTGAAAAGGTACAATCTCTTTGGAATAATATATTCTCACGGTTAAAAGAAAAAATATACGAAATGTTTTGTTCACAGATGAAGAAAATTCTTTAGGTACTCTCATTACTAATCATTACTATTTTGTAAATACAGTTAGTATTTTTTTGCAAAATATTTCATATTTACTTGCAAAATGCAACATTATTCCACTAATTCGTTCTTTTCTACGAGCTCTTAAACATTCAGAAAATATAGAACGTATAATTGCTTTCAAGAAAAATCGTCTCGATCTTCATAATAAGAAAACGCAGATATTTTGTTAAGTAATTTTGTTGAAGAGTACATTTTATTTTTACTATAATCCTTTGTCTATACGAACATGTTACTATTATGATTGAGAATCGCTTTGGTAAATACCTTTAAAATTAATTTTAAAAACCACTATGGTTATAATGAATAAATACAAATTATTATTTATATTATAAAGGAAATATGTTGAAGTCCACTACATCAATGTTTTAGTCATGTTAGTAAAATCACTGAAACTATGTCTGAAAATGTTATTGTTGTTATTCTCACACAATTATGATTATGCGCGGTGAATTTTTTGATTGAAGACATACCTCTGCTCAACCATAATTATGAATATTTGTATTTATTTGTAATTCTTTTCAGCATTGGGCTACGGGTTAGTCATTTTATCATTACGAGTTACTGTCGTCCGGTACTTCCCCGCGAATTACTTCATCGCAGCAAGCATCATGTTAAGCGGTGGCGGGGTGGGGATGATGGTCTTACCCCCTCTCACAGAGTTCTTGATTGAAGTCTACGGATGGAGAGGTGCACTACTGTTAATAGGTGGCTTTAATCTCCAAACCATGGTCACTGGTGCCCTCCTTCGCCCCTTCTCTACCGACCACACCCAGGAATCTACCCCTCTGACATCTAACCCATCTATTAACCATGGTCCAACCTACTCAAGACTAGCATCTGACAACAACAGGGACGAAAACATTCTTTCCCCAGCCAACTCACGTCGAAAAATATATGCTCTAACTTCCAAGAACTCGCCGACGAGAAAAGAAGATTTACCGGGGACGAGTTCGTCAAGCAACCACTCTGAGGAATCGATGGAGGAACAAGCAACCTGGGGCGTTTGGGAAAATATTAAACACGGATTTAAAAGATGGTACAGATTTTGGATTTTAGAATATTTTGTGACTACCCGCTGTTTTCTCTAACCATCGTGGCCGTATTTCTTCATGGTATTACTTATACCGGTTGGATAGTTTTCCTGGTCCCGAATGCCATAGCGAAGGGATATTCACCTTATACAGCTGTTTCACTTGCAACAATAGGAGGCGAGTATTGTTGTTCAAGAAAGACGCATGCAGCGCCGTTGTTTCATAATATCTGTTTTTGTAAAGAATATGTGGTAAAAAGCTCGATATTTCAAAGTCTGTTATTTTAATTGCAGGGGAACACTTTAGAAATCAATAGCTCATTCATGCAAACAAAAAGAAAGAATAAAAGTGATGAAGTAACTCCCACCTTTTACGAGAAAAAATATTACTTTCACTTTTGCCCTGTTTATCAATGTCGTTGTTTTTCTATAATGAATATAGTAATCTATAGCATTTTTTTTAAAAATACTAATTATTGATCTTGATTGTAAGTTGACAAGTATTAAGGAGGTGAATTGCCGTTTGGTCTACGACAACTTCGTCTACTTTTCTTTTTCTCTTTTTCTCAAGCGAGGTTTTTATTTCCATAATGTCAGTACATATTTACATTAATAACTCAATAAATGAATTGAAATGAATTGATATCTTTATTTATACACGGTTAAAAAAGCCCAAACAGTTACAAGACTGATTTCCATTGGGGCCGTGTGAAACAATTTAAATACATCAAATAAACATATCATTTGTGATTAATGAAAAATAACATTGGCTAAAAAGTAATGTATATTCAACAACTCTCCCAGCTCAGTATTATTTTCTTTGCTAACACATTCATACCTGAAAAAAATCTTAGCAACGACTTAAATACAAAAAAACAAAGCATGCGGGTAAATAACAAAACCAATGACAATCGTTTTAAAGTAGCATTTATATTGCGCATAATTTAAAATAATATTCAGGAGAGTATATTTCTTATTTCCTATGTCCTTACTTACAACTATTATCTTTTGTTTTATTTGTAGTTCTTCTTGGAAAAGGTGAAATATCAAATAACTAATATTTTCCAAAACATAATTCGTCTACTACCCAATTAGTCTATTCCTATATACGGTCTACACCCAGCCCGTTTACTATCCACATGGTCTAATAATCATTTCGTCTACTTATCATGTTTAGGCTAATAGTCATTTGGTGTCATTTCCATATGTTCTAATCTCCAATTAGTCTACTACCCATTTGGTCTATTGTTCGTTTAGTCTAAAAACAGTTAGTCTAATTTCCAGTTTGTCTAATGCCCATTCCGTCTACCATCAAATAGATCTAACAATCATTTGATCATAAATAACAATAATAATCAAATAATTATTAGGCTAGTTTGACAGCACTGGTGCTCAGTCATCTGTGGCAGAATTATCATGAATAGGGTATCATTAGACAAAACAACAGGTTATTCTTCATCATTAAATATATTTCAAAGTCGTATTGGTTATGACTTTTGAATTAGGAGCTACCAAAGTTGTCTACATTTTTGTATATGCACTGTATATTGCTTTACTTCTGAGAAGATTTTTTTTTTTGGGGGGGGGAGCAGATGATTATGAAGCCGTTTCTATATTTTGGTTTGCCATAATAAAATCCAGTTTCCCCCGTCATGATAAACATCAAATTGTTTGCCATACCCTTTCTTCGCAGGTGCTTCTAACGTTGTTGGCCGACTCTCTATCGGGTTCTTCCTGCAGATGACCGAAGGTTACCTAACTCCAACCGATGCCTTCGCTGGCACCTTGATGATAAGCGCCATCGCATTCTGCATCAACCCTGTCGCCAACATGTTCTGGGTACTCGCCATCGCGGCCGTCATCAACGGTATATCGAACGGGGCCAAGACCGTCCTCGTAACCCTTGTCAGCCGCTCATCCGTTTCACCCGAACGATTCCCGACGGCGCTGTCGTTTGCGATGTTTGTTCGGGGGTTTTCGGACCCGCTCGGAGGACTTATTACAGGTATACATAGTTCAATACTTTAACTGAGTTACCAACATAATATCTGTCTACTGTGTATTAAAATATGCATGCTTAAATACAATTATGATTGAATACCACGTTCGGTAAAAGGAGAATTAAACCTCTTTTATGTTGAAGAATACGGCGTTATCTGAGACGTGATAAAGAATAAGCTATCAATTTTTGAGAAAGTTTAGACAAGCAGTAAATTATTGGTAAGGCAATATATCACGTTTCTAAAATTGTGAATATCTTATTTGGTGATCCATTGAGATCTAGAAATACCAAATCTGGGCCCTGTTTCATAAAACTTGTTATCGATAGAAAGTTAAAATAACTGTTATAAGCTACTGAACTCGTGGCATTTGTTTGGCTGAGAGCAAATGTGTTGTATGAGTTTTATGAAACAGGGCTATGTTTTCCTGCCTTAATTCGGATAACTTACTCTTACTTAAAATAAAAGGCAAGTTTAATTTCTGTAAGGGACGTTTATGAGATACATGGAAATGATGCATCACTGCTTGACCGCGGAATCCTCAGTAAAGAAAATAGAGAAATTTCAAAAGACCATCAAGAAACATATCCTTCTGTACTTTTCTAGAAAATTTATGGAATAAGTTGAATTTTTGTTTGTTTTACTTATGAATATACACATGTTTATAATAATATAATATAATAATAATAATGCCGGTTTTTAACAGTTTGTTTGTTTGTTTGTTTACATAGGTTTGATGTATGACAGGACGCTATCTTACGACCAGGCTTTCTTGGTTTTAGGTGGACTAGACGCATGTGGTTTTGTCTTCATGGTACTTGCAAGAGTAAAAACGAAACAAAACATGTAAATCAGACTTAACAATATTATATGGTAAAGTCAATGAGGGGTAGGCTGTGTGGTAGTAAAGAAAAATCATACAAGCATTTCAAAAAGACCAAACAACCATGTAATTTCATTGACATGAGTATGTTAGGCAATTTCAAATGGACTCATGGAAACGTAGACAAAAATAAAGAGAAAAAAACCCGGTTACATGAAGAAAGAGAGAGAATGCGAGAGAGAGAGAGAGAGAGGGGGAGACAGGGAGAGTGTGTGTGTGTGCTTGTGTGTGTGTGTGTGTGTGTGTGTGAATGATGGTAATAACTAAGTTCAGTATGTGATTATTATTATTAGAAAAAAATTAGTGATTACATTCCAGTATTCTCCTTCTTTGCTCACTGTTTTGTGAATAATTTATTTGTTAAGTAAACGAAATGAAGAATTGTATTTGTATGGAATTATTTACATTGATTTTTATGTAATGATTTATTTTGAATGAAATCTCTAATAATAAAAAAAAAATGTGTGTGAGTGAAACAGAGAGGTGGAGGGAGGACAGAAAGGGAGGGCGATGGGGAGAGAGAGAGAGAGAGAGAGGAGGGAGAGTTGCAGATAGATAGAATCTATTAACATGATGGAATATCAAGTTTCCTGTTTGCCGTATGTTATTCAGGATCCTTGAAATAATAGCTATTGATTTCAAATGATTGATGGTTATTTTATTTTCTTTCGGCAGGAGAGATCCATAATTATCCTAGTCACATTGCGATCGACGTAATACAGCTGCTTTCTGTATAATGATTCGGAAATGTACATTTACGTCGTGTATTTTTATAATTTAAATATTTGAAGAAGGTGTAAGATCATTTCCACCTGTTGTTATATATATAAAAGACATTTGGAAGATTTGTCTTGCAGGACAAGGTTGTTAACAAATCTCTAATGCATGTAATGTTGAGAAGTCGAAGTATTGTCTCAAATGTGTGATGTAGTTTTATTAGACAAGCGAAGATATTTATGTGATTGAGTTTTGAAACAATAAAGCTGTTTTGTATCGTGATATCTTGTGTAGATTCGAGTTGGTCGAATTAAAGCCTATATAGCTTAAAGGAGAAAAACTCAGCCCTTTAAGTCTCATAATCATGTACAGAGTAATATTAAAACATGTTGGATACAAAAACTCGCTCATTCGAGCCTTCAGAGGTGGTTTTATTAACTATTTAATATCACACGCGTCGTCTGCTCGTGTACCACATAGGGAATCGGCATTTTCACGGCCTCAGCCTGTACCCCTGCCGAGTTGTGACGTGTCAGCGGGTAACTGCATTAGGAATTGCCCGGATGTGCCCCTTCCGCCGTATATGCATGTGTGTACTTATCGCAAACAAAGAAGATGGTGTACCGCCAAGCGTTTGGGTGTAAAAATGCCTCCGGGAAAGGACTCGAGAAGTCCTTTCACTCGATTCCTAACAAGGAAAAGCAACCAGAGTTGTTTAGGCAATGGGCTGCGGCGATCTATATTCAAGTGATGCGTGTACGTATACGATTGTTGTACATTTTGCTGCAGTGGGTGCTCGATTTGAAGATCGGCAAATTTCTGATTTTTGTTATGTCTATTTCGAATATATCAAACTAAAATAATTCATCAAAAAATAAATAACTGGTTTAAAAAATATATATATATTGATAGTAAAGTATTTAAAAGAATGCTCTAAAGTTGACTAAACATTTCTGACAGAAATTAAATAAAGCGACCACGAGTACCGACCGCGTCTTTAGCCAGCCATCCTACGTGCGTGTGTTATACCACTGGCCGATATCGCGATCAGACGCAGTTTTCGCCTATTCCGCTCGTACGTCACACGCCCACGATCGACGGCGGCACTTTCGAAACAATGGCACGTACACATACGCCAATACAGCTACTCAAGGCCATCAAATTTTACGATTTGTCTCTTTTGGTGAATCTTTCATATGTGGCTCCTAGGAAGTTGTAGGAAGTTATTAACGCGTATTTAGACCACTAATTGGAGTAGTTTGGGTTTCTTTCTCCTTTAAGTTTAATTATTTTGTGTATCTTCTATCAAATTGCGAAACGCAAGTAAAATACCTAAACAAATAGATCGATACAAGTCACCATTATCATCATCATCATCATCGTTCTCGGCATTACCATCATGATCATCATTATGCCCAATGATCACGATCTTGGGCAAGAAACATGCAGTCGACTGTAATGTTTTTGACGTAGAGGGTAATCTTCAATTCTAATAGAATGCACGTAAGATACTTCCCCCAAAAGTGATTTTAGGCTACAGCTGAGATGGCTCTTTATATTTATTCATTCTAGAAAGGGACGCATTCTTTAGACAAAAATAAAAGGTACATTTAATGGGCAATTTTTCTGGGGGATTGTGAAAGCCACTTGTAATGAATTAACGTTTGATATTTTCGAAAGGCAAGTAAAGATAGGTGACAGGAATTTATCCCACTGCAAAGAAGTTTAATAGGGAATAAATTTAAAGATAAAGTTGAGTTCTGGTCAAGGAAATTATTGGAAAAGGTTCGTTATGTAGTACATAAGAATTCGTGGATACTTCTAAACTAACATCAAATTAATGGGAACCTCATAAAAAATATTTTTCACCTTTACTAGAAGTCAACGTTCCCTTCAAACTAAGTATATTTGAATAATTTTAATTTTTGTTTACATTAAGAACCACTTTAGGCTTACAGGAATTCGGAGGCGGTTATGAATTTTAGATGAACAGTCAAAGTAGTCCTCTTTTAGTATGTAGGTCTGATCAAATCACTTCGAAATGTAAAAGGGCACTAGGAGTATCGAAAAGGTGGGGATGTAGGCCTACCCCCTTCCCCGTGTCCCCAACCCTTCGGTTCAACGACCAGTCGTTCTTCTATAGATGCCTTCGAATTGGCCATTTTTTTGTATTGACATGATGACTGACTGGATGCAAGCAAGACACCTGAGCCTATAGTGGGATGTAGATCAATAACAAGAAAATATGTGCTGGAGGGAAGAAATGAATATCATATAGGTGAATCGAATCCACTGTCGACAGATGTTGTTATTTATATCTGTTATAGCTCATGAAATTAAATATATATTCGCTCGAGCAATCCATCTTTTTTCTAACAAAAGATACACTATTGGCATTTAGAAGAAAGCTAGATGCTGGTGAGAATAGACCTACAGAAGATTGAGAGATAGACAGAGACTGAGAGTGTAACGACAGAAAGTAGGAGGAGGAGGAGAGAGAACATATTAATATTTCGTACTTTTCACACATCCCTCATCACCTTCTCATTGTGATACAGTGTTTTCATTTAGGCGCGAAAAATCTAGATCGCCGGGACGAGCTGTCCCATGTTGCAGACGATGAAGGAACGATAGCAGGTCTGAACAATAGACTGAGAGCGCGCTACATGAAGGCGCGAAAAGAATCGCGATCGGTGCAATCTCCGTCTGCAGAATGATGAAGACGGTGGGTGGTGCATTGTGGGTCAAGAGAAAGGATCCGTGAAATAGGCTCAGATTGTGCAAGTAGTGATGATCGAAGAAGATAGAAGTAATTTTGAAAGTAAAGCTCGGGCAATTTCCCAAGAGAAGTTTGCGTGAGCTAGATATAGACGAAACTAAAGGAGCTACGATGGCAGGTAGCTCTCAAGCGCCTCTAGAAGGGGACGCAAATACAGGACATGGAGGAGAGAAAGTAAAAAAGGACAAATCTCTTTAAGTGACTCGGTAACATTGCCTCAGATTCTGAAACAAAATCCTGGATTTAGGCAATCATAATTATAAACCTTTAGGTCAGTCAGGAATCCCATGACTTTTACAAGCCGATCGCCTGTCTGATTAGCAAGATATTTATGATTGGAAATCGAAATTTCATTTTTCGTTTTCCTAACGGTTTTTATCACACAACAGTCTATTGGGGAAAATGAGTATGGTAAAACCGGTCACTCAAAGATTTTTACTTTTTGAGGCACTTCATGATCATTTTGAAGCGCAATCTTTTTGGTATCGTTCCTCAAACTCACAGACTCGGGTCATCAGAGTGGTGATTTATACAGGGCTGGATGTCTAGCATAACCCGGCGAGGGGGATGTCTCTATTAGCAAGTCTAATGAAAAACAAGCAAATAGGCCTATAATTATTACCTACGGATACAGAAAAGATAAACACATTAATCCATTATATCCGTGACCTAGCATTATTATATCCTAAGAGCATAATGGGGAGAGGTCAAGCCTTCCAGATTTAATCGTTTATGCCGTATCGACGATGTCTGATGACATTTACAGGGCAAAATTATCCCAAGGCGATTAGATGCATGATTGTAATCGTATTATCACTGGCATCCCAGAAACGAGTTCGTGCAAGCGTGAAAAGAAGGGGCTGTGGGAGAGGGGGAAAAGGAAAATAGAGAGATGGGGAAAGATGGGAAGAGATGAATGGAGAGGAATGGGGTGGGGCAAAAAGAGAGAGGGGAGATAGACAAAGATGAAGAGAGGAAGAGAGAGGAAAGAAATAAGGAGAAAGAAAGAGAGAGGGGATTGGGAGACAAAGAAAGACAGAGAGAGAGAGAGAGAGAAAGAGAGAGAGACGCATATACTATAGGCCTACATACATACAGAGAGAAGAACAGAATCTCAGAGAGAGAGACGGAGGAGACAGAGAGAAAGAGGAGGGGGAAATGCGACGAGAGGTTTGTGAGAGAAAGAGGAAAGAGAGGCAGAGATTGTGATAAGTGGTTTAGCTGTCATTTATAGCTAGTTCGTTTCACAGAATCTTATTTAGATGTGAACATCGCTATTATACACAATTATTGTCAGCACACATATTTTATTTCTTCAAAGTTTTCATTACCCCTTCTCTCTCTCTCTTTCTCTCTCTCTCTCTCTCTCTTTCCCCCTCTCTCTCTCTCTCTCTCTCTCACGCACACATACGCACACACACGCACACACACACACACGCTCCCTCCCGCGCCCTCTTTCTTCAACCTTGTTTATCTTTTAAAATCGTATCTTGATTTTGAATTCATGAAATTTATACCTAGTTTAGAGGTGAAGTGATTTTTTTTTCTTCTTATAAACACCGTCATAAAATTTGTAAGTAAAAATAATCGACATCAAGCATAAAATAGCAAAGTATACAATGTTACAAGCTAAATAAGATAATAGCCTAAGATTACGTACTGTCCTCATCTTTCAGATTGTACAATTTGTTATTACCTTCCAAACACTTTTCTGTTTCCAGGGGTTATTATGAGGTTGTGTGTGGAGGCACCTGCTGTAAATCCCAGCTGTAATATTCTCAATTTCCCAAAGGATGTACTCTCCTCCCACGCATGAACGGAGAGAGGAAATGTGCAGAAAATGACGTCCCCTCCTCTCATCCTCACGATGTCGTGTACGAAAGAAAATGGGGCAATCTCCTCTGGGTTTGTCCTGGAGGAAAACCAGTGTTCCTTCTGATGAGAGCCCCCTCCTCCCATCCCCCCGTACACACCATAGTACTCTTGTCAATCATTAAAGATGCTATGTCCCTTTTGCAGCCAACATCAAATTCTGTAGAACTTTGCAGGAATTATGAATATGTCAGGTATGTCCTATCTGTGAAATTTAAACGTTAGCAGTATCCTAATATTCAAATTATGCAAGGAAACCTGTTTACTTGCTAGACTTCACTGTCAGACACTATTGAGTGACTGACTGGCTTTATCTTTGGTAATAACATACATAAAATGAGCTGTAAAGGGTACATGAGCATTTGTCTACATCAATAACCCACTTCTTGTAATGGCCAAAATTAAACTGATTGAATCTTTGCGCAGCATAAACGTACGACCATTCGGTACAATGGTCTGAAAAATCAGACTATTACTTACTGGCTCTATAGCTCCTAAGTCGATTCGACAACTAATAGTCGTTATTTTCCCACTTAAAGACATTTTCAAGCCCCCTTTTTTTAGGGAAGTTCTAAATTAGTATTGTCTTTCAAATGCCGTTGGAATTAACCTTTTCATTTTTTGGGCCTGCAAATGGGACATAGTACCTTTAAAGTATCTTCATTGTCGTGTATAACATCGTACGGTTGACAATTGCAGGTACGTGCATCCATACACAAAGGGAGACAGAAAGGGCAACAGAGAGGGGAGAGGGTAGTATACGTAGTTTGTGAATTAATAGTAAAAAATTAGAAATGGCGAAGAAAATGAAAAATTAAGAAGGAAGGGTCCGCTATGGGCTTTATTCGGCCTCTCTTTCTTTTACTGTGTGCCGTATCTCCTCTTCAGGAAAGTTTATAAAAAGATTATCCAGTTAAAGAAGAAGAGAGAGTGGAGAGAGGGAGGAGGGGTGGAGAGATTCAGTCAGTAAAAACTTACTCAGCTGTCATAAAAAGAGGGCAGTCAAGTGAAGTTAACTGTAAAATAATAGAGAGAGGACTATTGAAAGGAGTTTTATTCCCTTCCCTTCTTTTGTCTCTTGTGTATCTCATCTGATTGAAAGATATATAGAAGATAAGAAAGAATAACAGAAATGGAGGAGAGCAGGGAGAGAGAGAGAGAGAGAGAGGGGGGGGAGAGAGAGAGAAATTGGAGGGAGATAATAAAGAATCAAATTACGACACACCGTCTCATTTTGACGAGTTTAATCAGATATCTCTGTATGAACTCTGAAAGGTCACGCCGTGAGGTCTATTTCCGTACCTGATTTGGTTTCTTATATTCCGAGAGCTTGCTTTTACTTTGTCCCACAATCAGATTCACTTCCAGATTCCTCATCCTTCCCTCTTCGATATCCCAATAACAATATAAAATGATAACCATTCTCCCCCGTCATGTTAGAATTATTATTACATCCTATTTTCATGTAATTTCAATGATGTCCAGAAATAGATATAAACATAATAAGAGACTGCGGTAACTTCCACACCGGATGATACCAGACAGAGAGATGGTAACAAAATGTCGTATTTGGAAAGCCACGTGTGCTTTAGACCCAATACAATTAATTTGTTTATTCTGTATTTATCTATTTCGTTTTAGGGGGATTATAAGCGGGAAAGGGGTTGAATATACTCCTGACTTTCGTTACCAAAAATATTATGAATTTTGTGTATATACTGTAAAATTCAGATACCCTGAAATAAGTAGGATGGTACAAGTCAAGTGTCTCTCTTCTTTGGTTTTTTTAACACTTTCTCTAAAAAGACTGAGAAAAAAATTGTGATTATAATCGTGTGGATCTTTATTTCTGATCTGACTGGAATACACCCCCAACAAAAATAATAACTGCACACTTTCCTCCTTTATGGAGAAGTGCCGTCTCATGTAGAATAATTAGTTTGAATTTGATTTTCTCCCTCTCTAATAAGATTACATCGATTACATATGGTTCACAAACCACTTTGAGCCGCATACGGTTTAACTTCTCCTTGAATGAACTTGAAGGTAACATTGGCCATTGGGAGGGTATGGTATCCTTAAAGGGAAACTCGAACACAGTCTGGTAAATATCATGTACTTCTTTTACTCCTTGGAGCATCTCGTCCTTTGATTTTTTTTTCTGACATTGTGATCTTTTCTCAATTTCTTTTTTAACTTTCGGCTATATACAAATTGCAATGTCAACGAAAGAAAAACAATTCAGAAAATTGTAAGAGTACAAAGAGTTATAATGTGTAATATTTATAACTACAATAGGTCAGACTTCACAACTATGATAAGATGATTAGAATTTAATTTCTTATTCTATTGAAATACCATTCAGAAATGCACGTTTTTACGTTTAGGTTATGCCCATGATTACATCACTTACTTCCCTCAAAAATTATTTGGTAAAACTAGGCAACAAAGATACGATAGCAGCATTGTGTTGTATTTTTACCATCCGGCAACATAAATTATAATGGAAAATGAATAAAACCATTGAATTGCAGTTATGTTTTGTATAAATTCTTCTAAATACCTTTATATCGTGATATCATCATCGTATGCACACGATGAACCAGGGGTGCCGGAAGTGGGGGGGGAGGTGCCCCCCCCCCACAAAAAAAAAAAAAATCAGCAGTAAAGAAGTAAAAATTGTTTGTCTTTTTTAACCAAAAACAAAATAAAAATAATAAAACTTGAATTGAATCACATAAAAATCATATTCCATTCAAAGAAAGGTGAGTAAACAGGAATTAAATTTCCTAAACATTCCGCATGCCCCTATATAATATGGAGGATTTTATAATAGCGATACGCGCATATCGTGAGAGGATGGGAAAGCGTTTTTTTTTATCATAGGGGTGAGAAGACATGAGTCCCTGAACACTGGCGTACTGATAGGGGGCTTGGGGGAGGGGGAAGTTGCCCTCTCAAATAAAAATTCAAACATGGTTTATTTCTAATTCGACAGTGATTTAGAAATGTTGCTGAAATGACATAATTTTCCGGGATTTTTTCTCAATTTTGATTGTAAATTATACTTTTTTATGCGTTTGTTGGAAAATTACAAATTCCCAAATTTGCAGTCAGGCAATAAAAATATGCTTTTTAGAGCATTCATGTCATGGCCTGCATAACAGCGGGGCTTGGGGGCTCGAGCCCCCCCCCCTCACTTTTTTGAAAAGGTATGTTAAAGAGAAAAAGAAAGAAAGAAAGAATGAGTGCATGACCTGCCAGTGTCACAAAATAATGAGGTATCAAAATATGCTCATCTGACCGTAATTAAATGCATAAAACCCCTGCGCTTCATGGGGCTCAGCCCCCTGGACCCCCCGCCAATTAGTGACCTGCCAGTGTCACAAATAAGGTAGAAAAATATGCTCATCTGACCGTAATTAGATGGCTAAAACCCCTGAGCTTCCGGGGGCTCCGCCCCTGGACCCCACGCAAATTTACGCTCCACTCGCTTCTGGCGCGCCTGCGATGAACTGTGTAAAATCTCTCTCGACTGATGGGAGTTTCTAGAAATTAAACTATTCAACCCCGGTCAAGCGTTTGATTATACGACTTCAATAGATCTTGTCAATTTTCTTGCTTCTCAGAGCGAGGATTAAGCTTCTTATCAAAGTATTCCAACTGACTCGAAAGGGCCAGACAAATGAAGTCGATAAAGAGTATAGCCCCTGTTTTGTGGTATCGTATAAATAACGCTGACCATTCATGGGGTCTCCTTTGTATGGTTCAGGTAGAAGATAATTAGCGAAATGCAAGTTACGCAATTTCAATATAGAAAACAGTAATTCAAGTCAGCAATTTATAACATTATCAGATAGAAGAGTTTTTTCATGTCAATGTTCTTGATCAAATGTTTTTGTTAATATTAATCCGATTTGATCTGTTTTATGTACATGTCTTTGGTTCCGATTATAATTTTATGTAACTGAACTAAAATCAATAAGACTCGGATTCGATGAATTAATTGAATTGTATAAACACATTTGAGATCAGTTGACTCTCAATGAGATAAAAGAGGGGGAATAACGTAAAAAGAATGATAGAGGAAGGGGAGAGAAGAAGGGAGAGCAATGGAGGGGAGAGGGAAAAAGAGAGATAGGAAGTGAGAGGAAGAGAGAGAGGGAGAGAGAGAGAGAGAGAGAGAGCAAATAGAGAGAAAGAGAGAGGGGAGCCGCTGTGAAATGAAGAGGATTAGAATCATTTATCATTTCTCAGAATGATTTTGCTTAAAGGCATCGTTTAACAATGTTAAATCTGAGATGCACGGCCCTACGTGTTATCAGTGTCTGTGATATGGTGTAATATTGAAGCCCTAAACAAATCGCGCTTCAAAATGATCAAGAAGTGCCTCAAAAAAGTAAAAATCTTTGAGTGACCGGTTTTACCACACTCGTTTTCCCTAATAGACTGTAGTGTTATGAAAACCGTTAGGAAAACGTTAAATTTGTTTTCAATTTCCAATCATAAATATCTTGATAATCAGACAGGCGATTGGCTTGTAAAAGTCATGGGGTTCCTGACTGACCTAAAGGTTTATAATTATCATTGCAGCATGAGCTAAATCCAGGATTTTGTTTCAGAATCTGAGACAAAGTTACCGGATCCCTTTAATGATTTAATCATAATTGGCTCACATGGAAATATATTAGCCCCAAAATACACTCTGTGCGTATCAACTCCTTTCTTGAAAAATTCGATTCCCTAAGTAATTACCAAGTGATTATCAAGTGCCTCCTATCCCTTACAATATAGTCAGCTTAGATACAACGATCTCTGGTGACTTATTGATTGCCATTCCTTATTATTGATTGACTGCACACCTAATGAAAGACCAGAAGCCTCTTGTTTGCAAACATAATGATCAGTAATCCCCCATGGCTTTTTAATCCTAACCCCTAGAATCGTGGGGAGCGCGATTTATATTTTTAAAAATAACTAACTTCAGCTTCCAAAAGGCGGAGTAGGGGCTTATACTGAACAAAAGGACTACAGATTTGAAAAGCCCCATCGATTTGTTATCCCTAATCTTTTCTCTCTCTTTTTTTGATACAGGATAGGTCATAACCGATATGTTTGCTACGTGTGGTAATGAATTGTTTTATTGTCTTGACTTGTAGAGGTATTCTTTAGGAAAGCATTGAAAGAGAAAGGGGGACAGAGAGAGGGAGAGAGAAAGAGAAAGGGAGAGGAGAGAGAGGGGGGTAGGGAGGGTCGAGGAAGAGACAGGGGCATGGAGGGAAAATTGAGAGAATAGAATGCAGTCCTGTGTCGAAGGTAAAAGCCAATTAAAAACGGATAGACAAAAAAAGAGAGACAGGTATCGATCTTGGGTACGTTGAAGGCAGGGTCACTTCCTTGGAATCAGTTACCACATACTATTGCAAACTGTGTTTCCCTAAATACTAGGATTTATTAAGTTTCATAAAGGATTACCACGCCTTCAAGCTTAGCTCATCATCATCAAGTATTTTACGATGAAGATGTTTTAATTATATATTTTGTTTTTTATCATGATTGTGTTGTGATTAGTTTATAACTTTGGAAAAAGACAATGAAGAAAAATAAAACGAATAAAATAAATCGAAATCAAATACTTGTTCAAAGTACGGATAGTCTTCTTTATATTTGGTCTCAACTTATTTACATTGCTTCAGGCTAGGATGGGTGGGGTTGAGACTGTGTAGGTTTATAAAGTTATATCCAAGGTAGTAGCTACTTGCAGAAATAAAAATCACAGAATTAGGAGTATTGGCAGGAATAATTTTTGCATTTATAATATCCACAATGTTTGGAAAAGAGAGCGCGCAAACTTCAGAACTGAATATATGTTTTACCATCGAGACAAAATGATTGAAGATGAGAAAATACTAGCGACTTTTGTACTCTTTGCAGTACACAAAGGAATTCGGAATTATATAAAACAGGTAGAATTAGATGAATTTATATAAAATATGATTGGAGTATGACAGGGGCGGATCCAGCTGGCGGCAAGGGGGGGGCCGAAAAGGGGCCCACTTCGTGCGAAAATTTGAAAACCGTGCCGGTCGATTTTTCGCTCAGTGGGGGTAGTGAGCACAATTTTTTTGTTTTGCCTTCGAAAATTGATAAAAATTTTCACCATCACCCCCCTGAGCGCCAGGGGAGGGGGCCATCTTCTTTTGAGTTGACAAACTTCATACAACGAATATGTTGGCTCTATTCCATTCGCCACTTAATTGTGTTTGTTAATAATGAAAGTTCAAGCCTTTGGTTCTTTACCCATCCTTTTCAGATTTTTATTTCGATTTTTTTTTTTTTTAATTTTTTTTTTTAATGTCATCGTTTTGTTGTTTTTATGGTGCCTACAAGTCGGAATGTAGCTCAATGAAACTTCAAATAAAAGGATTTTTGGATTAAAATGTGAAATTTAATTAACTTTCTGGCTGGATGGTTATAGATCCGCCATGTGGTTACGGTGACGATTTCCACAAACTCCAAGGATTTTATGGATTATGTACGGTAGCTTAGAGATTTCCGTTCCATGACAAACACAATAGCCAGACAGATGAAACGTAGATTTTATCATAAACATGCCGATACATTTTGCAGACTGTAATGTATTAATTAAAGATGCATTTTATATTTTGCTGAACGGCAATTATGATGCTATCACAGAAAATTGGCATTTAGAAGATTCGCGCGGTGTTGGGAATAGTGGTGTCGATATTACTGGAAAACGTTAATATCAAATGAGATGGAAAGTAAAAAGAGATGAAGTGAAGAACAATTAAAACGGATATTTTGTTTACATCATTTTATTGATAAGTCAGCAAAAAAGTAACACAGATATTATGACAAAGGCATACAAAGAAAATGAGAACACAGTAAGAAAAGCCCAGGACTTGACCTGATTAGCGGTCCATGCAGGGCACGTAACGTAAAAAGATACAATTCATTAAAACTAGCTTTTGAAAATCAACAAGGTAGTTATACAGATCAGGTAGCCACTTAATGTGATAAATGTTACAAAAATATCGAAAAACAGTCAATATTCATATTTTCGCGAAACCAACAATTATTGAGATAAACATACAATCATAGTTAATCCAGGCGCATCCTAATTCATAGTTCGACACTGTCGCAGTAGTATAAGTTGACCCCCACCCCCACCACTACCACACCAACCACATAGGATATTAAGTTACAGGAACATACGTTAGGTCATTCAGAGAATGAAGCTTTCAAAGATACGCGTATGATTAATTTCAAAACGAGATATGAATGTCATACTTTCTCAGAGCACGCTCACCATTAATTTTGATTTAAAGAAAAGAAAATGTAGATCATCACATTAAACTTTAATCGGTTTTCTATAGCTTTTTTTTCATTAGTGGAAGAGTCACAGCTCTATATTTTGAGGGCATTAATGTATTCACAAGGCATTAGGGCGTGTTTTAAGAATTTAAAACCCGTAACAATGGATGTTTAAGCGTTTCAAACCTCCCAAGCAGAACCAATTAAAGGTCGATTACAAACTAATCGCCTCACATGAGATCATAGAACAAAGCTTCTTTTCTTTAAGCTTATTATCAACTAGTCCTGAATATGACAATCTGAGAAATCTGGCGAAGGCCGGTCGAAAACGACTTGGAATGAGAAGAATACAAACGGAATCGAATTTTGCAATGTATCCTTCTTGCTTCATTTCCTATTTTCTTCTGTTTTTCTTCTTAGAAGGTTGCTCATATAATTTCTGTCTACACCTGACATCGAGCTGCAACAGCTCCTATTTTATTCTCGAGGTAGACGGTCCCCTTTTAGAAACCCAAACCCCTATTTTAAACAATTACTGTAACATTGCAAATGAAAGGAGAGTGTTTGAATTTTGATGTACACAGTCATCTAAAGCAAAATGTTTACTCTTTTTTTTAAAGCAATATTCTCTCTTTCATTTTTTGTTGGTTTTCAAATCCATTTTTGCAAACATATTTGTAATGATTATCATGATGGCATCATATTTTGTATTAGTTCTTTTCTAATCCCTCTTTGTGTTCTATGTTATTATCCCATATTTTGTAATTTATTGTCATATGCATTGTTACTTTCATCATTTTCATTAAGCAATGTGTAACTGGAAGACAATTAAAGGATGAAACAGGAGCATCGAATTTCGATTTCGATGACATTGATCTATATCTACATCACAGCTCAACTGGACAGTAGAGATAGAGAGGAGAGCGTTTCTGTCTGTCCTAAATATTTTCTTTTCCACCCCTCCCTCTTACCACTTAATTCTGTTTCAGCTGCGCTTTATTATCGTCGCCATTATGACGTCTTTGATATGGAACCTTAATTAAATCACAACTTCCCGCCCATGTTCTAACCATCTGAGCACAACTTACCTAACTGCCCCCCCCCCCTTTACACACACAATCACAAACCAATCAAATAACACAAAGAAGTTGTTTAAGTGTTTATGTTGATTAAAAGCTGAGAAGGTCAATTGTTAAGGTTGTCCAAAGTATACAAAGGGGTGGGTTGCAAAGGTTATAATAAAGAGTCGTCGGTCGGCTGATACTTTCTCATAAATTGGTGCGCGACATCATTGAAAGAGATACTCAGCCGACTGAATGAGAGCGATCGAGAAAAGGTATAGGTGTTTTATTTTCGCGGATCTGTTTCGGTTTTACGTGTTCGTGGTGTGTCAACGCCTCCTGCATCATAGCGCGAAGGCACCTTTTCGGCTTTTTCGTGCCTCTTCTTCTGTTTCTGCTGCACTATCCAACTTGTGAAGGAGGACGTTTTGATGGTGAGTTCAGACCATTTTTGTAATAAATCTTCAGAAATTCATGGATAATATAATTTTAAAAGAATAACTACCATGTCCTACACATGGAACGTATCGCAATTTTTCACGAGTGAGATTCATGAAAGAATACTGTTCATGCTAGTATATGTAATGTTTTAACACAGCACAGTGTATACAAATCAAGATAAGAGTTTTGAAAATAATAAAGTAACATGTCATTGCAGTATATAACTTAGCTCCGTTATGCCGTTAGTCTATGAACACGCAACTAATATACCGCTCACATGGCTGAGATTATGAAAATATGTGTACAAATGTTTGTTGTAATAACTCTTTTACCAGTCGGCTGAACGAGCGATTGCCATAATTGTAACAAGCGTTTAGGTGCCAAATCGCCAAATATAGTTTTGTAACTTTACTAACCCGAACCTCAATTTTAACATCTATATAGCTTCTATTCATCCGGAAAAGGGCACTAATAAATAACAAGTATGCATACAGCGGTAATACAATAGATTATAATCATATTTGGGTCAAAGTAGACAAGAATCTGTCGAAGGTTCAGAATACAGCTTATTCTGACTAACAGGAACACTAGTGAGGATTAATTCGAATAATGCAACCCTGAAGACGGACATCCTCTCGATATCAAGTTGATCTTAGCAGATGTAGTAGAACCAAACATTAATGTTATGTGGGGTTAAGTTTTTATAAATAAATATGCATTAGAATTAAGAACACAGGAAACGTGAGTTGCCATGAAGGATAAGGAGCAGGAAAGGACCAAATCAAGAGACTGAAATACCCCATCACATTTCCTCACATAAAACTTATATAATTATAGTCATGTTAGTAGTAATTAAACGCACAAAAGCTCTAGACAGGAAGTATTGGTAATGGAAAATACATGCACATGACTGTTCGCAATGTCTTGTTTATGTCTTTCTATTCTTATTTAGTAAGCAGTTGCAATAGTGGAAAGTTATATTTCATAGTTGTTGATTTTTCTGAACTGGTTACCGGATGGCCTGGGTTGGATATCATGCAGTTGAATGACCCTGTGCCGAGAGCTAGCAGTACCTCCTTGATCATGATGATACTTCTCGGATATCCTTTATAAGGTGCGGGCGGGTGACACAACGGATGATCAAAAGTTATTGACACTCGTTGCTTTAACTCTTTCACATTCGTGAAGAAATATCCCATTATCTAGGCCTAACCATATAGATTTTCAATCGCGGAAAGAAAGGCTCAAAGGATACCAGTTACAGGATAAATTGTAATTCCTCCCCAAAGCCAATGGCGTAGCTAAAAAAAAACCAAGTGCCAATTCCCCCAAAAAAATATATATATATAACGACTGAAAAGTAAAGAGAGAGAGAGAGAGAGAGAGAGAGAGGGGCATGTAAAGGAAACGCGTAAAGGAGATGATACTAGTAGCCCCCCATGACTGGGCCCACGCATGGTGCGCCACCGCCCAAAACACAGTATACTATTACTAGTACACAGTTTGATCACAGAAACCTTGGTCAAAATAAATCAGCTTGATTTTTTTTTCTCATGTAATACCATCCGAAACGCATGCAGAAAACATTACTATTTGGTATTCAAAACGGAGAGGAACATAATAATAAAAATATATGAAATTCTACCCTATTAAAGTCGCTACCATCAGGCATGTGCTGTAATAGAAACCGTATAAACAAACGGCACGAGCTCCATGCACTTCCGACATAACTGTAAACGTGCTTACGAATCATTTAAGTTACTAGTCATCTATTTGGTAGCTATGAGGAATTTTCCAACTAAAATTTTTACAATAATTATTATCAAAATAATCAACAAACACAAATACTTCATGATACATTCTTTCAAATAAACATCTATCGTAAGCAATTCTGAATAATTTTCTCTATTCAGAATACAAGGAAAGACAGAAGAAGAAAAACAAGACAATTTCTGTTCAAACATTAAACATTTGTGTTTATTGGTTGAATCTTTCCACTATCTTGATTCAGCTGCGGATGAAATTAGTATTATGTTAGTATAGTTATAAGGTATAGATATAATTATCATAATCGGAAACATGGGACCGGTGCTTTGTAATTAATACGTTCCGATCATGTCTAGTACAATATAGGGTATAAATGCATTCATTATCCATAGCATTGATATGGTTAGTCAAAAGTACTGTAGATCTATAAGAAACATTTAAGTTTAAGAATAGATAGTTAACTTGACAGACCGCTAGACATATTTATTTGAAGCGACATACGTGATATCGATAACAAATGGTGCATGATGGAGATAACAGGAAGCCCTACATCGATTGTAATCTATGGGACTGCACGTCTTCCCTTTAGATATCCGCTCATTACCTTGATTAAAAGTCAACAAAAGTAGCTTGTTTGCATTTCTACACTTTGCTAGTGATTTCTGTTTAGGGTTTATGTAAATATTAACTCTAACAATCATAGTCTAACTAGAAGTATATCAAAATTATTTCTAGCCGTTTAACCAAGGCCACCGATTGGTTCAGTAAAATTACTAAATTATTGACATTTTTGTCAGCGTTAGACTCACTTTGATTTTATAATCAATGCTCATTTCATTTCATTTTGCCATTGTAGTGAAGTGTCTGCTGATCGAAGTTGTAATCAAAAGCTTATTAACTTTATCAAACGTATTGCTTTCTTGTAATCCCTTATACCAAATAATGAGTATACATTGCAGTAAGATAAGCTAAGATATGAGATTGGATTGGTTGACTCTATCGATATAGTAATATTCGGGATTTAAGTTATTCTCCACTCCCTGTGGAGCATTCCAGCCAGGCGCACAATGCTGAATAAACTACAATGACATTCACACCTGTGTGGAGAGAAGCAATGTAGAGAAAATATGTAGCTGATGGGCGTAAGGGCCGTGCCGGGGTTCGAAACCACGAATTTCGCACATTCAATCAATTTATTAAACCACTCGACTACGACGTATCGCGTCGTTTGGCTTTAATTGGTAGCGAAGGAGTTAAGCAACAACTTCAATCTTCTTAACACACTAACTTAATACCAAGGAGCATCGAGTTAAACAATGTGTCTGGAAAAGGGATACATACAAGTTAGATTGGGATACAGTAAGTTAAATACTGCATGGTCAAATCATGGTCAACTGTTTCGACCATGATGATAGATAGGAGATGGTCAGAATACAAATTCAATTTCTGACGTGTCGACAGTTCATTATAAGTGATGGTGATTGTTTAACCTGGTCAATGGCACAGGAAGGTGAAAAGGTGAATGGTCTGTTCTTTGTGGAGATATTTCACGAGAATATATTTGCTGTTTTGTCGACATCTGTATTTTGTTCAGATTTTGAACGCACCTCCTTTTCCCGCAGATTTAGGGGGTTATACGTTTACATGTAGGCCTATACTCGTTTCAATCGCATTTGTCCTACCTGATTTGTATGTGTCATCACTCTGCTACTCTATAGTATAAAAATCTTCAGTTTTTCATTGGGAAATACACAATTTTCCTTTTTTTTCATTCACCTTTTCCTGACAATATTCGACAATATTCCTAATTTGTCATGTTCTTTCTTTCTTTCTGTCTCTCTTTATTTCCTTCTGTCTATCTTTCTTTCTATCTATCCGTCTGTCTTTCTTTCTCTGTTTGTTTATTCATCTATCTGTTTTTAGTTTATTTATTTATTCATTCATTCATTTAATTTGTACTATATGAATTTGCATGATATAGCCATTGTATCTATCCCAGCTTCCACTCCAATAAGCATCAAGCTTGATACGCAGCGTCTAGTCGAATTGTTTTAGAAGTTTAATTGGCTTTTAATTCTGATCAACAAGCGAAACATTGCTTCTTGCATCGTTGGCAGCGGGATAATAGATTTAACAGCGTAACCATTGCTGAAATGAACGTGTGGGACTGAATCGTCTGGCAGACTGACATGCAGGTAATTGCCGTGATTGGCTGGTGGTGTATTACTTGCTATGCCTCTATGGGGAAACCAGGACACCAAACAGTATTTGCGAAAACAATCACCTTTATCTTTCAGATGCAAAGAAAAGCTGTCATTGGTTACCGTTACATGAACGACGGATTTTTTATTCATGAATAATGAAAATAAATTTAACAGTGTTCCTACACATACTTTTAAAAAGATCCTCTGCGACAGATATGTGTCTCATCATCAAAAAATAAACCGTGAGTTTGTAAAAAAATGTTCACTCCTTATAACGTGAATGACAATGGCAATCGCCCTCCTTGAATTTAACGTAATATTTCATTTTTTTCTGTACAGACCCCTCATCTCACCCGATTTTCTGCCGGAGACTGCTGTCTTGCGTGCTCGCGAATATGAGAGTCAAAAATATAATTGGAGCTTGCCACAAAGTCCATTTTAATTCGAATGAATCTGTAGGGTATAAATTACTGTTTTGGGTTCGACAGAAAGAGATAGAGAGGATAAGACATATCAATCAAAACTTTCTCTTTTTCTTTTGTAATAATCAAGACAGAGGTGGTTTGGTTTACCCCTCTCCAAATGTTTAAAAACATGTTTTTGTTTCACATAAAAAAGTTTATAATATCAGTAAAAAAAATAAAAATAAAAATATGTATTTTCGTGTACCTTTTAATTGCTGTATTACACTATATATTCACCATTCCGCAAATCAGGAGTAAAAAGTGTGCTTCTTTAGCAGAAAAACATATGAATGAATGTTTGCTGAAAGATTAAAGGGCGTTTGCTCATCATTGTCCTACATTTATAAAACGTTTTTGTTCTTGGTCGTTTCTATTAAAACTCTTTAAAACTATAGCAAAGAGAACAAACATGTAAAACCCCGGCCTAATCTTACATAATAATAGAATCATAGCCTGAACACATCGATTTCAGCTTAAGTATTCAGGCTTCTTATTATCCAGTTAACATGCCCGAGTCCTAATGTGAGAAAACCCAAAGCATGAAAGGGCACTAATCGATATTAGACACTTAGGGGTGCTTGGAACGCAGTAGCTAACATAGTGTGTTTGTATACCCACGGCTTTTAATCCCGGATTATTATTCAGTAGAGTCTAGACGAAGGTCAGCAAAAAATATTCTACATAAAAAGCAAAAGTTGTTTTAAAAACAAATATACATATCATATGTCTACTTTGAAAACAAATAACGATTCTGCTATATTTGAATTTGAACTAATTTGGTTAATATGTTTTTTTTTTAAATGTAATCTCTGAATTGTTTTTGTGCACCTTGGGTGCCATTATTGGCAGATACGTACGCTTTGCAAATCTAAAATTAATATATTTCTTTTATTAAGCAAATCTCAAGTGACGCCATCAAATCTTTTTAAAATCTCAATACTTTCTCAAAAATTTCATTAATGATACCTAGCAATTTACTGACGATTAACGAATATTACTCATGATAAGTTTTCAGTTATGCAAGATTGTATGGATTAATCACAGATTTTGGTTCTGTTAATAAGTAAATAAGGTCGGGGAATTCTGTCAAAATTGTATTATCTGTTCCTTGCAAATTGTGCAATTCAGTTCAAGATTGGCGTGCAGATAGTTTGAGAGGGCGCCATTGGAATTACACATACATTTTGTGTTTACAGCGCAGTTCTGCGTACATGTGCGTAGAGTAAGTGCATACAAATTCAGTTGGTGATCAAAACAGCGATGTGCGAAGATGCGTTAACCACAAACCTCTCTGCAACCCGTACCTGGGATTTATTTATTTCAAATTTGGAATAATATTAATGCTGGCTGCTCTGTAAAGGTAAGCTTTCATTTTCATCTTTACGACATGATTTCTCCTCTGTACTGTGCTTAATTAAAAGTTTTAATGCATTTTACTGTTGCAATGATTATCATCTTCGATGTAGTTCGTGTCCGTGTAAGGCGTTTTTCTATCTATTGTATATATAGACAGATGCCTTGGGACTGTAATTAAACTTCGATTTTAGATTATCGGCTTTTTCAGAACACAAAATATCGTCAGTACTGCTTAAGCTAAAGTGTTAACATCAGCAGGAATAACACCCAATGTTCCTTAACTTTTATTTTTCCAAGAACAATACACAAGGTGACAGTGTAGTCAAATATTTACGTTAATGTTAAAAATCAATATTGATTCAAATTATCTTCCGTTCTTTTCATTATGCTCATGGAAAGCAAAGAAAGATAAACTTCTAAGATCCGCTTTTTTAAATGGCAACTGATTTTAGAACCTGCATGGAACATGAAGGAAATAAGTGTGTGGTTTCGCATGTCGTGTTGGTATACCGCATTTGAAAAATAATGTCTTTTTTATTTTATAAATGCCTTAACTGTACATACCGTGAAGAGTACCGTAATTAACGGTGTATTAACCGCACTTTTTTTACCGTCGGTAAACATCAAAAGTCGGGGTGCGGTTTATACACCCATACAGACATGAATCATGCTGAAAATTCCAGGTATGTTACAATCTCCGCGTTCAGCAGCGGTCAAATTGTGTCACAGAGAGTGCTCGCGCGCTTAGGAGAGGATGGGGGGATGTCCCCCGAAATGCAGATTTGTCATTGGTTATCGCAGGAAATTCCTTACTACGTCATATTTTGATGTAGAGGAAAATATAATCTTCAAAATGATGTGCAACAAATATCCTAAGGTTCGTGGTTTAGTTAGAAACCATCGTCCTGAAAGTGACACTCGTTTTCAACGCTTTTCAAATCATCCATTGGAAGTTCTAAAATCAGAAAAAATATATCTAATGTGAATTTTATATTTTAATCTTGATCTGATAATTTTCATGTAATTCCTATGATGCGAAATGTGAAATTTTGGGCCCATAATTGTGCTCTGTCACTACCGAGTCGATCATAATTGTGTTGGAGAGTTGACGTACGTGCGGTGGATAAGAATGTCCATTGCCCCATGTGTAATAATATGTGTAGTCATATGAAGAAATCCGTGACGATGGAAAAATTTGTTTGTCTTTCTAGCGAGATTTTGTATATAAATACTTGTCATCAACCTACAAATATGCAATATTTTATTTTGTGAACTATTATTATTGTAATATTTCTGGTTGATTGATGATTTTAACTATCCTGAAGAGAGATGTTTGTCGATTCTTAATAAATGTCGGGCGTTGGGATTTCGAGTGTATTTCGGTACGGTTACATGATACATAGTCTCGTCTTCAGAGCTCTTTCAATAATTGAATAAAATTATAATCATGAATCAACCTCCTTTCTTAAAAAATTAAAGGGGGAAAATGTTTTTTTTAATTTAAAGAGATAGATTTGATGATTTATATAGAACATTTTATTCAGAGACTTCTCGAAAAGGGGGATTATGTTGTATAATTTTTAAATACTATTATTAACTCAATGATTCGTATTGATTTGAGCCTAGGTCATTCTTACGATTTTTTTGTGTAACATAGACTAATCATAGTCATAGACTCTAGATCTAGTGCAAATTGTGTGAAGTCCGTCTATTCTAGTGTTGTTTTACTTATTCCACCGGTGTTATTATTATTATTATTTAATAAGTAAACTAAATTTAATTAGAAATATCAGTGGAATGACGGCACATTCTGGCCGAGAAGCCACGCTTTCTAGAGCGGGTATTTGGCAGCCCATCGCACACCGTAGCCACCCCTAGCCGTCGGGCGTGCCTAGACAAGTCCGATCTCCTCTTAATCCGTAACGTTAACAACTGGAGAGAAGGACAAAAGAGACAACGTGTACTAGACATAGACTGACGCTATCCCAGTCAAAAGGTTCCCTATGTTTTGTCCGAGATCTCATTGTTTCATGTTAAACATTGCTAAGACTCACCAACCTTTTGTGTTGAGTTAATCTCCCAATAACAATAAAAACAATATGGCCGTCTACCTCCGCCGGCGTCCCGCTCGATTGATCAAGCTACGGTAATACAATAGCAGGCTATTTCACAGCCGAATAAAATTCTTGTTGGGCTGGCGCATGCTAGTCGTGACGTTAGTTAGGTTGTGATTTTGTTTATCACAAGACGTCTTTGTTTCCTGGCGCGATGTGCCGTACTAATTTGTATCAGTGATAACTTTGAATCTTACTTTTAGTTTTCATATTTTATTTCTTTCCGTCGGCTTATTTTTTGTTATAAAATTAAAAGCCTAATTATTAAATATCAGCGATTGTTTTCGCTTCTCTCCCGCGATGTCTCTGTTTTTTCTCAAACGCTAGTGGTATCGGCAATTATTTTCTTCATTCATTTCTTGCTTTCCGTCGGCATGCCTTTTGTCCCCTCTCTCTCTCCCTCGATCTGTCTCTTATGTTGTTCTTCAAATGCTGCCATGGTGGTGTCGGCAATCATTTTCTTCATTCATTTCTTTCTTTTCGTCGGCTTACATTGTGTCGTAAAGCCGGTAAAATCAATGATTTTAAAAATAAAAAAATTCTTCCCGCGGACGAAAAAAAAAAAGTTTTTTTTTTTTTTTTTTAAAGGGCGAAAAAGAGGGGTGCGGTTTATACACGAGGGCGGTTTATACAACGTTAATTACGGTACTATTGTACATATCATGTTGTTTTCGACCATTTCCGTATATCTTCAGAAAAAAGGTTACAGTAAAAAAGCGTTTGAGTTTGTAGGACAGCAAGAACAAAATTTCTTTTCACATAGGCCTAGACACATTACATGACGAAATTCAGCAGATCTTTGTTTTGTGCTTCATTGATATTGCTGACGCTCGAAATGGGCAAATACGTATTCCGTAATAAAAAAAGGCCTTTCATTTTGTTTCCAAATAAGATTTTTTATTTTTTATTACTGTCGGAGAAAAAAAATGCGAAGAGGGAAATTGCATTCTTTTGACAATATTTCAACTCAAACTATATACCTTACTTTCCCCCCTCCATATTTTCATCGATTTATGTTTAATAGAGTCTTAATGAAACATTTGCTCCGTCTCATCGTCTGTCAGTGTCTGTTATATGACATTGGTATATCGACTTCATTTATAGCACGTCAATGTCAATTGAGCCTGGGCTTTAGATTAATTGAGTTTATATGGTTAACGTGTTACACTGCACAACCATGACATATGCGTCATTTAACTGACATGAATTCAATTATTCCAGTCAATACATATTCAAACCTGCTTTAGCGACCACCTGGGCTTTAGATTAATTGAGTTTATATGGTTAACGTGTTACACTGCACAACCATGACATATGCGTCATTTAACTGACATGAATTCAATTATTCCAGTCAATACATATTTAAACCTGCTTTAGCGACCACCTGTCTATAAAGACCACGTATTTTGCTTCCTGTGATTACTACTTCTCATCAAAACCCGAATACTAAAGTAACCTGTACATAAAGACCGTCTGCTTTACTTGGGCCACAAATTTTCATGTCATCCCTGAGTAGTCTTTATACAGATTTTTATAGTTTACCATAGATGTAAACGACAGTGGTACAATCTGAAAAATGGTGAAGAATATTAATCATCAGACACCGAAGAGCAAGGGCGTGGAAACATTTCCATAAGCAAATATCAATCAATCTTGCTTTGGGTTTAACCTTGATATCTAACTACAATGTTTTTATGGTCATTACGTATATAGCACATAATATCCGGTTGTCAATTTGTTCATCTCAATAAGATAGTGGCAGAAAACGAATTTCACCGTCAGCACTTTGAAGTTTCCTTTTTTACGTGGCTTTAATATTTAAGGCAATGTACACGTCTAAATCAGTAATTGTAAAAGTGCATCATAATTATATAAGTCTTCGTACATTAATTTTATATCAAAATCGCGATATTTGGAGTTTTGTAAAGTGACTTCATTAATGTTATGATCACCACATGCATGATTTCATTATGCAAAAATTGTCAAATTGATTATTATTTGACAAATATGCCCTAGATATTTTGTCGGTTGATGAGATTAACTATTATATTCAGTAACCTTTAGGAATGTGACGATACAATTAGATTAGGCCTTTCGTATGAACATGAGAATTTCTCGTGAGAATTGGCGGAAGAAAACCTCGGGTCTCTGTTTCCAATGTATTTAAAGGTTCATTCGTGAATTGGAGACTTTGGGGGAGTGACATGGATACAATCGTTAGAATTATAATTCAGACGACCGAAGATAGACTCAATTTAAGAATTGGTTCATCTTACTGGTTTCGCCCCACGGGGGTGTATTCATGTAAAGGGAAAGAAGTCCCCAAGCTTCAAGACCTGCCGGTTCTTCACCTTGTTAAAGTTCATGTGATAAAAACGTTTAAGGTCTTTAAAGAAGTCAAAGAGCTTGGTCTACTAGACTAATGTTATAAGAGATTACATATAAAATAGGGAAATGCCAATTCAACCAGTTATATTATACATTGTAGAGCAATGATATTGCGCTGGATTGGGTATGGAGAGGGCGGTTGCCGCTCTTATAGTAATAGAATGTAATGACAAAGAAGGAAATTGGAAAGAGACATATGGAGGGGAGAGAAAGAGAGACAGAAAGAGAGAGAGGGAGAGAAAGATAATAAAAACATGCCTGAGAAGAAAATAACACTACCTCTCCCTCTCATTTTCTCCTCTTATAAAAAGACCAGTACAACCCCAACCACCACCACCACCGCAACCACCACCATCACCACCGCCACTACCTCCACCACCACCACCACCACCACCACCACTCCTGTTGACTATAGACCCCGCCACAAGGTCATTATCGCGATCTGTAAATTTTAAAAAGTTTTAAAATTATTAACAATAACAAATTATATTCAAACTTCTTTTGTAATTACCTCCTATATTGATTATTATCTAAAATTATGGCTTCTATTCCAATAAATGTATTTGATTTGATATGATTCTATTCTCTCTCACTTTCTCTCTACAATTTCATTCATTTTAAGAAATTGAAGATCGTAATCATTCGACATTTTATATCGGTCTACTGATACATATGGCAATAAGAACTTAACTAGGCGTTGTGGCGTGCGCCTGTAATCCAGCTAACAGTGGAAGTTACAAACTGATTCAGCCGAGGACGCAGGTTCGAAACTGAGTCACGTCTTTCGGATGGTGACGTTAAAGGTCGGTCCCTAGACGTAAATAATCATATCTGATTGATACACGTCTGTAAAACCCAATCACACACACTATGGCAATAAGATATTTTCCCCATTAAAATGATAACTTCCAAACGAGCGAAGAATGATTATAAAGGCTGTTTACATAATAGTGACGTAAACGCAGTGTCATGAATAGTGCGGAAAAGATAGTGTTTTGTGAAGTTCGCGTCATCTTTCACAATTTTGTAAACAACGGACTCACACAAGGGACCATTATATTTCACCGATCAATCTTAGTCACTTCCCTAAGCAAATGGCAGTGTGAGTGAAATCAATAGCAACAATTTTGTACCAGCATTAGTTCACAGTGTCCTGGCTTCTAAGCATTGATTTGTGTAACTTTATATTGCCCTTCTCCAAAAAGTTAGGTTGGATACTCACGTTTTTTGTGTTCAAATACCCATCGGCATGTTATTTTACGTCGAATGATATTAATAGCTACATGTACAAGAGTTAAATAATTCATTCTTTGAATCTATTTTGTAGAAGTCATGCGTGATAATTTAGTTCGTGTGTGTTCTGTATTTCTTTTGTAAACACTTTCCTTCTTGATGTACGGAAACTGTTTCATCCTAGATTATAGATAGGAACTTAATGATTGTATACAAGTATCGCTTTGTAAAATTCCTTTATCATGCTTCTCTTATAGCATGTTTTGAAGTTTACCTTTATCATACTTCACCCACTCGTCTATCATTAAATTACCTATCTTTTTTTTTCCTCTACATCTCCTGTTTTCTATATCTCCTTCATTATCACGTACAGTAAGTTTGGTTGTCTCTCTCTCTTTTCAAATTGCCATCAAAGCCCTCTCTTCTACGGCTATAATTTGCTTTATTTTGAAGTCATTTTTCCTTCTAGTGTTCTACTTTTAGAAACACGTTATTGTGGGTTTTCATGAGGAATTTGACAGCATAATTATGGGTGTTTATCGATAGGGGGATATCAATCCCCAAGAGCCGAGACCAAGAGTAGACGTCACGTCTGCGATCGACATTATTCTTACATACACCTGTAATACGCGCACCCGGCTCCACCATCAGGATGACGGCTCTATATATATATTATATTTATATATTTATGTTATATTTTTGTTTGTCCTTTGTCTTTTGATGGTTTTGTGTTTTTATCAGATTGTGGAAATAAACTTGAATTGAATTGAATTGAATATAATAAAGCTCATCATCAAAAATGCTCTCGGAGAATTAAAGCATGGACCTACTATGATTAAAGACAAGTTCGCATAATTTCTGTGTGGGCCAACGAGTTTCGCTGCTTGCGAGATTTGTTTAAAGCAATAACTGGTAATATCACCAAGTCTGGTTTAAGCGAAATACGACGCACATCGACACAAACGAGAGCATTATAGCTTTCATGCTCATAAGAACATAATGTGTGGTTTTATATGGAGCAACGGAATGTTATGGCTCTATAAATGACAACCCCAATGATGTTGAATTTGTATGGATTCATACCCTCTTTTACATGTCATTATAGTGTAGATAAATCATTCGCTTAAATCAGGCGAAAAACGTTCGGACATTAACACCCGAGTAAGTCCTTCACAATAAGAAAAAAAAAGATGTACAATACATGACCCATATCCTTGAATACATCTACTTTTAAGGTAGTATCAAAATCTGAAAAGGCAAGAAGAGACAGGGAAAGAGAGAGAGAGAGAGAGAGAGAAAGAAAGAAGTGGAGTGGGTAATAGAGATATATTATGAAGCGAGATGTTAAAGATATAATTATCAAAGTGAGAACTTAAAACAAAAAAATGTGTTAGAAATAATATGTCAAGCATGCCGAGTTTATATACTTGTTCTTCAGGTGTAAGAACAACAGCACACAACATGTGCGTTAATTTGAAAGTGATTTATCCGTTTTCTTACCATACATGTACATAAATGCATGAGTTATGGCTTGTATTGAATTTGCGATTCGTTATTGTAAACACAATTACAGTTATTTATTATGCCAATATTGAAAACTAAATCGAATTCAGAAATAGATAAATTGTCCAATTGTGGCTTGACTATTATTTATAGCAACCGCCGCTCAGGGAAATAATAGTTTTATGTCAAACGATTCGGTTCGGGAAACAAAATATAAGTGAAGTGAATAAGAAAAGACCATTGTCATTTTGTTATTATTGACCTTGAAAAACCTTTTCCATTTGTGATAAATGTGTGAAGTAGTGGTTGCACATCGTGAGAATTGAACACCCATGAAAAGGAATATCTGACGTAGGTATTTATTTTCTATTGTGTGTATATACATGTACGCCCATATTTTTATGGCTAATACTTTCTTCGTCTTTATTTTGTTTTGAGCAAAATAGGATGACGATGCTAAAATCAGAATTTTGGAGGATGAAAGTTTATTCAGATATTGTTTTTGTATTGAAGGGAAAAAAATATATTGAAAATAAGAAAGCCTAGATAAACACTTCAAGGTAGGTTTATGAGCTCACTTTTGGACTAGAAACGGCATTTTCAGATACGAGGGGCTTTTAGTAGATGCCTATACATGGCCAATCCGTTTTTAAATAGTGTTTCAAAACATTTTTGACTTCGATATGATCTAGACGCTCTACAAAAGCACCTTGCTAAAAGGAAACAGCTTTTATTTAATCACTGTTATTGCCTTTTCTGTATACGGCATTCCCCCTTTTCAAGGCCTGCGCTGCGCCCACCGACACAAAACGTTTCCTTAAGTTTGGGTATTTTCGTTGATTATAATAAATTATAACATTTATTTAAGGGCAGTTACTATGGTTTTTGCCCTGGTTTACCAATCCTTGTAGAAATATTGCTTTTCTCTTACCCATGCATGACAATAAACCAAACAAACCATTCGTTTGAGGTGAAAACAAAGCATTCGACATGGTGGTATGGTTATTATGGCACTGAAATAATTTTTCAAAGTCTTATTTGTGGTGTTTTATAAATGATAATTCATGCTTCATGTTCGGTCGATTTCACTACTATTCTGTGTCCGGTTGGTGTTGTTTGCTCTGAATTAGAATCATTCATTCGAATCTTCGTTGGTTAGTTTGTTCATGCTTCATGACATTTCTGCTGACATGTTTTCTTCTTTTTTCATTTTTCCCCGTTTAAATTAAACACATGCTAGATTACTGGAAATAAATTACTGTCCAATTTTCACTTCAGAAACGAAGCAATATATTGTGTACGGATGCACCTTGCATGCCAATAGACTGGCTTGCATCATATCAAGGAGCTTAGACTCTGTGATCAGATCGAGGTCTTGTGATCTAGTGGATTTTGTCTCCTTAAAGGGCAAGTCCACTCCGAAAATAACTTACTTTCAATAGAAGCAGAAAAATCAGACAAACCAATCAAAAAAGGTTTGAGCAAAATCGGATAACTAATAAGAAAGTTATGCATTTTTTTAAAAGTATGTAAAACTATGGAACAATGAGAATCACAACACAAATTGCCATTATGGTTATCATTTTGTGACGTCATGTCCTCTCTATTTATCAATTGCTTTATATAGTTTAATCCCATTAATTTTCCTTTCTATCACCCAAAACTTGATTTCCCCATGCCTTTGCCCAGGTTATATGATTTGTATCACAATTTTTTTATGAACTTTGAAGAATTGATACCATTTTCTGAATATTGTATATTCATAATTATTGATTATTATATAAATAGTTTATCAAAATTCACATTTTTCATGATTTAACCGAAACAAAATTACTCTATATTAGTGCATCCACACAAAAACATATTTCTATCAATCTAACTTGGATGCTGGTGTGAAGAAATAAGATTCTTATGGAGAAAATAGGAAATTTATATTATCAATATAAAGAAAATAATTAGTGGATAGTGAGGACATGACGTCACAGACTCATGAGTGAGTTGCCAATTTGTCTTGTGATTTTCAAAGTTTTTCATGTCATTAAAAAATTCATAACTTTCCTATTAGTTATCCGATTTTGCTCAAACTGTTTTGATCGGTTTGTCTGATTTTTCTGCTTCTATTGAAAGTAAGTTTTTTTGGAGTGGACTTGGCCTTTAACATGTTATCCTTTGGTACATAAGACGATTATCTATCTACCTTGTACCTTGCCACTCGTATACAAAAGGGAAATTGAAACCTTGCAAGAATTCCAGTGGCGTATCCAGAATGTGATAAGGAAAGGGGCAGAATTCCCCTCAAATTGACGGGAAGGGGGCTGTGGGCGGAACCCTCACCAGATTCGAGGGTAGGTGAAAGTACGAGGGTAACCCCGCATCGTAGATCTACCCTATTTTTTTCCTTAGACTTCAAACAGGGGGGCGTACACTCCCCCACCATATGCTGGATACGCCACAAGATATGAAAGCTATTGTGAGTAACTTTGCCGGTGTCCTATATGCATGTGTAGGGTACGGGGAATCCACTACTGGGAGTGGAGATGGTGCACATACTGTGGGCATAGGAAACATGAATTTCATGACTAGGCTGACGCTCAATTAATAGCTATAGACGAATAAAGAGGATTATTGGTTTAAGAGACACACTGACTTCTGTAATCAGGTTACAAAAGACGATTAGTTCCGCATAACGCAGCATTGATCAAAGAAAGTGTGACATCGAGATCAAATAAGATGATTAATATTTAAAAACTCTTTATATGCGTATCACGGATGACGGAAAATGCATCTGTTTCGAGAATCATTGAGGAAAATATACTGCCCAATCATGGCGATTTTTTCTTAATATTTTTTTTTGTCCCAAGATCCTAAAGATGGGGAAATGTTAGTTTTGCGTTGTTTTTTTTTTACTGTGACTGTGCTATCGAGATATTAGTATACGATTCCAATTAAATAATTATTCAATAGCACAGCATAAATGTTAATGAGGAATTTAGCACAATCTTTCGTTTAATAAATGACCTAAAGGAGAAGACGGACTCAAATATATATATATTTTTTTTTGGGGTTGAGGCAGTCCTGGCTATATTGTTTTGTCATTCGATCATACACTACATACGCATCAAGATTGTCAGAAATCAACAAAGTTCTTGTTTCCTAAACTTCACTGAAAAGTGCCTATCCAGTGACGAAATTAATGCGGGCTGTCCTTGATTAGAGAGAAAGTCGACTCGACGTTTCATTAACCTGGACTGAACTTTGACCAAGAACTTTGGACCTCCGTTTAAACTTATGACCTCTGTTCACTTTGCAATGATAGTGGGCGCTGAGTACATGTACGTCACATAAGTTAGCAAGTAACTGAATTTACGTCATCCAAGATTTTATAAAGTGTGGTGAGTTGACCAGTTTTTTTATGGTCGTCATTTTGAAATCTATACATTTTCGTTCATCAGTGGAAATCGTTATCATTACACAATATTTAGCACTGGCGTAGCCAGATGAAGTGACAAGAGGCAATTACCCCACCCCATCCTTCTCCAACGCACCCTCTCAGCAATATTTTCGTTGGTTTAGTCAATACAGGCTCAAATTTGTCGGTTCGGTTAGCATTTATCAACACAATGGGAAAGTTCCAATGCTTGACGAAAACAAAACGAAAACAAATTCGAAAAAGTTGATTAATATTATTGTCACTATTAGTTTTTAAACGGAAGCTTGGAAAAACTTGGTTATACTAGGGCACCAATTTGATAGGAGGGCTGTAGTATCTTTAATCGAAAAATAGGCTCTTCAGTTTCTATAGTTTTTCGAGAGAAAGAAGTGAGCGACCACATATAAGACACCCATTCGCGGTGATAGCCATATATATTATGTATCCATTTATAGCGTTATGATATAATTTCATCGTTGAAAGTCTATCAGATAAGATACTGAAAACTTAATCAAAGTGAAGGATACCCTGATAGTAACAGTTTCAAAATTTAAGGGGTCCCGCAGCCCCCTAACCATGGCACCATGCACTCCCACAACCTCACACACCCTTGGACTACGAGACCTTTTAAAGTTTAAAAATCTGGATACAGTCAGGTTGTTTGTTCCCATGTACAGTGCACATAAAGATTGAGTTTCATTAATGTCTGATAAACGTTTGCCATGTTTACGATATTTTACCGACATCCTTGTGTCAAATCTATCAGGAGATTTACCAAATGCATCGTATTGAAAGGACTTAATACAACAGGTCGCAATTAAATCATTCACAATGAGCTACTATCCTTTGTTGTAACGGGTGACCTACTTTACTCTATCATTCTCTGTGGTATCCATTCTCAAGAGGCATTGAAAAGTGGAGCACCACCAGACTCAATAGTGAGGCACCACCAGACTCAGTTTTTCTGATGTCAAAAATCTTCATGTCCCTTGAGTCCCTCTTATAATAATTTATAATGTGATATTTTGTATTAGTTTTAAATATAATTGCATTTTTGTCATGTATCTATACAGTTTTACATGTTTCCAGAGCTCTTTGGTAGACCAACTTTTAATTACTGACCAGATCACCCTGGATAAAAATGCGAATGAAATAAATAAATTGTTACATTTATTTCTGACATGAAGCGGAATCTTTGGCAAAGTTTGGCAATTCTACGCACAAAGGAGGAAATGTAAATGACATGGCGTTGACTGTGAAACGTGAGTTGTGGATTGAGCACCATATAAAAAAGATATGATACTACATTGGGTAAAAGGAGAGATTATTGGTAAAACTGGTGAAAGTTGCTGGCCCCGAAAATAAAAGGGAGATTCTTTCTGCAGGTGAAGTCTCGAGTTACCAGCCAACAAAAGAAGCGAATACTTGAAAATTTGTGTGAGTTCAGGAGTTTGAGGGAAAACAGAAAACTCGACTCTTTTGTTAGGTGTTGATCAAGAACCCTTCGAGTGGGTTTTAAAACATGGTGTACACAGAAGAGGTCAGGTCAGTGATTCGTGTAAGTAGACTACTATAGATTCAAAAGTATATCGTCAAGATATAAAGAGATTCAAAGAAGGAGTGAAAGAGTTTTGGTTCTAGAGATAGCTCTTGTGAAGGAATGTTTTATGTTTTCGTTAGCACCGGTTGTATGCACACATTATCTTTTGTCCGACAACAGTCAAAGCATTACCTTGTTTCGTTAATGTGCAATGATCTTGGGGGGGGGGAGATATTCCACTACCATATAGTTTTTAACATGTCCAAGTTGGCTAAGAAGTTTCTGTCATCATAGAGCAACAAGGCGAACTGTGCAAAGGCTGACTGCTCAGTGGATAGCTAATCACAAGGTACGTTTAGCTGAAAAAAGTATATGTGATTGTTTTTCTGTAACCGATTAAAGTTCAAATTTGTCCTGCTGATATGCAAAAGCTCTAATATTATGTTTAGCCTTGTATTTGATAAGCTGAGGAATATGATTTAATTCAAGCGCTCATTTAAACATTAGGCCCTTAAAAGATCATTTATCATAGTGATTATGAAGATGTTGAACACATGATGTACATGTACGAGTACCGCGGTCATCCTATTCAAATCAGTCACATCAGACATTTGTTATCATTATGTTTGAAGTGACAGCATGCTTTCCAAACCCATTGTCCATCATCAGGAAGACGCTTTCATTAACCCGATTAATGACATCTATTTTTTTAACAATGAAAGTCATCGCTAACTAATCAGCAAAAGACATATTCTGTGTCGGGATATTCCAAATTAAAATATGTACACTGTCTTAGTGAAATCCACTCTGTTACTGTTAGGCGTCAAGATGGATCGCTTTGTTTGGAGTTGAATCCACTCCAAATCATAATGGAATAAGAGTGGATACCACCTTATGGCGTGAATTTCTACTCCTATATAAACTAGAGAGATAGTTCTTCATGTTACAATTATTAAGCGCTAGAAATCAGCGAAATTACTTGATCTCTGCTCAACGCCTAATCCATAACAATTCTAACAAAATGCCATCTTCGTTAGATACCCATTAACAAAGTTACATATCACGAAGGCCACTCCTTCGTACATATATCAATATAATCTGCTGTGTGCATTTACCTGGACATTTGCAAACGGATTGGGGGAAATGAAATTTGTATCCCACTATCCATTGGTTGGATATTGAGGATTGAGTGTAATTGGCAATATAAGTCATAAGAGCGAGAGGATTACTTTCATTATTCCTATTCAAATTAAGAAGGTCATCACATCCCTAAATATTTGTCATCAAACATGTTAGTGTTCTTCCAATTATATCGTCGGTTAACCTCTCGCTTCCTATATCATGACATGTTTAGGCAGGATCGAATGTATGAGATTCAATTAAACACCTATATTTCAACGTTTAAATAATAGACCATTTATATATCATTGCTATATATCAATGTTTGAATAATAGACCATTAATAATACCATTGCTTGAACATATTTGGCATGGATGATAGTCTGTTATATATACTACATGTATTACTATATCATTTAACAAATATTCTAAACATAAACAAATATATGTTTTTAAAAAGTGCCATACCATGATCTGTTTCATTTTTTAGATTGAACAGAGATTACATGATCATTTGTTGACCACCAATTTAACATTTTGAGAATTTTAAAGTAAATTGCGTCTGAATTTATAAAATGTTACCAATGTAGGCCTATTTTTATTTATGACTTTACGTTTGTCCCAACGTATTCGCGTCTGGGCTTCTCAATCTATTAATTTGCTTGTGGTTAAACACAAATTCGTTTAATTGCAAATGGTGATTAATTGCCCCGTCTGAGATTAATATAATACAACCATAGCAAATTGCCCTTTATCAATTCATCGTGATTTACGATGTTACACAACTAGTTGAACATGGATAATATTTTATTTGAGGTTGATAGATGATGGTGGTTGGATGGTTGGGTTTGGATGAGGACAATTCACATGTTTTATTATTTTTTTACTTATTGTTATTCTCTTTCTTTTTTAGCAGGGGTGTATTCCAATATTATTAGGAAAAAGGGAGCGGAATTTTCTAGACGGGGGAAGGGCAAGAGTTATCCGGGAAATCTTCATGCCTTAAACCCATATCAATTAACATTGATGTTGTACCACTTTCCTTTAAATGGGGGGGGAGGCTAGTTTCACCCTGTGCTGGATACTCCACTCGTTTTTGTTTGGCTGCTTTAGGAAGCATACATGCGGGAGCAGTTATATTTCAAGGGTCATTAATTTTCGGTATGCGTCAACAATATCCTTGCATGTTATGATATTACCAAATGTTTCGTTATTCGGCCAACATGATCCGAATGAATGCAGACGAAGGAATCATAAGATTGATCGATGCTGTTGTTATTGATTTCATGCTTTCGAGAGAGTACTTACAATTGATCTATATCGTGACTTAAAGAGAAGGTTGAGTTCTGGGAAGAGGCGAAAAATAATTAGTGAGCGTTATCATTGTTACTATGCAAGTGTAGAAGAACATCAAATAAAAAATGTTCCCTGAAAAGCATGGCTCTTCAAATGCCTTAATATTCTAAATATGGCATGTAACAGCATAAAAGTCGGGACTGATTTTTATGCCACATGTTTGTGTAGTCCCATATACATCTTCCTGTGTACAGTGCTTGTAACTTTACCAAGACTTACCAAGACTGGGCCAAATTTCTTATCATTATGATGATTCCAGAACCTTGCAGTACACACCAATACTTATATGCTAGATGATCAACCTTTTCTGATCGATTCCACACCGTTTCTTTCACAATGCAATCGCATGACCAGAACTCAACTTTATCTTTAACGACGTCCTTTAGTCAACGATGGCTGGAATCATATTTTCCGCTCCAGAAGACATTAAGAACCACTTGTCACGTCAAGGCTCATTATGACGCTTTTTGATAGCGAAAATGGCCCAGTTTCCTAGCGAGTCCAAGGTAATAAACTTGCTAAAATGGAATATTACGGACACAAAGTGAATAAAAACACCTAAAAGTGGAATAACTGGCCCGTGGAGAAGTAGGAATTGTTACTTTTCTCTTGTTTGTGTGTGATTTATTTTATGCAACAGAGCGTGTGATTGGTGGACAAACAATTTCTTGAAACGAAGGGCAGTATCTCTCTTGGGGGTGGATTTCATAAATAAATTAATATATTGAGTTATGGTATTGGTTATGATGACCAGAAATTAATAACAAATATTAAATGGTGTACTTTGTTGTTTACCATTCGTGGTTGATTTCTGTTTATTAGAATTCTGATAATGGCTCAAAAGATAATATTAGCATTTAGCAAACGCCTAACCTTGATTCTATACCAAATATTTATCGTTATTTACCATCACCAACAGCCTCTCAACAACCGCAGATATTGTTTTGGTGGCCAACGGCATTGGCGTCACAATGAAAATAATACGAGTACTCACTTTGCCTCACCACGCCCAAAACACAATAGTAAACTCGCTGCCGTGCACACAATAACGTAACTTGAACTATTCATTAATGTCGTTCTTATCATTATTCCTGTCAGAACCATTGCCAAATAACATCACGGCCTCAACTACCATTGTCTATAATCACCAAAATGTTTTATATTACATAGTTTGCGTTGTATTACCATCACCAACTATATGGTGAAGATTTTTAAATTACGACTTCTTCGTAAGAAACTAACATTGCATTTTATCATCTTATTTGAATAAGTTATAATGTGTTAGGTGACAGGATGTCGGGTACATCTTAACTAACAGTAACAACACATAGCACCAGCAGCAAAAGCAACAACAGTTTCACCAAACCATTTATATCTCTACCTGAATCCAATACAGTCGCGTGAGAAATCCGATCGAAAATAAAATATTAAATTCGATGTTTACCTCATTATGTGGTTGTATGTAAACTGGTATTTTACACCAATTGTTCTTACATTTTTCTTTTTTAATCAAATCAGTGCTTCACTTTAAACGAAATAGAAGTCAATATTGAGAGTACAGTGGATATGGTATTGGCGTCCATTATATTGGTGTCGGCTGTAATGGGGTTTCTTAAAGAAACGTAATAACGTTCATTTTTATGACAATTTCAAATAAACGTTTGCTGTTTTGTAACCCTACTCGGTCATCTTTGCTATATTGCGGCATTGATTGCTCCTCGCAATGTAATGGCATAAAGAGATAAAGATACAATCATACAAACTATTTCCCAATGCAATCATATTCATGATTTGATTTGTTCGTACACTGTGAACGATAAAAACCAGCGGCGGCGTCAAGGGAAAAGGGCGAGTCGACGATAGCCCCTAAGATTTTAGAAACATACCAAACAAAACTGACCCTTTTTGCTGTCGGAGATTTAGGTAAAAATGGCGCTTCGAAAATATTAGATACTTTTTTGTTGTGTATTGTCTGAGATTTTTTTTTAGAACTGTGCCCCTTAAAACAATTGCACTGCTCCTGGATAAAACACGAAATAAAGGAGCAGATAATTTCACATTTCACCTCGGAAAATAAATGATAGTGCAATAAGAATATTTGGTCTAAGGTTTTCAAATGATTTTTTTTTTCATTTTTGTTTCCTTCTTAATCTTTTATTGGAATATTCGTGTGAATGAATAGGGGTGGGTCAAATGTTCCCCAGGGTGGTTTTCTGTATCCAAATAACACCAAATAATGGTCTTGCTTGGATGTGTGAAATAACTCCCCCAAACAATAGGCTACCTTTCATCTGCTCCAACTAAAGTGACTACCGTGTCTGCAAATATTGCGATATGATATTTGACAACTTCATTCTGACACGATTTAGTCCCATGTGGATCCCACAGGGGATTGGTATATTGGCGAATGGAAGTATAATCCCGACCTGGCTTCGCCAAGTTAACACTGCTTTCGATTAGAGTTTCCAATTCCTGTCCCCCAATAAGTTTGATCATCCTTGTACAAAGTGTCCGTCATCAATACTTAAACATCGTCCAATGCGAATGCGCCCTGATGCTTTTAAATCACGCTCTTGAACTTTGATGAAATCACATCTGCTCTTTAAGCCTTCCTCGACCTTTAATAGTCGTTATTGACCTAGGATGTGAGAGTATGTAGGTGGAGGACAAAATAGGTTGTTTAAAGGTCACCAGTTTGGAGTGCCAAGTGTCGATTCTCTCGGGACTGTGGTAAAGAAAGAAACGTTTTGAGCTATTTTCATTATATGTTTATCTAAAAGTGCATGTGGCATTGATTATTTATAGAATGTATGAAATCAAAGGTAAATACTGATTCATTTCATTCATAATTATTATCAAAATGTACTTCCGGTGCTGAGGACATTGACTCGAAAAGAAACAGAAGAGCCCCCGCCCCCATCTCTCTCTTCATCTCTCTCCATCTACTCCCCACACTCATCACAATGTGCGTTTTGTTTTCAGAGACTGTATTAATCGAGCCATATTTAAACCATGGCTAATCCATGTAGGCCTACCTATCATATTAATTTCATTTCTGTCATTACGTTCTAGCAAAACGAATGATTGCATTAAACAAAGGTCACCCTTTTCCCTGACAAGCGAGTCGCGTATCAAATAATAAGGCTTTCATGGATATTGTCCTTTAAATGAAACATAGATAGAGACGTCCTCATATATATATATATATATATATATATATACAAGTTTCATTAACAATACAATAATATTCCCACATCGATGAAGAGTTAAGCTGAAAATTAGCCCTCATTAATATGAAATACAACTATAATCTATAAAGTGACACACAAATAGTGACGTCCTCATAGACCAGTTTTACAATGTAGTTAACAAAACAATAATATTCCCAATCGGTGTAAAGTTAAGCTGAAAATTAGCCCTCAATAATATGAAATTCAACTATAATCTTTGAAATGACACAGTAATAGCGACGTCCTCATGGACCAGTTTTGGGATGTTGGATTAACAAAGACGATTGAATCCCAAATCGATGTAAAATTAAGCCGATAATTAGCTCTCCTGAGTAGCATGTTCCAAGGGGAGTAATTTTGTTGGACGCCAGTTTAAGCTAATTGCTACAAGCTACATGTATTTACTGTCAATGACATCTTCTTAAAGGTATATTGTCGTCTTGAAGTGGAAGTGGAAGTGTAACATACATGTAGTACAACATACGTCAAAGAAGGGAAACAGAATCTCTTGAAAAACGAATGAAACAAATTAATGAAGAAATCTCAAACTTAATCATAATCATATTATTGTTTTGTAAGCGTCTTTTTATGAAATTAAATGTTCTTCAGGTGTTTTTTCCAACTCTTTAACTTAGCCGGTTCCTTGAAGCACCGCCAGAGAGCAAGGGTCTTGAAATAATCGAAAAGGTATAGAGGCATGTCGTGTAAGAGAACGATCCAACCTTTGAAGATCTCCTACAAATAAAAGCATCCAACTGAAAGAAATGCAGGTCATTGATTATGTACTTCGATACTCGTGGGTAAACTGCTTTTTGAGAATGTTGTCTCGCGGCATCACTTTCATTGGATGTACTAATAGAATCTTCAGGAGCTAACCCTATTTGTTCAGAGCTACTTATGATCATAAAAGTTTTGATTAAAAAGATTATGAAATCTACTAATAGAGTCGTTGATATCAGTCAATCCTAGAGCAGCTATAAATGAATATTCAAATTTCGAGTGGAAAGTTGCCGAATCTACTCATACAGTCATTAAGATTTAATCTCTGGTATTCTTAGCTATGTATGGTCATACAAGTTTTGATTATAAGTAGCTGAATGTACTGATAGAATCTTTAGGAGTTAATCTCACTTTATTCATAGCAATTAATAATTATAAAAGTTTGAGCGAAAAGTTTCTGAATGTACTGATAGAATCTTTAGGAGTTAATCTCACTTTATTCTTAGCAATTAATAATTATAAAAGTTTTGAGCTAAAAGTTTCTGAATGTACTAAGCGAGTCTTTAGGAGTTAATCTCATTTAATCTTAGCTATATAACTGATCATAAACGTTTTAAAGTGAACAATGATTGAATATTCACATTGTTCACGTAAGGTATCGTAAGGTTCACGAAATATATCACACGAGAATCTCTTCTTATAAAAGACAAATTAAAACTGCTTCATTGATGGAGTGGATTTTCATTTAGACTCTGGAAAACGGCGGCTCTTTCATCGCAGATGTAATGACACGTACGTCAGTTCTCTTGCAACCTTTTTTTTTAATGGTATGTCGTCGTTACGCATAATTTAACATTGATTTGAATGAGATGTTTTATTGATGGAATGTAGTCCCTTATATTGGAATGACAAGCCGTGACCAACACCAGTCTCTTCTGTCTTCTTCATAGGATTCGGCTGAAGGTCTCACGTGTTTAGTCGTTGTTAATATCACATGCACAAGATGCTATACAGAGAAAACCAAGTGGAAGACACTGAAAGACAAAGACAGGATGTAATTCAAATTTATTTCAAAAATATTTTGAAGTAGTGTGGAAATGATGACTTCATCAAATTTAGTTCCTATGTGACGTCAGGAAGCTGTAATGCAAATGGAGGGGACAACTTCGAAACGGCAATTTATTCAAAGGTTACTACGTATGGTGGTATGCTTTACTTTAAAAGATTACGAAATATTTTTTTTTTTTTACAGGAGGCATAATTATATTCATTTGATACTTTAAAAGGACACCTTGTATTAGCGTATTAGAGGTAATACTTTTGAATTTGGAAAAAGCATGTTCTAATATTTTAATGATGACCTCTTTGATATGGGGCTAATTAAGTAAGGATTGCTTTACTGTAGTGGAGAGATGGGTTTTGGAGTATTGGACCGTGATATAAACCTAATATGCGCACAAAATGTCAGTGGCGCTTCATCAGCAAAATTGTTGAGCAAGTCAGAAATTATCTGTTTGCTTTTCAATGAATTAGCACCCTACTATGCTAGGACATTCATGGCTGATTATCCCGTATTAAATACAGATTTGTTACTTAATTTAATCCATGAGATGAATGCACAGAGGATTACGGATGAAGGGATGGGGAAAGCCCCAGCAGGGTGCAAAATGTATAGACGTTTCCTCAAGACGGTAAGTCAATTTGCTGGATGTACTAATTCCATGCATTCAAGGAACATTTTGCGTGGAAAACTATTAGTTAGCTTTAGGTAAACAAAAATGATGATACACAGGTCATAAGAGCGATTTTTTTCTTCGCGCGCTATGTCTGCTAATATTGATACTCCTAGTGCTACTGTGAGAATGTTATACACTTTGTACACGAGATACCATTTGCTGACGTAGTGACGTAGTACTGCGTCAGTGACTGGCGCTATCTTTGACGCACCATGTGACAGTGACGCCGTACAAGACAGTAATGAATGCAGAATGAACAGTTCAAACCATGCGTTGCATTATTGGCGTATGGGATAACTGCCTTCACAGATTTGATTAGCGCAATCGAAATGACACCTCGTGTACAAATTACAACGGCCACTACATCATGACCAGTGCAAGAATACTTGTGAGTAACCTAGTATGGAATCAATTATTCAAATACAAAGTGATCGTGCTTCAGGGGAATCACATGTGATCTTCTTTGAAGAAAAAAAACCGTACTTGAATAAAATGAAACGGAAGCAAAATAATGCAGGGACGTTATTGGTCACACAGCGCAAGCGTACTCTAACGTGTTAATGAGTCAATTTTCCATGCTTTGTGCTTTTGTAACATGGTATCCTAAATCCTTGGGCATGATGCTGTGAGTGCACAAAGGAAGAACTTTCATGTGAGAATACTGACCTCGATGTAGCTTTGATATGACTGTGATTGTTGCTGCGTCCCCGGTTTGGGATAAAGTATAATTTACCATGAAAAAGAGATGAATCTCTTAGTTTGGCACATTTGGTCTTCCTGTGTTTACGGTATCATTAGACACTTTGTGGTCGAGATGTGTAGGATGTTTAACCCCTTCGTCACCACATGCCCGAAAATGGTTAAACTCATTTATTATATTTAATTTTTGTACATTATGGGAACATGAGACGATCTGCAGAATATGGCCAGTAAACTCATGGCTCATTTACAGCAATCAAGACTGTACAGTTTTATCCCTACACATTTGCGGATCCAGGATTTTGTATATAAATTAGGGGATTTACAGTTTAAAAAGTTTAAACAATGTACTTATTGTATTTTGAAAAGTTGCGACGAAAAAGGGCGACGCCCCCTTATCCGCCCATGCCCATATCCATAAGTTACTCAGCAAGTGTCATTCCCTACTTCATTGACAGTGATTCCGTAAATAGATGATTATGTGTAATATTTTAAGGAGCCATGACACCGACTTTTGTCATTGGAAATCCGTCTTTACTATTGCAATGCATTTCTAAACGATATAACGCCTTGTGAAGGCACACTGTACTTTGCGAACCAAGCTCGACCAAACCAACCTCATTACTGTTTTCATGTGCAGGTGATGACTCGGCACACAAAATTGTTGTTAATACAAACATATCCCTAGTCATGTTTAATTAACCGAATGCTTCAAGTACTTGAACTTTCTGTAAGTACAACTCTTTAATAGCTCCTGTGGTGTAAACGTGCTACAATTCTAGAGTCAACTTTTAAAGGACGACCACTCGGGTGGTGATCTTTGATGCGTAAGTAAATATGTATATAGAATTTAGCACGATAATAAATTACAATTTCATTGTGAATTTCATCAATATTTGATATCACAAAGGTCAATAATGACTTAACACTCGGTGTTTGATAAGAGAGGATCGATGTAGGGCATTGATGCCAAGTACCATTGGGACCCTATTGGATTGACATGTCAAATTGGTAAAAAGCAGTTCTATATTACTTGCTAGTGGGTAGTGCCATCGTTGTGTAATTGGAAGATGTGTGATATTAACGTTGCACTATGACCACAATCGAGTAGTGATCTGATTAAAGTCACATCTTTTCCCCAGCAGTGTATAAAATGTACGCTACTATATCACCCATTCGTTGCATGAACAGAGAAAAAAATCCTCTGACTTTTCTCTTCCTTAAAGGCATCGTTTAACAATTTTAAATCTGAGATGCATGGCCCTACGTGTTATCAGTGTCTGTGATATGGTGTAATATTGAAGCCCTAAAAAAATTGCGCTTCAAAATGATCATGAAGTGCCTCAAAATAGCAAAAATCTTTGAGTGACCGGTTTTACCATACTCATTTTCCCCAATTGACTGTAGTGTTATAAAAAACCGTTAGGAAAACGAAAAATGATTTCCAACCATAAATATCTTGATAAACTGACAGGCGATCGGCTTGTAAAAGTCATGGGATTCCTGACTAAAGGTTTATAATTATGATTGCAGCACAAGCTAAATCCAGGATTTTGTTTCAGAATCTGAGGCAATGTTACCGAGTCACTTTCATGTTCAATTACTATAGACAGCCTTGAATATACATTAGAGTACTGGTCATTATGAACAAAATCTCTGAAAGCGATTGGGAAAGGCTGAATATGTCATAAGTGAGATGTGGTGTATATCTAACATGAGGTTCTGGAATCATCAGCATGATAAGAAATCGATCCAGTCTTGCTGGAAGTCACATTCACTGCAAACGAATTATTGGACTACTCACAATGTTACATGAAAGTTTGGTCCAAACTTTTGTCAGTTATTTCTCGTCATATTTTTAATATGGGGGCATTTGAAGAGCAACCGTTTTCATGGGTATTCTTCCAAAACCAGCAGGAAAAAAAAAGAATGAGAAAGTTCACAAATTATTCCCACCTCTACCAGAACTCAACCTGTTCTTTAAATCTCTCTCAGCAGGAGTTCGATGACTTTCTCCTGATCACGTTGATTTTTAACACCTGATTACAGTCACAAAAAATATCGTTTTAACCAACTTTCGCAAACACAAAGTCGAGTACCCTTCCACGGCTATTAACCAAATCTGTTCATCCATTCTCTAGAATAAAAGATTCAAGCATGTGGAAAGAAAAGAGTCGTCGAGGGGAATGTTGTTGTAAAAATAAGGGTTTTATTGACGGATCGTTTTAATTTGGTGCATGAAAGTACAGAGGCCAAATCCTTGATTTGAGTTAAAAGTCATGCTCGCAGTTATTCATGATGTTTGTGTAATTATCGTTGGGTGATCCTCTTCTTAGTATATGATACACGGGTTATGCAATGTATTCCACTGACTTCATCTCGGCATCTCTAACCCCCTCTCTCTCTCTCTCTCTCTCTCTCTCTTTCTTTCTTTCTCTCACTCACCTCTCTCTCTCACTCTCTCTCACTTTCTCTCACTCACTTTTTTTCTCTCCTCTTTTTTCTTCGTTGTTTCCCCTTTTCGCTCTCCTCTTTCCTCTCTTTAGTACAGAATGTGTCTCTCCTCCCACTTCTCTCGCCCCACCCCACCCTATCTCTCTCTCTCTTCTTCTCTTTCTCTCTCTCTCTCTCTCTCTCTCTCTCTCTCTCTCTCTCTTTCCCCAACCCCCTCCTTTTCCACCCCCTCTCTCTCTCTCTCTTTCGCTCAATATCTTCTTCTTTTGATTGTTTTTTTTTCTTCCTCATTTTAAAATTCTTTATAACTTGCTGTTGTAATAGAAGAATTCAGATTGGATTTCTTCTCTATGCATCTATGCTTGTGACTGTTCTGCCGTATATGTTCCCATATCTCTGTAATTATGTCGCTCATTGGTGCGTTGTATCTCTCTCTCTCTCTCCCCCTCCTTTCTATTTTATCATTCATCTCCCTATTGTTCAACTCCATGACAAATAGGGAACGATAATGAGATACTACTTGCTTGGAGAGTGTACAACATCCCGCAGAGATTTGATTCACATATTTGACAATTATTTAGGGATTAGTTTAATCCTGTTGAGTCTCACAAAGGGTTCATTTTATCAGAAACGAAAACATTCTTTAGAACTGATTGTACAATAACCAAACCAACTTCGTAAAACGGTGTCTGAACATAGCGATGATTTATCATTGATAATTTTACGATTATACGTGTGTACAAAAAATGGGTTTGTATCCTGTAATATCAATCCGTATAAGAAGAAAAAGACAGAATGGTTATTATTTTCAGCGAATAACGATATTTGAAGAAAAAAAGGTTAATTGAAATGCAAGGGACAGGGCAGATTTCATTGCTTAGAGTTTTATGCGTGTTTGTTTGCTTCCTTTTTCTTTCTTTTTTTAAGGGAATTTGAATTTGCATGGTTGGTTGGTTGATTGGTTTTATTTACGATAATAAAATATGAAATACCAACATAATAACACAAAAAGAAAAAAAACACTAGAATATATTACATTGACTATTCTAGAAAAAAATATCAAAATCAAAATAAGGATCGAGGGATCATCTGCTTCAGATCAACCGACATAGTTGATCTGTTCTTCCTCGGGGGAATGATATCATTGGGCAGGTCTTTTAATCACAACCTTTGTCTCCTTACCTATGAGGGACTTTGTATTCTCATTCTTATTTCTCATTTCTTTCATTTAATTCATTTAAAGCTTGTGCAGATATTTAGGGAAAAAATGAGAATATTCGGTATTTTGACATTCTATCTCCCTCGATTTGTCTAACACACATGAGGTTTGAAGTCATGTCTTCTAAATCATCGATCTAATTGCATTCCTTGCGCAAGCAATGTATATCTACCCCTTGGGGTAAATATGACACTAAAATATACCGATTTGGTGTCGTGTGTCATCTTTGAACACTTACAGTAAAACAGACGGGTGGGACTCCATGCTTTTCTACATGCAGCTCAAGTTTATCCGTAGTCCCACGAGGCAGGTGTGTTGTTGGTTTTGTGCAACATGACTCGGCGATGGTATTTCTTTGAAATAACCCGACATATTTGCCACTTTCCTATAGCCAGCGGCTCTCTCTCTCTCTCTCTCTCTCTCTCTGTCATCCTTTCATCCTCCTCTCTCTATCTCTCTCTCCCTTCTTATTGGTATGTGTAAGGGGCTACGTTATGTAGCTAAATGATCAAAGCGTTTTTATCATTACCCCGTCTAGTGGATTTATACTGGCGCAAAGTTGTTGCACCATGTAGATGCATCACTCCCTTATGTGAAACATTTTATATTTCTGGACTTGTATATAATTTATACACTACTATACTTTACGACTTTCACTTATTAAACCAGGCTTCAATTCCTCTCCTGGATATGGAGTGGCCATGTAGATTCCATTCCCAGTTTCCACTAGACCGCACAACACCTCTTCGTACATTCATCGCAGCCAATTCACTGAGTCGGAGAATTCGACGTTGCACTTGGTGTTATAAGGCGACGCCTTTACATTTTTGCTTGTCGTTACCACGATCTAGGAAAAGAGAGGCAGATTGAATGTATGTACAACCGATCGTAAGCATAGAAGCACTGAACATGGTGTCAGGAGTGGGATTTAGAATTAACCGGATTAACCTGCGTACGGCGTCTCCTTTAACTCTGCATCATTGTCAATATTAAGCACATCTTGCATGCATTTAAAGATGTCTTTGGTCCTCTAGGGTATAAGCTCTTGTTGACTCTCATGTAATCCATTCTTAACATTCGATTAAGATTGATCTATGATACTACAGGACCCACTCAGTCTGCGCAATGGGTACCCTTGGGCTTTGCCTATTTGTTCAACCTAGATCTCGACTTGGTATTTTGTAGATGAATAATGTGATGTGACAAGGATTTACCATTCAGAGGGGTAGTGAGGTTCAGAAATAGAAATACAACGAATGTTTCCTTGGTAGTATCTTTTCTTTTTCACCTTTGGAGGTATTAAACCACATTCTGATTGAGCCCTTCGTATGTTCTCTCTGCCCCTCCCTCTCTCAAAACACACACACACACGCGAACTCACACACCCACCCCTACACACACTCTCTCTCTCTCTCCTTCCCTCTCTTTCTTACCTACATCATTCTCTCTGTACATTTGAATTACTATTTTCCTCTCTGTAGCTCTCTTCCTTGATGTAGCTATCGAATCCATTACCATAATTTTTTATCACGTTAATGAACCCCCCCCCCCAAAAAAGGGACGTTATTTCAAGATGATTTCCGCACACTTTCGCGAGTTTTTATATAATTATATGCATATGAAATGTGCCGTCATTAATTGAACAGTCGCTATATTTGACGCATAACGCGTGTCGTCCTCCTCCCCATCTCCAGCCCCTTTGAGTTATCACCAACACCGTCTCCGTAACCATGGCAACGCATCGCTTCCATTACCATCATTTATTCATCGATTCACAATGCATGTGCGATGAATATTATGATGATTACCCGATAAATGTTTCAGCTCTAGTGAATTTAAATCACTTTCCTGTTATATCCACGGGTTGTCTGATTTTCACTGTAAAGACCACATTATATTTACCTTATGAAATCTGAAACAGTTTACATTTGATGCCAGACAGGTGTAAATTAGAATCATGATGTTTTTCATGACTTATGTCAAAATTTAATAAATTTATTAAATGCGTATACCTTCTGCATAAGTCTTCAAGGACATAACTAAATTAGTATTCAGTTGTTAAAGGCAATCATTTCATAAAATCCTGGAGTACTTATCACCACAATTAAACAAATGGAATTCAAAAGCTAACCACATGAACGTCAATTCTGCCAATTGGACGCCATGTCACCTCCCCGACGTGACTTTACCTACCTTGGAATGTCTTTATCGCAGTGGTAGCAGGTCTATGGTAGATAGAGCTCCCGTCTTGATATACGATCCTTTCATTAGGTTGGTAACGAATATTGACTTTTTACTTGTAATTACTTTTCAACAAACACGAGAAGGGGAGGATCCTTGTGTATATCGTGTTTACGGATTCCAGTGTAAACACGGACGTATGTTTACTAGAACTTGAAAGATGTATGTATAAGACAGATAAATTTAACAGTTTTTGTTTAATTTTCGTTTATTTGACAGATTGCTGGTTGTTCATCGAGTGACCGACATTTTCTCGGGCAGCCTCAAAACTGAAAGGAAAGGGGACACACTGTCTGGAACGTTGATTTGCTGTTACAATCAAGATACATGTTAAGGTGAGTACAGATCAGAATTAATCTATAATTTTAACAATTAAAATTTGAGATATCTCAACAAATCATTTATTTATGAATGTTTCAGAGTTGTAGCAGAGTGATGTTCTATATATTTTGCATTTTATTTGAAAATCTTTGGTAATCTGCCCAAATCTGTGAATGCTGTGAATTGAATAAGGTACGAGGCTGTTCACCTAACAGCAATAGAGGTGTTTTTTCAGCTTGGATCTTTCGGCGCTACCAAGCCCAAGATAAGTGGCATAGCATAAGATCAGACATTCAGGGACCTGACGTCGGGGGATTGTTACTCGATGAATAAAATGAATGAAATTAACGAGTTCATCGATTAGGGGGAGGGTGTGAGAAGGGTCCAACCATATCATTTTCTCGTCCTTTCTCCCTCTCCCTTGCGTTTTCTTTCCTTTTTTCCCCATTCTTTTCCCTCATTTGTCATCATTCGACGAGGAATTATTCTACCATGACAAATACATTATTTTTGTATTTAGAGGTATCAATATGCAAAGAGGATTTTATGGTCATGATTAATCAAACTTTACTGGTTTTCTGCGAAACTATTTTCCATTCCGGAATGTTTCGAGGTCAAATCTCATCGGGCATGTTAATATCAATCAAACAATTTAAACTGGTTCTGAGAATACACATGAATGTATATTCTACTTTTAAAGGGTGAAATAGTTCAGATGTCTTTCTATTTTAGCTTTACATCATCAATTGTATTAGGGTATTTTAAGTTCTGTGTTTTTATATCATTCACCATGTATCTATTTACCTCATTTTATTATTCAGAAATTGGTGTGTATACTAAAACCGATGATATTTGCTATTTCACAATGTGTTTACTGCCTTGTATCGTCAATTTCACGCGAGGTTACTGTAGAAGTGGTTGTCTGGATTAGAAAAAGGGTTCTACTCATACCCTGATGAATGTGATTAAAAGAAAAATATAAGGATAACAACACCCTGTATCCCTTTAAATCAGATTAATGTCTGTTTGTATACCTTTTTCATTTCGGTCCTTCACCTTTCGTAAAAGTGACAACCATGCGTAGTTTTTTTCTTCTTCTTACTTTCATTGTATATTGTATTGATAATCTCTTACACCTTGACTTCGCACAAACAGAAATCCGATTGTATTGACATTTAGCTTTATAAATAGTGTACTCCAACCTTCTCTTGTCATGCTTGTGAAACAAAGTATCCGAAATTCTGGAAATTCTACTTTTCAAGGAATTTATTATGGGTTTTAAAAAAACGTCTACCTTCCTGTGTGCTTATCAATGGTGCATGAATGAATGTGTTTCGGTTGATCACGTGATCTGTCACTGTCCATGACCGAAAACGAGAGAGTAATTGGAAGTTAAAGGTTAAAATGATAGCTTTCATCCCATGCACTTTAGCAATGATTTAGTTTATTTTGCTCGGCGGTTTAAAGTTTGTTTGGTTTCACTTTCGATTGTCACCTCCTATTTATTTTGTCTGCCTACTTTTATCATCCTCCTTTTCTACTCATCCCTTTTATTCTCCTTTCTTCCTCCTCTTTCTCCTCCTCCTTTTTCTCTCCTCATCTTCCACTGCTTCCTCACAACACAACAGAAAAGGGAAAGTTCAAGGGAGACATTACATTTCTTTTGAGACATAATTCCATTCTACCGCCGTATTCTCGATTTTACCAGATAATAATGGCTGAGACTACTGAATATTAGTAGTAACGTGTGAATAAAAAATAGTTTGAATTACTATAACTATTAATTTTAAGAAATCTTATGTTTTTTGTTAGTCATTCAACTACTTGGAGTTATAAGAGTGTAATTTTATCAATTCCAGTTTTACTCTTTCACATGTGTTTTGAAATGACTCTTATTAAACCTCCCAATGAACTGTTCACGAACCTCTAAATTCATTCGGCGGTTAGCGGCAATTTAAATTTGCACCAAGTACAGTTTCGTGGTCATTACAATATCACACAATTTTGTAGTGTCACGTCCAGGTTACTTAATGCTAATTGAAATGAAGTCTGAATGTAAATAGAATTATGTAAACGAGTACTCAGCACTATTAGCACACCAAACATAATTAGTGTGGTATAGTCGTTACCTTATTAAATGGGTATCATATTTGACACTCTGCAGTCTGCATCGATGCGATGGGTGTGATGGGATAGACAGGATAAGTGATAGTGGAACGAAGGAGGAGGAGAAGATGATGGCTGATGGCGGCAACGACAATGGTGATGATGATGATGATGATGATAGAGAAGAAAGAAAAACAAGAAATTAAATTAAATTGATTTAAATTACAAGTAGTTTAGTTTAATTTAATTTCATCCAACTTGATTTATTTTAGATTGAAACTAAACCAAAATTTGTGAAATTAAACCACATTGAATTAGATAAAGTTAAGATACTGTTAGCCTTTAAATACATAGTACATGAAATTAAATTTAGTCAGCCTTCCGAGTTAAAATTCAGCTAATATTCATGCTTGTCTGAAATTTGCTTTCGGTAAGGCAGGGAGAGAGAAATCGAGAGGTTTTACAGCCTGGTACGGGTGATACCTGTATTCGATACTATTAGAGAAATAGACTGATGAGTTTGAGATGAGAGCCTTCATTTCCCTTCATATTACTCCATATAGCATATGAGATATAGATTGAAATTCCCTCAAATGGAATGCGCCAATCAGCTGGACATTCCTTCACAACTAGAAATGTTATGAAAGTACATTTAAATAGTGGCGTAGCGTGGGTCCAGTTAGGGGCACTCGCATTGGAGGGGGGGGGCACCGGTCTTATTAGGGAATGTAATGCGAGTCAACAATGTCACTGGTCAAGGAGGCGGTGCTGGAAGGGGCATATCGCCTTCGTATCTCTGCATTTCCATCTTCCTCTCTCTATGATTTTCTTTTCCCAAGCCTTTTTTATTTTATTTGTTTTTTTTTAATGAAATTCAATTAGCGGCCGCTACGTGCCCCATGCAGTAGCTACGCAATTGGTAACCTTCATTTCACTCTGCCACTGTCCTCCCTTCAAAAATCACATTCATTCACCGCTACCAGATGGGATATACGCTCACTGGGTTTGATCTAATCTCTCTCTCTCTCTCTCTCTCTCTCTTGCACATCAATCAAAATTACTGCACCATTCAAACTATGTATTTCGTTTGCTGCAATACTGTAAAGGTTTGTTTGCATAACTCGGGATGGCTGAGATAATGTAGGTCTGAGCTTTTCACTCCAGTAGATAAGTAATGAGCCATGTTTAGAACGTCTCGTAAAGAAATGCTCAAAGTATCACTTTCAGAAATAGGAAAGTTAATATAAAAACGAACAATATTGTCTTATTACCAATGATATTGGACTACATGAATATGTCAGCCAGATATACGGTGATTTCCAAAAGGAATTTATTTCAACTTTATCATTTTTAATGCCTGTTGCACATGAAATTCACACGAAGGGTCATTTCACAGGTCATTGATGGTTTTATCATCTCCTCTATAAACTCGAGCCTTTTGAGGCAATCAGCGCAAACGCTGGAAAAATGTTTACTGTCTTCATCTTACAAGCGCATTAACGCAACGCCAATCACTGACGCGGTCTACGTCAGGCAAACATGACGCCTCGTGTGCAGCGGGTATAAATAAAATGTCGCTGTCATAATGTGCCACCATTTAATGCTTTTGATAGGTCATGACTTACAGCTTAATGTGAAAAAGGTGCTAATGGAAAGCGTATATGAGAGGGAAGGTTGATTGGGGCCGCATGTGACTTTATTGACATCTGTGTACACAGATTCTGAATAATGAATAATATTTTTTTAAACCTGCTTTTGGCCCTCAAACTACCACGTCACTGTAACTGTATTCTTAATCAAGGCGAGATTATATACCCCGAGTTACTTAACGGTGTTGTCCGTGCACATATAGCTAATTTATAGAAGAAAATAATGTCGCTCTGAGTATAATATTAGCCTTGATTGAGAATACAATTAGTTACACTACCTAGAAGGAGGCTATAACACAGACAACCATGAGAGCTATTTTCTCTAAATCTAATTAATGTTTATTGGAGAGGTGTTTGTTACTGACTTCGTTTTCACGCAATACAAATAATCGTGTTTTATAAAGTTATAAAATTCAAACTGAATGTAGTATTCAATTTCATTTGTTTGTTTGTTCGCATCCCTATTTATTTACCCGGCAATAACCATTTAGCGCCCACGCTGTGTGTACGCTTAAGTGAAGGCATGGGAAAATTTGAAAAATGATTGTATTTATTGTAAAATATTTTGAATAGTAATAGCAATCCCTGTATGATACCATTAACAAAGAATGGATTTAGAAAGTCCATAGATACAAAGTTCATGGGGCCACATAATGAGATGGATGAGAGATTTCAAATGCGATGGATTGCACGCTCTTTAGATTTATTGTTATTTGTTTATAATTTAAAAGAATGTAGATATTCAACAAGAACAATGCTGTGCCTCGCAGCTGTACATGTAAGTGAATAATTTATAAAAACCTGTTTAAAATGTTGAATGGAGAAAATTAAGTTTTTTGATAACACAAAAGTGACGATTCCCACCGATACCGTATCACTAACTGGTTCTGGTTCTGGTGGGCTACTGCATAATACTCCTCAGCTGGGATGCAACATGCAGGCGCAGTCGACTGAGCAGAGTACTTAATTTCTAAAGTGGGCTCTAGCAATTATTTCGCCCATGTTGAGCTTTTGTAAGTTATCTTTGAAGGCTCCTAGGGTGGGGGCATTTCTAACATGAGTCGGAAGAGAGTTCCATTCGGGGAATGTCCTAGGATATAGGGAGTGTTTATAACAGTCCGTTACAGCAGATAACTTCTTGAATGATACTGAAGAGCGTATTTGTAGATGCCCCTACTCTAGATGATCTGTTTTGGTAGTGGTCAGTATCAATAGCAATTAAGTTGTGGATGGATTTGTAGAGGAAAGTCAACCTCTGGGCTGCTCTTCTGTACTCCAATGGTTCCCATTTCAGATAGGAGATCATCTCAGAGACGCTACTCCGGTGTTCATGACGGTTCAAGACGAATCTTGCAGCACGTCGTTGAACTCCTTCGAGTTGATTACTTCTGATAAGGGTCCCATACTGAGGCACAGTACTCAAGTCGTGGCCTGACGAGAGTTGTATATGAACCTACTTTTACTTTGGGAGAGCAGCTAAAAGCTAAAGAGGTTTCTCCGAAGTAATCCAAGCATCCGATTTGCCCTTGATGTGACGTTTTGGATGTGATTTGCCCAGCTGAGTTTACTGTCAAGTTCTACCCCCAAATATGTGTGCTTGAGTACGACTTCCAAAACGGAATCCCCCATTCGATACTGTGTTTCGATTATCTTCTTGTTGTGAGTAACATGCATTGCATAACATTTTGTTTTGTTGAGCATTCGGGAATATTCTCTTTCATTTGTACTTGCAATGACTATAGACACCTATCGTACTGTTTTCACTGATATAAGAGAAAGTTGAGAACTTTGGTATAACAAATAACAGAATGAGAATTTGTGAATACCTTTGCTATGTACTTGAAGATTTTGATCGAAATAGAATTAGAACCCTACCCAAAAAATGACGTTAAAAGAAAGGCCATTAAATGTTAAAAATTGTAAATATTCTATGTTATTTTCGTTTGTATACATATATTTGTAAGAGACTTTCTAATGTTTTGTCTAGATCCTACCCCATCACTGATATATCAATATTAGTGTTGACGGTCTGTGAGTATCAGATTTCGGGGTGCACAACCGGGTCCCTGTTTTAAATTCAATTGGCATACCTCAAGTACACAGCAACCCCCTTCTTGTAACCCATTTTTATTTTTTATTTTCTTGAATATTCCCCCTTCATCCCCATAAAAAGTACTTTCCCTTTAAATTGCATTACGAGTAACCCGTCAGGTGGATGGATGTATGCATATAAGACGCAGTTCCGAATCTCTCTCATCACTTCACATGACTTAGGAAAGGATCCAAATTAGATGATAGGGAAGGAGGATGGTAGGGGAGCACTTAGTTGAGTGATTATGCGACTTGCTTCTCATGGTATGCAATTTATACATGGCTACGACGAAAGAGGGGGTGATGGGGGAGTGGGCTTGGATTTTGTTCTAGCAGATATGGTAGTACAGTGTGACAAATAGTCTTTAAAACTCCATTAAAAATATATAGCAATGATTAAGCAAATCTATATGAAGTTAGACACATGATGGGGAGAGAGAGATGAAATTAGGAAAGAGAAAGAGAGAGAGGAAAAAAAAAATCTGATTTTAAAGGGTTTCAAAGGACAGTGTTGACAAACAACAAACATGTCAAAATAGAATGTGTGACGTGGTTCCAAGGAAATTAATAAGAAGCCATAGATACAACATAAAAAGGTCAATATATGACTACATTCAAACACAGCATACGTTTTACGTTACTAAACACATTGCAATCAATGCCAATCGGTAATGCTAAAACTTCCCCCTCCCGCAATAAAATATTATCCCGAATGCTCTTATGATCACTCGTCCTCTGCATAATTCATAATCTCTCATGAAGAGCTTGGCCTTAGGGTCATCTGTGACGTCATTCGAAGGCTATAACTCGGTATATAAGTTATCACTAGTAGATAATTTATTGGAACCTCCTTGTGCTTGATTACCTTCAAGCTGAAAAGTGTTTTCCTCAACAACCCGACAAATTCCCCCCCCCCCCTGAAGCCCCCCTCATATCAAAAATGTTTTTCGTTATTTATTATACAAAACTGTTTATTAAAAAAGACACGCTGCATTGAACGTCCGGGACTAATGTTAGTGATTAATATCGATGATTATTCTTAAATGTACCCCACCTAAAGGCAAATGGGGTTTCATGAAATTTATCGCTCTCCCATAGTGATTTATCTTAATTTACAATGTATATCTCATTCAGAAGCTCGTTTGAACGCTGTGGGTGAAAATGTTCTCTGATTTCTAGCGCCACATGTTACAACGAATGCTTTCTATGCATGTATGCTCTTAGAACATTTCCCTCTTAAAGGGACTTGGTAACATTGTTCAGATGAGAGAAAATGGTGCTAAGGTAGTGACTTCAATGCTAGATGTACAATTAAAGATAATCTGAAAGTTTGAGTGAAAACAGACCATTATTAACGATACAAATTGGGAAAAACTGATCTGATCGATTCCTTAATTCTCCCAACTATATTATTACAATTTAATTACATGTTAGGTGAATGTAAATCGTAACAAAGCTTTGAATTGGCTCTATATATCATTCCAGACATTTAAGTGTTGAAAGATTTTTAAAATCCTGTTTATGTCTTATTTTCATGGAAAAAACGGTTGGGAAAATTAAAAAATGGTTGTGAGAATTTACCGTTAGAAGGTGTTGACCAGTGACGCCTTCAAAGAAAACCATAAATATCTTTTTGATTTGAGAATTTTTTCAGGATTTTTTGCATGCTAGAGGGTTAGTACAGTAGAAAGAATAACAAAGAATAACATTTCATACAAAAATTACGCAGTTTTTTCATCAACCTTCAACAATGTTACCAAGTCACTTTAAAGATTGTAGTTTCTATGCAGTATGAAGCGTTCAGAATGTTCACCTCCGTTTGTGTAACTTTAAATAGTATCTGAGTATTGAAGGTTACTTTGCTCTTCGTACAATCGTATCTTTAGTATATTGTAAGAGCAAACTCATTTTCTCAGGTCTTTCAAGATAATCTTATCACTTAATGGTTCTTGGTAAGCAGTGCACTTTTAGGGTTTACCTCCCTAAAGATAAGACTCATTCTTACGTCTTTATTTCATCCAGAACTCTGAAGGTTAGAGGTGTTGCGAAGAAAGCAATTAATCAAACTGATACAACTAAAGTTCATGATTCCTCTATACTGTACAGTTCACTTGAATGTTCAGATCAAAGATTGTTTTTCCCCGACCTCTTTTCCGACATTATTCCCCCAAAAAGAAATATATATACAGTTATTTTCCCGTGACGATTTTCCAATAATTTCTATTCTCTAAGTGGAGGGGCCCCCCTGGACCCGATTTATGCTTTTATAAATTATCGCTTTCACTACATGGGTACGCGTTTTTATGTGTTCAAAAAAAGGTGCAGGTCGCTCGAAAGAAATGCGGAGTCTTTGTTTACATTTGTCATAAAGAGTTTTCGTTTGAATTTATTAGAGATATCTTAATTGATAAATCGATTGATCGATCCACCAATTGATTTCAGTGAGAGATTGCCTAAAACTTTGCATCTCTTTTCTTCCATTCCCACTATCATGTTTATTTGAAATTCGACACAAAGAAAGATTTGCTGTTGTTGGTAGAAAATGATGGATCGCATGCTTTGTGTTTCTGTATGTACACCGTGGAAACTGGAGTACATCATCTAAGCAGGTGAAATGTATAGACACTGTCTAAAATCATTTTGTATTATCATACTGGTGAGAAAAATGTTTCAGACAGTCATGACTCATTCATCATGATCATTGCCAATCATGTGATGATTGATGGGTAGAATATGACCCCCATGTGACCTTCATGTCACATGACAGCGTCTTGCAATCCCTACTCGTTCTTTCCGAGCAAATATCATGTCCCTTGACAATTGATTTTATTTCTCTGATAAGCAAAATGTATCAGAACGTTACTTTACAGGATTTTTTTTTATATTACTGTGTAAAATAATTGTAAACTTATGCACCTGTAGCTGAGCTAATTCAGTCCAGTGATGCTTGCTTTATACGACGCATATGCTACATGAAAACAGACGATATTGTAGGCATTGTGTGTCTGGAACCAATTTCACCACTTACTATATACTTAATATTTAGATAATATAGATTAAATTCAATTTTCCGCTTCAATCAGAAAAAAAGTAAATTTGCTCCTTGCCTTCTCTCCGTCTTTCTCTCACTGCTTCCTATCATGCTATTGATATCTAGGGTGTACATTTGTCCAACATGTTCCAGTAATATTTGCACAATCAAGCATTGTTGTCGCTCAACAAACGATAGATGAAATCACATTTGAGGACATAATTATGAAGAGTCTACATATATATTTGTACTGCGATAGGGGATGTGAAGCGACATTTATTTATAGGTGATGTTCATAAATTTAGTGCCGACGATATACGCTTTTCAAATAGCACCGACTATTATTTTTGTCCATAAACAGGATAGAAATTCTGCATCAATTTTTTACAAGACATTTTCTGTCTTTGAATTACAGGCAGTAAGACAATAAGCTGGTGAGACATTTCACAGTCGAGCTTTGGATTCAAAAGGCTTCTTCTTTTATTAAAACAATTCATAAATGGAAAGACCAGGGCATTGTAGCGAATAAGTAAGCTCGCCTTGATGAAGCAACCTGTGCATTGATATAGTCACACAATGGGACACACTTTAAATAAATTAATGAATAAATAATCGAATGATCAAAATAGGGAATAGGAATTTGAGGTTGGTGGAAATACAAAGGAAAAAGTTTTGCCGGCTCCCTATCCAGCAGAATAGATGCGCTAATGATTTTGATGTACTTCCAAAATTGAGGAATAGCAAGTTCGAGTATTAATTTACCCACCGGCAATTTTACGTTGAAATAAGTACCTAGCATGATGCCAACCATCATGACAAAACGGGACAAAATAAACTTGGAGACCCCCATCTTTCCTCAACACCCCCTTCCCCACCACCTCCTCCTCCTCCTGCCCACCCCCTCCCCTGTTCAAACCGGGAGCTTTTTGCTATATTACTCGATGTCGCTTTCAATAATAAAGTAATGTTCATTGTCGACGTTAACGAGAAAAAAGCTTTTGTGATACTAAGGCAGTGACATCCAATTTACTCTGTCAATTTGTTCTTTTATTGAATCGGCGCGAAAAGTTTGAGGTTAAATTGTATCGACAATCGTCTGTTTGTTAGCTTTGATTGATAATTTGCAGTGACATGTTATGTAGCAAAACAAAATGATCGTTTGGGTTGTAGCAAATGATTGTAATGGAGAGTAATATCACATCGTAGAATTAAGTGACGGTGATAACAAGACTCTAAATAAATGATAAATTATCCACGATGTACTGTATAATATGTAATTGTAGTTTTTCCAAATATCAGAAACCGCTCATTCTGCAAAGGGTAAGGGAGACACTTCAGGAAAAGTTGTTTTCATAGTGCCTTTTAGGTCTAAATTTGAAAGACGGCAAATAAACAAAATTATTGGGCATCTCTTTTTTTTTGCGTTTAGTGTAGTATACTGGCATATTGGGTTTTAACAAGGATATGTCACAGCGAGCCTTGGTTTTAAAAGGGCACGGGCCGGTTATATGTTGTGACTCCCTGAAATCCGAAACTGTCTACAGATCAACCCTCACTGCCCCCTGCCCCCTCCCGGCCCTTCTGCGCTTCTGCAGGAGGATGGGGGTGGTGAAGATGATGATAAATTGGACAAACATTAATCTGTGGAAAGAATGTAGTTGTATTTTGACACGTGTGAGGCTACTGAGGCAAAACGAATGTTTGGGCAAAACCCAATCATAATACCTATCCTGGATAGAGTGTATGGAATGTTTCTCTATTTGAATCTATTCTATACGTCAGACCCGGTGGGATTGTCAACATTCTCAATGGCCTCTCGTTCTAGTCATGTTTAGGTAACGGTTTAAATTGTTGCTTTAGCGAGCCCTTAATCCCTGGTGACTGTGTAATCCTTTTCGTTTCATGTAACAGAGGAATAGAAAAGGTTTTCATCAGTCTGTTTATATACACATCGCGCCATCCTGCCTGTGTGCATGCAATACAAAGTTTACTTTTCCTTGACAACTGTCTCGACTTAAATCAAATGTATATATTCCCAAGTGATTCACATAGAGCGCATAGTAAGCCAACCTGGCAAAGAGTTCCGTTCCTGCATCATTCTATCCAGCAAAGATGATTTGAATGCTGCTCTCCAGTGAAGTAGCCAAGAGAGAGGTAGGGGCGCATGGACCCCAAGTCATGTGCCCTTTAGGTGCCATTTAACTAACAAGTGAGAAAAATGCCCATAAATTAGATAGAATAGATTTATGATAATGTAATTCTCCCCTCTCTTTCTCTCTCTCTCTCTCTCTCTCTCTCTCTCTCTCTCACTTCCCCTAGCCTTTCCCACCTACCCTTCCCCCTCTCTCCCAATCTTTCTCTTTAATTCCTATTGAACTCATCCAAATCTGTGGCTAACATTTTGACGCATTGCGGCTTATAATAAGATACTCTTTTCGAAGGGTGTAGGATCATCTAATCCAAATCAGAATGTTGATCCCCGAGGCAACCCGGATCCAGCCGGCGGCAAGGGAGGGGGCCGAAAAGGGGGCCCACTTCGTGCGAAAATTTGAAAACCGTGCCGGCCGATTTTCCGCTCAGTGGGGGGTAGTAAGAGCAATTTTTTTTTTTTTTGCTTCCGAAAATTGAAAAGTGGAAAATCGTGCCGGTCGATTTTTCGCCCAGTGGGGGTAGTTTTTGCCTTCGAAAATTGAAAAACAAATTCACCACCACCCCTCGCCCTTGAGCGCCAGGGGAGGGGGCCCATCTTTTTTTTTCCCCAAAAAGGGTGTTTTTACACGTTTTTTTTCTAGGGAGGGCCCGGGCCCCCCGGGCCCCCTGATCCGCCACTGGCAACCCATACAGGCAACCATATACCTCGCCTTGATATTACCATTAATCTCGAGCGTCAATCTATCTGGCATCATGGAATTACCGGAAGAAAAAAAAATATCACGAAGAGTAGTAGAAGTGACAGCATAAATGAAACAGTCATGCGTTTAATTGTATTCATTGGTTTGATGGATTGCGACTTATGAGTGACTTTCGAAGCGTATTATAAGATCATCTTACCTTTAAATTAATGCGATAAGAGTAACAATTCCCCAACAACCCTTCCGATGATCTGAAAAGGGCCGTTTTTACCATTTTAAAAAGGCTGATGTTCCCGTACTTTTTTCTTCCATTATGGCGCAGCCCCTCGCCCCGCCCTGCCCCGATCCCGCTATATAACAGTGCCTGGTGCTATACATTGGTGACATAATACCTATCACACTCAGTGCTTTACAAAGTGTAGGAGAAAAATAGTATCACAAACACTTTAACTTTAAATAGCATGAGTTTGTGCCACTTTTTAATGACAATTCTTATTAATTTCTCATTTCAGATATGGTTGTTCTAATGAACATCGTCAGCGCCCCCTTTGGAAGACAATGACTGACTACTGAGGACATACTATATCTAACATTCTTCAGTGTGGTGGTTCACGAATGTAGCACGAAGCTAGATGGAATAAAGTCATCTCTATCAAATTTTGACAACATTCAATTATTGTTTTCGACGCCACATTTTTCGGAGAACCTGACAAATGTAAAAGGTCTCGCGGCAAAGACGCACTAATCATTCTAGCCTCGCTGCGGACTTTACGCGGATCATTAGTTCATGGTTGGCGTGTAGAGTTATATGATGCTTCGATTGTTCCTGGACGTTTCATGCTGATTAATCAAACGATTCAGTCGTGTCCTGCACATAACCATCGATCAACAACTATTATCGCATTGGTATTTCTCCGACGGATCATCGCGAAGATGGGGTATTAGGAGATTGGGCGACGTATGACGAGTATGTATGATCCTACTCAAGCCAAAATCTGCGAAAGGTAGTTACGGTCTGATGATTATCCTTTAGGGATTTCCAGAAAATTTGTCGCCGACTGCCTCCTGATGAATTAGAGTTTTGTTTGGATTATGTTCTGTGCCTTTTATACCTGTATTAACGGAAGTTATGAGTCATTGAAAATTATTCCCGACATCAAAACAACCCGAGTGTGTCGAATCAGATTGGACAAACCTCTACAAGGAACCCAATACAAATTGGATGGTTATCAACTTTTCAATAAACTCAACTCCTCAACAGAAGTACTTGTGTAATCTAAAATTGGAACCATCTTAGCATAGTCCTTTCTGTTGTAACCGTCGAAAGGAAATATTGATGCCAACTGTCATTTATATAATCTGTAGGTGACGAAAACGGTGAATTTCACCGACAGACTGCAACTTACAAATTTTTCGCGAAATATGATAATTTCATCATCGTCATTTGTAATTTTTGCTGGTTCTCGAAGTCGCCTGTGCTCCGTGGATATCAACGACAAAAATCATCGCCGTTCTTTATTGATCAACTCATGACATTTATGAGTGGCATACAAGCAAAACGTTGCTGATGATTTCATGACAGAACAAGCAAGATTTGTAATCTTCACTTAAATTGAACTCGTCTTCCATTTGGAGCCAGGGAATCTTTCCACCATGAGCGCCCCACAGATCTTAATCAACGGGTCCCTAGACCAGACCGAGACCATGCACCCAAAACTCCACATCACACGGGACCTCGGGACGATCAAAGAGGATGAGGAGGTCGCTGGCCTGAACGAACTCAAGAAGATGACGACGCGATTACGCCTGTCAACCAGGCGACCCTCCATCATGCAATGGAGGGAGAATCTAACGAACTTCCAACAGAACATGGCCTTGGTTAAGCAAGCTGGACTTGAAAGCGATGATAGCGGGGAGGATGAAGGCGACGATGATGTCGATAGAAAATCGGACGACAGTGAGATACTCACGGACGACCAGGAGAGGAGAAAGAAAGTCGATGACGCTATCGCGTGGATTAGGCAAGAATTGGTTAGTATACTGATCTATTCATTTATCATGTTTATTCGATTATGGCCACTATCAAAGGCGTACAGGCCCAATTTCATTGGGCGGGGGTGACGAGCTCTTGCCCAAATGTCAACATCCCACTTTCTCATTTTTTAATCTTTCATTCAATTGTTGTTAAAATATACAAAATAAGACATAAAATATCCAAATAGATCACTACCTACCCGAATATAATTATATGAGATTTGTAAGGCGCCAAATCCATGCACTTGAAAATCAAATACTCAAAGCGCACTTGTGCAAAAAAATAACATCACATTATAGAAGGTGGTAGTAACCCAACTGTTGTCATTTTAAAATTCTGGATGGTGGGGCTGGGGCAATGAAGCCCTCTCAGCCCCCACCTTGCATGAAGATGTTCCCTATATATCTTGGTATTAAAGGTGTAGAGCCACTGGTTGTCTGTTCTAAATAAATTATTTCCTGTAGATGGTCTTTATGAGCGTTAACAATTATTAATATGTTTGAGAATTGCACATTAGTGAACGAGGTTGGTCCATTAATATCTAATTTAGGAATTTTCCTTTACTGCTTCAGCAAATTATACTTTATTTTCCCATCAAGATTAGTCTCATTTTGATGGGGAAATAATAGAATCCTTGAAGTTTATACTTGAATTCTTTTGTACATTTTAATCTCTGCGAATATTACCTGAAAAGTTACAGAGTAAACTTTAGGGATGGTCGTACTTTTATATGCTATCCGAAAACAATTTAGACACTGTTAGAGAATATAGGATACTAAATTAGACAGATGTGTGTAATTTGGGCGTAAAATGAATAATACATCATGAATAAAATACTATTTCTTAGTTATTGACGTCCCTACGTAGTTATAACTATTGCTTGCGTTTCTTCACATCTAAAAGCTAATTTAATCTTCTCTAAAAGAAGTGCTGTAGAATGTAAGAATATTTTGCTCTTTGAAAACTCAAAGAGCTCATTTTCAACGTTTTATAGACAAAAATTGATCCATCTGATCCATTGATTCATCTTTATCAAAAAAATCAAAAGTCAAAATGGCGGTAAATACATGTACGTCTACAGCACCCTCACTCTCAGATTTTTTTTAGCAGATTTGATGATGCGGCTCCTAAATAATAAAAGTCAGTAGTGCGGTGCTGAGATATTTTCGTGCTGATGAGCAAAATTGAGAAAACACCCGCCTCGTTCTCTCTTTAAAAAACATCATACATCATCACGGTGTCTGCATCATTATGTTGACACGTTACGGCTAATTGATTCGGAAATAAAAATCACTCACCGCTAGCTTGCCTCCCTCATGCGTGGTCGTTTAATGTGAGGAGGAAAATGGAAGACATGATACTGGTGGGGAATAGGAAGGTCTGTATGTAAAGGCGGGGGTTGTTCCGAATATACCTGAACTTAGAATTCTAACTTTTCGTAAGGTAATACAAAAAAACAGCGTAGTTGTACATTTATGTCACATGATCAGAATAACCACAAATATTCACATTCCGTTACAGAAAACCTGAATTAGTAACTCTAACAAACCACAGTAGTGTACATTAAGACGACCATATCTGGGAGAGAGGTTTAAATATTTGACTGGTGGTGCAGAATGATTTGTTTCAAGTCCTGGCACGGTACTAATATCATTTAGCATCGCATCAATCTAATTTTGCCACTCTCGACCCCGGTGTAGTAAGTGGATAGGACTACATAGTTGAAATACACTGTGTGATGATAACGGTTGCTTGAGCATAAGATTGGTATAACGTGATTTTCAAAGCATACTGTGAAAATCCTAGTAACCTTGTAAGACGTGCTATTCATAACTATATCACTTTCCAAGCGAGTGCTTCTTTTAAAATAATAAAAACAACATACACATTCGTCTATATAAATGCCATTGGGATCTTTTGTCTCTTTAATTTGAACTTATTGTTATAATACACCTTGGAGGAGTTTAAAGAGGACGGCTGACAGACAGGGCACGAGATGCTTATCACCATGGTAACGACCAAAAGGAGGATATCCCTTCACTGACATGAGCACTAGCCTGGGGTATTAAGGGTAAGGAGCATGAGAGGCATGCGATGGGTGCCGACCCGTGAGAGGAGATGGGATGGGGACT